>MU277251.1:154033-169403 GCA_022160305.1 Artomyces pyxidatus | reverse complement strand
ACGTCCTTTCAGTTCTGGTCTACAACGATTGCAGACGGAATTGTCCAAATTCTAGGTCTGTTTTTCTTGAAAGAGAGTAAGTTGTTTCAGATTCTTCGTTTTGGTGCGTCTGACGGTGTTATTAGCCTATGCACCTATACTCTTGGAGCGGAAAGCGGAAAAGATCCGTAAGGATATGGATGAGGAAAAAGCGAATCGGATGCAGATCCGCACTGTCTTTCAGACATCGAAACAAAAGTACGTGGAACGGATCTCCCGCATTTCGACATGGGTTTACACATTTCTTCTCCAGTTGGACATCTTTCTTCGGGAAGTCGCTCGTGCGACCCTTTGCACTTTTCATACGAGAGCCGATCGTGCAGGCTCTCGGTCTGTACATGGCCTTCGTATACGGACAACTCTATCGTGAGTGCATTCAAGAATTCATCCCTACCTTCGACTTAGTTTTACCGCAGTCTTTATCACGACTCTTCCGAGCATATACGAAGGTCTCTACCACGAGAAAGTCGGCATTGCTGGGCTACACTATCTTGCCCTCGGCGTTGGCTTGTCCGGTGCATCGCAGGTTAACGCAAGGATGATGGACAAGATATATGCGCTTCTCAAGAAAAGGAACGGTGGCGTCGGCAAGCCCGAGTTCAGGTTGCGTAAGCGCTCGCGTGGACCATAACCCGACACTTAACCTACCCTAATACACTATCTAGCTTCTATCATTCCCGGCACCATCCTTTTGCCCGTAGGTCTGTTATTGAACGGTTGGACGGCACAGAACCGCGTGTTTTGGCTTGTCCCCGATATTGTATGTTGCATCTTGTTATACAAGTCATAGCGAGACCTGACATGCTATATCTCACCAGGGTACAGCATTTGTCGGAGCGGGTACTATCCTCGTTTTCCAAAGTATTCAGACATATGTTCTCGACTGTTACACCTTGCATGCAGCTTCCGGTACGTGATTGTTTGACGCACATTGTCCCCTTGTTGCTTATCCTCTCCAAGCTCTCGCCGCAGTTTCCTTCCTCCGATCCATCGCCGGGTTCGGGTTCCCGCTCTTCGCGCCGTCCATGTTCAATGCGCTTGGCTACGGAAAGGGTGACACTATCCTGGCTGTGGTCGCTATTGTCATAGGATGCCCAGCGTGAGTCGAATATTTTGTCAGCAGTTTTCGCTTGGCTGATGGGAAATACGCAGGCCTTGGCTCCTCTGGTATTATGGAGAACGGTTACGCGCTGCCAGTCGCCACGCACGCAGTTGAATAATTGGCCTTTGTCCCGGACCACTAGATCTTCATCGACGCGTCACGGCGAATATCTTCTTTCTGTTATCTCACTGCATTTGCATCGACAACCTGATACCCCTGCATATCACGAAACCCCTTTGCAATTAGATCTCCTCTTTTAGCACGGTATAATGATATCTCTGCCTGTGGATGAAGTACTGACACTGCTCGAGTATTTCCACGATTCGTTACGATGTATCCATAACGTACATTCTATAATTCCTCGTAATTCAAGACTGCATGCGAGGCTTCGCTGCAGCTGAAAATTTCTTGAGTAAAATTGGGTCCTCTTCAACGCTATAACTGCCGTCAGCTTTCTTACGAGAGACAAAGCTTGTCACTGACGCGTGACTGACGCGCTCGTCACATCGCAGCGTGACACCCACCTCACACGGGCCCGGGAGTTCCTCCACGGTCGACCACCGTATTCCTTCCATCACGCTGAACCTGGGGCTGACACTCGACGACCAGAATTTGTCGCGAGCTTTATGGCAAGGGGCTACAACACCCGAGGACGAGGCTCTTTCCGTGGACACCGTGGCGGGAATTCTTTCAGAGGAGGTCGAGGACGCGGTCGAGGCGGGTTCAACGCGCCGAAAGGTGGTCCTGCGCTATCCAGAGACGAAGAAGGCACCCAACTTGCAGAGAGGTTTGAGCAGGTGAAGCTCAACGATGACATCGACGAGAAGCTAGGCTTCGCGCGTATTCAGGAGGGCCCGAGGAAGGAGGGTTGGTTAATCAATATGCACCCAGTGAGTGACAGTCTGACGCGCCAGAAGATGAGCTTACACTCTAGCAGACACTTACGAAAGACCCTGACTGGCCTGGAGGTAAAGCAGCAGTGGATTTCTACTTCATCGAAGACGATGGAGGGATGTTCAAGTGCACCTACACTTACGAGCCCTACTTCTACATCTCATGCGTTGTGCGTCACTCTTCCTTTTCGTGTCTTTCGCCTCGTCTCTGAAGAATATTAGGCCGGGATGGAGACCATCATTGAAGAGTGGCTTATCAAGAAGTACGAGGGCGTCATCTGCCGTATCGTCCGCGAGAAGAAGGAGGATCTCAAACAGCCAAACCACCTTCTCGGTCACCGCAAACTTTGCCTCCAGCTATGCTTCCGGAACGTCAGCGACCTTCTCACCGTGCGGCGCGACATCATGCCGCTCGCCTTGGCCAACAGCGCGAAGCGCAGCGCCGTCGATGCGTATGCAGAAGTGGTCAACGCGACCGAGGGTACACAAATCGAGATGGAAGACGCATGGGGTGCTGAGGCCGGTGGGGTCGGTGCTCGCGACAAAGACCCCCGCGAAGGCATCATCGACATCCGCGAGTACGACGTGCCGTACTACCTTCGCGTGGCTATGGACAATGAGATCCGAGTGGGACTGTGGTACGCGGTGACGTTCAACGAGGGCCAGCCGACTTGCACAGTGATCACTGAGCGTGTAAAGCGTCCAGACCCTGTGGTCATGGCGTTCGATATCGAGACGACCAAAGCGCCGCTGAAATTCCCCGACCAGGCCATTGACCAGGTTATGATGATTTCGTACATGATTGACGGGCAGGGATACCTGATCACCAACCGCGAAATCGTTAGCGAGGACATCGACGACTTCGAATATACACCCAAAGAGGGATACGAAGGTCCTTTCACGATCTTCAACGAGGCTGACGAGGTACGCTACCACACTCGTGAGCTTCGAGGTCTGACTTAAACATGATTGGCAGGCTGCGACCATCACGCGATTTTTCCAGCATATCCAGGACGTCAAGCCCACTGTCATGGCCACGTTCAACGGCGACTTCTTCGATTTTCCCTTCCTCAACGCGCGGGCTAAAGTCCATGGAATTGACATGTTCATGGAGATTGGGTTCGCTATCGACGCCGAAGAAGAGTACAAATGCCGCACATGCGTTCACATGGACTGCTTCAGGTGGGTAAAACGCGACTCCTACCTACCTCAAGGAAGCCAAGGTTTGAAGGCGGTGACTGTCTCCAAGCTCGGCTACAATCCAATCGAACTTGATCCAGAGTTGATGACTCCGTAAGTCCAACCTAGATCTCGACCTTCAAGTCCCGGGACTGACCATGAACAGTTATGCCATGGAGCAGCCACAAATTTTGGCTCAGTACTCCGTTTCCGATGCGGTGGCCACCTATTATCTGTACATGAAATACGTCCATCCCTTCATCTTCTCCCTGTGCAACATTATCCCGCTGTGTCCGGACGAAGTGCTTCGCAAAGGCACAGGGACGCTCTGCGAAACGCTTCTCATGGTGGGCTCATGAGCACATTACGAAGCAGCAGTTATTGAAATGGCCTCTTCAGGTGGAAGCCTTCCGCGGTCATATCATCACGCCGAACCGACACGAAGAAGAACACGGAAATATGTTCGAAGGCCATCTGCTCGCCTCAGAGACTTACGTTGGTGGTCACGTTGAAGCCCTCGAGGCTGGTGTATTCCGCAGCGATATTCCCACTCATTTCAAGATCGAGCCCTCTGCAGCCCAGAAGGTGAGATTTCGCCTTGCCATCGAACATGTTCTCATTGAAGATGTTCGTCTCAACAGCTGATAAACGAGCTCGATGCCGCTCTCACTTTCTGTATCATCGACGAGTACAAAGCCTCCATGGAAGACGTGACGAACTATGATGAAGTCAAAGCTCAGATCCAGGCAGCACTTGAAGAGATGCGGGATAATCCCTCACGCACCGACAACCCCCTCATCTACCATCTGGATGTGGCCGCGATGTATCCCAACATCATGTTGTCGAATCGATTACAACCGGACTCCGTTGTGGACGAATCGGTCTGCGCCGTCTGTGACTACAACCGTCCCGGAAAGACATGCGATCGTCGATTGACCTGGGCTTGGCGAGGCGAATTCTTCCCCGCACGGCGCGACGAGTACAACATGATTCGGCATGCTCTCAACCAGGAGACGTTCCCTCCAAAGCGCCCAGGAGGTCCTCCGCGGCGCTTTCCTGACCTCACAGAGACCGAGCAGACCGCGCTCATGCACAAGCGTCTTGGAGACTACTCCCGAAAGGTCTACAAGAAGGTCAAGGACACGAAGGTGGAGAACCGAGAGACAATCATATGTCAGCGGGAGAACCCCTTCTATGTGGATACCGTGCGGAGATTTCGAGATCGTCGGTACGAGTACAAGGGCCTCCACAAGACTTGGAAGAAGAATCTGGACATGATTCTAGGCGAAGGTCGATCTCTTGCCGAAGTCGACGAAGCAAAGAAGCTCATCGTTGTCTATGATTCTCTGCAACTGGCGCACAAATGTATCCTCAACTCTTTCTATGGTTACGTGATGCGTAAGGGTGCGCGCTGGCATTCGATGGAGATGGCAGGCGTCACCTGCTTGACGGGAGCGACCATCATCCAAATGGCTCGCCAACTCGTCGAACAAATCGGCCGTCCTCTCGAACTGGATACGGACGGTATCTGGTGCATGCTGCCCGGGATCTTCCCAGAGAACTTCAAGTTCCAGCTCAAGAACGGAAAATCGATCGCGTTTTCCTATCCCTGTACTATGCTAAACCACCTCGTCCACGATCAATTCACCAACCACCAGTATCACGACCTCGATCCGGAAACGGGAGACTACAAGGTTCACAGCGAGAACTCGATCTTCTTCGAACTCGATGGACCTTACAAGGCGATGATCTTACCCTCGTCGAAGGAGGAGGACAAACTGTTGAAGAAGCGCTATGCCGTTTTCAATGACGACGGGTCCCTGGCCGAGTTGAAGGGTTTCGAGGTCAAACGTCGCGGTGAGCTCCAGCTCATCAAAATCTTCCAGTCCCAGATTTTCGAGAAGTTTCTCCTCGGCACAACGACAGAGGAGTGTTACGCAGCCGTCGCAGAGGTGGCTGATCGGTGGTTGGACGTGCTTTTCAGCAAGGCTGCAGACCTCTCTGACGAAGAGCTGGTCGAGCTTATTGCCGAGAACAGGAGCATGTCGAAGACCCTCGCGGAATACGGCGGCCAGAAATCTACGTCCATCAGCACAGCCAAGCGCCTTGCGGAGTTCTTGGGCGACCAGATGGTCAAAGACAAGGGCCTGGCCTGTAAATTCATTATCTCCGCGCGCCCTCTTGGAATGCCGGTCACCGATCGGGCGATCCCTGTGGCCATTTTCTCTGCAGAGGAGAGCGTCAAGCGGTTGTATCTTCGTAAATGGCTGAAGGACAATGGCCTCACAAACTTCGAACTTCGCTCCATTCTTGACTGGGATTACTACATCGAACGCATGGGGTCCGTGATCCAGAAGCTCATTACGATCCCCGCTGCCATGCAGAAAGTCGCCAACCCGGTCCCTCGCATCCGTCACCCAGACTGGCTTCATCGTCGAGTCGCCGCCCTAGACGATAAGTTCCGTCAACATAAGGTCACCGACTTCTTCAAACAAGCCGGGCCCGAAGACAAGACCCAAGAGACCCAGCCTATGGATATCGAGGATCTAGGGAGCGACAGCCAGCGCCCTAGTCGCCCTCGCATCGCAGTCGTCAACCGTAAGCCGAGGCGCCGCGCCGCTTCTCCCGGCTCTCAACCTGTTCAAATCTTCACCAAACCGCTCCCGGATCCATCCCGCAATTACTCTGCGTGGCTCAAGGCGATGAGACCCCGCTGGAAGCAGCGTCGTGCTGGGCGTTTGGCAGACCCAGATGCTAGCTCAATGCCATCTATGTTTCGAGGAACGAAGATGCGATCAGCGTCGCGCTGGGACATTGTGCAGCTTCGTTCTACGCGCACTTCAGGACGATACGACCTATGGATGTACGTTGACTCTGATTTGGTCTCCATCCCTCTTCGGATCCCTCGAGAGTTCTACCTGCACTTGAGGACAGATCCGCCAGAGGGCCTGTTCCGCACAGACTTGTATGCGTGCGAAAGAGTTGTCCGGAATTTGCCCAGGAACATCCCTTGCACAAACCTGTACAAGATCACTGTTAGAGAGGACGTGTACCAAGAAGGCCAGGAGCACTTCATGGACCTAACCAACGATCCTAATGTCGACGGCATCTTTGAGCTTCAGGTAAGCTCCACCTCCCTAATCCAGGCATCTTAGTCTTATCAATTGCACGATTTCAGGTTCCCTTGGTTATCCGGGGTCTGTTGAAACTCGGAAAGACATGCTCCACGGAGGACAATGGCACGACTCTCAATCGTGCGCAGGTCACTGGTCTCGACCTCGATCAACTAGAGAAGGGCCGCCCATCCCCGCGCTCGCGATATCTGGACGAAGGCAGGGCAGGAAAGTACCTTTTCCTATATCACGCCTGCTCGTTAAATGCCCCCGTCCACGTCTTTGCTCTGTTCCTGCCGAATGGCAGTGTGCGGCTACACCTTGTCGATCCGGCGACGCGGAGACAGCCAATCTCTCGCCTGCGGGAGCTCTACGCTGAGCTCCTCCAGCAGCATCGAACCAAGTACGGCCTCAATATTTCTCTCGATTACCCAGAAACCAGGGAGTTCACGCCGAACTACCATTCAAATGATGTCGCTGCTCTCAAGGCGATATCGCGTGAGCTGGGCTTGATGGAAACGCAGTCCTTCACCGTTGTCATTTCCTCGATGAAGGATCAGTCATATTTCGATAACCTGGTGCCAAAGCTGTCCAAGTTCCCTGTCCTCTCGATGTCGAAGGCTAAGGCTCCTCACAGTCTCGACGTCTTCCCGTGGCAAGCCAATGTCGCCCAAAAGATGCTCCATCGCTACTTCTCGCTCGGATCCTGGATAGATCGTATGGTCTCTCTAGCGGAATACTATGATGTTCCGGTCGGTCACATCGACGGTGACCAGCCCCTGTTCCTTTCTGACCTAGAGTTCGCCCGCCGCCTGTTGAGCCAAGACGCAGTCCTGTGGTGGTCACCTTCTGCTAAGCCGGACTTGGGAGGCTTGGAGGACGACCGGCGGTTCACAGAGGACTTGCCGAACACCGAGTTCATGACTCCAGGGTGTTACACCAATGTCTGTCTTGAGGTCACCGTGCGCAATCTCGCGGTGAATTCTGTTCTACATGCCGTCGTCGTCAACGAACTGGAGGGCAGTGGAGGGACCACCGCATTCGACTCCGTATCGCACACCATCGACGAGTTTAATACGGACGGCGAGGCTCATCGAGATCTCACGTTGGGCGAGTCAAATGTTTCTCCACAGACATTCGCCATCATGAAGTCGATGATCAAGGCATGGCTTCTCGACAAGATCCGGTACAACTTCGAAAGCCCGGCTACCATCGCCATCGACCACTTTTGGCGGTGGATCAGCTCGAAGGCTTCGCATATGTATGATCCGAGCATCCATCGCTTCGTGCACGGCCTCATGCGGAAGACATTCATCCAGCTTCTCGCTGAGTTTAAGCGGTTGGGGTCGCATGTTGTGTACGCAGACTTCAGCCGCATTCTTCTCGTGACGTCGAAGCCACCGGGTACCGCGCATGCCTACGCGACATACATTACCACAGCAGTAACCTCACACGAACTCTTCCAGCACGTCTACCTCAATACCGAGCGCTTCTATGACTTCCTCCTGTTCATGGATCAGGCGAACGCAGGTGGTATCGTCTGCGAGGACCCCTTGTCGCTAGAGCCCCCGGACGAAGTCGTTGTCGAGATGCGCTGGAACATCCAGAAGTACCTACCCCCTGCCATTCAACGCGACTTCATCGACATTGTGCGATACTTCCTCCTTGAGCTCTACAAAGCAAAGCAAAAGGCAAACGAGAGCTCCCGCGCTCCCCTGCGCGTGCTCGCCAATGGCGCGCCGGATGCCACGCAGCGCGACGCCAGCAAGTCCAAGGAGATGGACACCATCCGGGACTTCATCGCTAGGCGGCTCACACGCAAACTCTTCAAGTTCATCGACAGCGTACAGACGCGGCACCGCAGCGCGTCCGTCGACGAGGAGGGCGCAGACTTCGAGTTCCCGCTGCTGCCGGGGTCGTACCTGCGGCTCGTGGACCCCGCGCTTGAGTTCACCAAGTTCACGTGCGCGGTGTTCGCGCTCGCGAAGGAGTACCAGAGCGAAGTCGGGCTGCTGAAGCGCAACGCGCTCGAGCTGATCGGCGTGAAGAGCTTCGGCGAGGACGCGGTGTTCCGCAACCCGTGCGAGCCGCTGAAGCTCCCGAACGTGCCGTGCCGCCACTGCGACGCGCTGCGCGACTTTGACTTCTGCCGCGACGCGGACCTGCTGCCGAACGGCGTGGACGTGACGCTGCGCTGGGCGTGCGGGAGCTGCGGCGGGGAGTACGACCGCGTCGCCATCGAGTTTGAGCTCATTGAGATCGTGCACACGCTGGAGCGGACATTCGCGCAGCAGGATCTGCGGTGCACGAAGTGCAAGCAGCTACGCTCGGATAATGTGTCGAGGTACCACGATTGCTCGGGGGCTTACCAGCTCACGCTGAGCAAGGCGGACTTCCGCCGAAAACTGCGCACCATTGTGAATGTTGCAATCGTGCATAATCTGGGCAGGCTAAGGGTATGTCCATCCATCCCTTCTTCGCTGGGCGTTGTACTGAAGTCCTGAGCAGGAGACCGCGCAAGTCATGCTGAACAACGCTTGATGGGGTGTCGCATTTTGTACTGTTGTGCTTTCATCGCTGTCGGAATCATAGTATACCTCCATTGCATATACTCCAATACGAATATTGTATTTTTATTGCCCAAATACCCATGCGAAGCAAGCAAACATACCGAAGTCATATGAACCTGAAGCGGCGTGTGACGTCGAAATACGCGCATGGTCCGTGCGCACGCGGGGCAGGTATATAAGCCATGCCGCGACACCTGAACTCCTCATACTTACCTTGATGGCATAGGCCCCTTCACCTACCTGGGTTTATGGGCCGTGGGGACTCTTCATAGCACGGCGACCCTGTCCCCAAAGGGTGCCCGCGGTTTGTATGGGCTTCGGCTCATGCACCGTCTCAATATTTTCCTGTCCCGCTTCGGCCCTCGGGCTGGGCGGGCCATTTTTTTGACACTCCGCCGCGCTAACCCTAACCCTATTGTTTCCACTCCCTATCAGGCGGACAGTGGCGCGTCGATAGCTGCTTTTCTTTTCCAGTCTTTTCGAGAGGAACGAGACTATGTCTTCTATAAACCTTCAGAGAACTTCGTGTATTTGTCTTTTATCAGGTTCCAGTACAAACATGTATAATCAAGCAACCGAAATTTGGAAGCCCATAGCCTTCTTTCCTACAATGCCCACAATGTCGTCGGGTGTGGCTATCCCAGCACCGTACTCAGATTCTGGAGAAGTCTTCTCAAAGTCGGGCGGCGTGACACCTTTTACGAAGGTTTCCCTCTGCCTCTTGACGTACTCCGAGTTCTGGGGCGTGGTGGGCACAGCGGGGATGTACATAACCGCGGAGTCGCCCGAGCCGTTGTGCTCGGTCTCGACAGAGTGAACAAGGTCCTATTGGTAAAGTGAGTTTCGCACGCGACGTCGTTGATGTATAAGGCACTCACGCAGTGCCAGAACACCATGTCGCCGCCATTGACCTCAGGGACGGAAGTCATAGTCTCATTCAGTCGCAGATGCGGATGGCTCCCGTCGTTCGGGCGCGGGCCCGTAAACCCACTGTCCCGTCCATAAATACCGGGGAAATCGGGCTTCGAAATGTCTGCACCGAATGTGAGATTGATGTTGACCGTCCGCGCTGACGTTTCGACTCACCGAATTGCCAGTTCTGCGCATCGAGGTTGTTCTCAGTGACCGGGGTGGGTTTGAGGCTGAAGAACGGCCGCAGGATCAGGTAGGCATTCGACAGCAACACGTCCGGGAAAAATCTGATCGTCCCCTGATGGGGTCCCGTCGGGCTACACTAGGTCGTTAGCATAGCGAACAGCATACTTATATGACGGCTACGACCGACCCGAGTGCAAGCCATCCTTGGAAGGTCCGGAAGATGCTGGCCTGTCCGCGCGAGGTGTATCAGGCAGAGCACGCCGAGAGGAGGGGAGCGCAAGTGAATTACCTGGCCTGGGCGTCCGTACAGCGAACTCTTCGCGTTGATGCGGTTCTCGAGGTCGTACGGATCGTGCTTGCGCCAATCACCGCTCAAGATGTCCGCAAAGCAAGTGCGGAACGTCTCGTCCTCCCATCGCTCGATAGATCCGCCTGCATCAACATTCAGTCAATCATCGACGCAGACAGACAGAGTCATGTTGCACGAACCGTCGACATGCGGAGGATGAACCTCCCAAGCGACGCCGGGATGGCGAATGCGGAACCGGTCAGCGTACGTCAGAGGGGTAGAGAGGTCAACGCCCTCAATCCCAGAGGTGTTTTTAACGTGGTACAACTCGTTCAGCCAGGAGCTTGCTTTCAGTACATTGGGATGTGCGCGCGCCAGCACTTGGGCTTTCGTCCAGCTAGTAGGTGTAACATTAGTTTGGCTCAAAACAGCGCAAGTGAGATAAGACGTGCTATAGATGGAAGAACTGCTTGTCAGTAGCCGGGAATCCTATACGTGTACAACGATGAGCATATCTCCGAATCCCCGTGTGAATGCGACAAACCCGGCACGCTGGGATTGGCCTGGACGAACGCGTCGAGCGAGGCCTTCCACTCGGCGACCTCCGCATCGTCCACGACGTCCTTGATAACGACGCATCCCCTGCGCTTGATCTTCTCCACTTCCTCCGGAGACAGCTTGGCGAGGTCGTCGAACTTCACCTGCGGGATAACCTGCGCACACAGAAGACACGGTCAGCATCATCGAGGACAATGACACAGTCCAGCAGCGACGGGCTCACATTCTGGCCTTCCACCACAATCTCTTTCGACGCGGCGTCGAGCTGTTGCAGGACTTCATTCCACGCGCGAGTCACACGCGCCTCGAAGTCGGGGTACGAGGCAGCAATTTCGCGCTTGAGATCAACGAATCGCGGGGGCATAACAGAAGAATCGCCACTGAACGCCATAGTATCGATGAAGTCAATGCAGGTTGAAGGTGGACAATGACCGCATACCCGCAAACACGCAGTCTTATATACGCTCAGGCTCTGCCATCCTTGGTGCACACCTTCGGCTTCGGACCGCACTTCTTGGATCACCTGGCTTGCAGCCCAGGCGATCGTACCCTGATACAGTAAATTGACACATGCGTGCACGGCCGATGATGCTGGTGTCGGATTTGACACCTCTGAGTCGGCCGGGGAAGGCGTACTGTGGGTATAGGATCTCGAGATGGTACCTGCGGGATTGGGGGTGCAGAGAAGAGTCGTCCCGAGTGCCGCATCAAGTAGATACGGAGTCCCGGTCGCTCCGCACGGTTAGTGAAGGACATCGTTGATACAGCCAGAAGGCAGAACCAATCGCACAAGATGCAGTCGAAGGGTTGCACGTTTACGCGTTGAGCGATACAGCGATATGCGCGCGTGAGCAGTCACGTTCACGGCGGTCCTTCGTCGGAGAAACCTTCCACGGCGAGTGCGATCATCGCAAGGCCTTGCACTGCGAAAGTCAGGTCCAACCTCACTTAGATGCACGTACGAGGGCAGCCATGGAGGATAAGTACGACCCACTCGATTCCGGGGGCACTCGTTCACAATCTCACTAAGCATCCCCAGTAGCAGGAGTCCAGGTCGTGGACGAACAATGGACGCATAGGGCATGCTGAGTGAGCATAGATTTCTCGCTGGAGAATGCGGTCATGATACATGTGCCATAGAATACCTGAAGGCCAACAAGTCAGAAGACAACCGCTCAGCGACCTCCCCTGCCACCCTTCGCCTGTTGTTTCGAGACATTCTTGAGCGCACCAGCCGGGGGAGCAGTGCGTGTGGGCTACAATAGAGAAAGTATCTCAGATGTCGTCCAGAGACTTCGCGCTGAGCAGACGCACCTTGGGCTTCTTCGCCTCCTTATCCTTCTTCTCCGCCTTCGCCTTGCTGATCGCAGCAAGCCGTTGCTGTGTCCGCACTTGCGTGGTCTGGTTGCGCTTGGCGGCGATGGCGGCGAGGTCGGCACCGACGATGCCACGTTGGTGCTTCACGGTCTTGCGCGACCGCTTCTTCGCAACCTCCTCCGTGAGACCTTTCTTGTGCATGCGGCGATACAGCACTGTCCAGGCAATTTTGCGGGGGTTCTTGCGCTGCAGAAACAGCGACTCATTCTTGGATGCAGCGAAACGGAAGATCTGGAATGGGATATGAAGATCGGTGGCAATTGATAATATATGGATCTGCCGACCTTGCTGTCGCCACGGACGAAGAGGCGCCCCTTGCTGGGGTAGATTTTGTAACCAGAAAACGAGTCAATCTCGACCTTCTGTTCTCCGAAGTGGTATTGTGAGCAATGCACCGGATAGCGAATCAAAGGTTGCTCACCATCTAGAAGACAAAACATAACCCGAAGATTTCGTCAGTCACATATCCTGCCTGCTCCGTCATCCTCCGCCTGAACGCGCAATCCATCCATTCTGGCTGGTCAAATTGGACATCTCGACCCATTTTCGGATCATAAGGATCGCATTGGTACGACCGACAGCGTCTGGCGTCTCCAAAATCAAGCGTTCTGCTCACCTTGAAGAAATATCGGGGCCTTTGGGCGTTGTGTGGGCTGTCGGGATATTGAGTTGGCCACCTGTGCCGAGCGGAGAATCAAATTCCGGCCTTCCCCGGAAATCTTCCCACGGACGGTAAACGCGTCGACGCGTCGCGACGCGCTTCTAGCGCTCGTGCCATCATCCAGCGTCTCTCTGGTCTCCGCTCGCCTCCGCTCTACCGTCCGGTTCAATGGAATACGAAGCACAATCTATACACGATGTCCCCCATGTATCTCTAGACGGAACTGTAGGATTTTTGGAAAGCCACGGTCAATCTCCATATTCTGCATCGTCTAATCTGTTTTCTTTCTATAGAATGGCGAGGAGCACAACATCAGAAACGCCTCTACGTCGCACAGATGGTCTTCAGCGAGTTTCGGCGGTGTTTTCTGCGATCCTGATCTCAGCTCTCAAGTATCGACCATATTTGCAAGATCGCATGCATTTCAACCCCGCGCTCGTTCCGACTCTTCGAACACCTTCCGCTTCTCTTCATCCCTTCTTGGTTTAGGCTCGCGCTTTCCAATTTCTCATCACCTCTTCGATACGTCCGAATCGTTTGTAACTTCTCGCTTCTCCCCCAATGGTACACCTTGAGGCGCTCTGCGAACACAATCGATGCATGAGCTTCAAGACAAACAGTCTAGGTCGCTGTCCGAGCAACTCGGCATTTGGAAGCCGTACTCAAGGATCCAACAAGAAGTCTTCAGGACGGACGTATTTTCAAGGATTGGAAGAGAGCTGGCGACGACACAGGATGCCCTGCTCAGGCGTATCGACGCCGAAGTGTCGGCAACGGAGGCGTGCATGCGGACATGGACAAATGAATCGATTCACTCCAAGTTCGACTATCTCTACAAGCGAACGACGGATCAGTGGATGTCTATGCGCCTTGCACATGAAACAGACAACCCACCATTCCGCGATCAAGGAGACCGAGCGGCGCCTGAAGATGTCCTCCGGGATCAAACATTTCTCTAACAGCGTCACGACCAACTCGAATCCCGTTTGAAGACAAGCGAAATAGACCTTTGCAACAGCTGACCCATGAATGATCATATGCTGGAGCGCATGGAACGCTTGGAAGGCAGGCTCGATGCGATGGCTGAGACGCGAGACGACCTCTGCTCTCGAGCCGATGAGACCGATTTCCAGCTGGAGATGGCCAGAGCTGCAAATGCCGACATTAGGCGGCGTATGGAGCGTATGGACCAGGACCTGAAGGATGCCGATGCTGAGCGGGACAACATGCGTGTTCGTTTAGAGAAAGGCGAGACGGACCAGCGGCCGCCCGCAGGACACATGGTCGACGATTGCAGAGCTCATGGCGCGCGTAGAGGCGAAACAGCGATCGAAAGAAACCGCTAAGGAACTCGACGCGATACGATTTCGACTCGCTCAAACCGACACCCAACAGCGAGCGGCGGATAGATACGTGGACATGCACCACGAAGACATTTCCGCGATTCTGACGTCCATCAAAGAGCTCACAAAAACTTTCAAGAGCATCCAGGAAGCGGTGAAGACGCATGCCACCCACATTGACCGCCTGAAAGGGGTAGATGACTTCGCGAAATCATTGGACATAGAGTTGCGCGAGTATATTAAGATAACGGAAGACTCATTCACGTGTCTCGAGCAAGCCAATATATCATTCACGGGTCTCCAAGGGCGAATGGCCAAAACAGAAGAGTCCATGTCGAAGCTCAAGAGAGAAATGTTGGACAAAGAAGCTGGTTGGCTCTCGACCTATCGATTGTTTACGCAAACCATCCAGTCCCGGATCGCACGTGTTGAGACAACGTCGAAGGAGTGCAAGGCGGAGATATCAGCGGAGATGCACACGATGGAGCAGAATCTCTCTTCTCAGATTTTGAAGCTCAAGACCAAGATGAAAGCAGTGCAAGACGCCGAGGGTGAGAGGAAGAATCAACCACCTTTCTGCTCTTACTACAGGGCGTAGGGCAGGTATTGGCAAGAAACACGTGAACAGAAGGAAAGAAGAAAGGCCGAGTGGACGGAATGGGCACGCAAAGAATGGGAGCGTTTAGAGTGGGAGCGTAGGGAGTAGGAGCGCAGGGATCAGGAATGGCGGGAATGGGAGGAGCAGGAGCAGGAGAGAAAAGAGCGGGAACGGCATGAGTGGGAGAGGCAGGAGCTGGAGAGACAGGAGTGGGAGAGAGAAGAGGCGGCGCGGAAGGCTGAGGCGCGACGCAAGGAAGCAGAGCGCAAGGAAGCCGAAGCGAAGCGCCAGGACCGCACCAAGCAGCAGCAGCAACGGGAAAGAAAGGAACGAGAGAGGACCGAACAGGCGAAGAGGGAGCGTGAACAGCAGGAACGCGCCAGACAGGAGCAAGAGAATCAAGAGAGAGCGAGACAAGAACGGGCCAAGCGGGAGCGGGAACGAGAGGAAAAGGCACAACAAGACCGCGCGAGGGAGGAGCAGGCGAGAAATGAGCGGGCACAACGCGAGCAAGAAGAGGCCGCCTCTCGAGGCCGAGCCGCCGCCGACG
>MU277251.1:96823-153058 GCA_022160305.1 Artomyces pyxidatus | reverse complement strand
GGGGGCGTGTAAACAAGGCCGACCCCACGAACGCTGAGTACATCCCCGAGCTTCTCGGGTACGTTGGCGGATACAGTGATCATTCGAAAACCTCTTGACAAAAAAATCAATGAGCGCTGATCTTGAAGCGAAGCGTGATCACACGAGGAATCAATACCTTTAAGAGTAAGAAAATCTGTCCAGACGAACAGCGGCTAGACAGATCGCAAGTCCAAAATGCTCCGCATTGATCGTTCAGCGCTCTGTCGAGTTTCGAGAACAACACGCCTGCAACAGTGATATGATGTTACCTTGATGATCGCGATGGCTCTGCATGACTTCGTGATATCAGACGTTATGGCGATCGTCGACGTTGCTGATCGGCCATAACAATAGTCAGTGACTCAGTGTGGGAGAAGTAAGTATGAGTAATGTGGCTTCGTACCTTCAGCGTTCACAGTGTATGTACTCACTCATGTGCCGAGACCCAGTTCATCTGCCGGCCAACCACTGCACGTCGAATAAATGTGGTCGTTTAGACGTTGAAGTTGTGGACATGGGACATTCGGCAATTTCCGAAGCATAGCTCGGACAAAGTGGTCAGCCTGTCCCCTCTTAGCACTTTCCGGACGCGAATACCCAAGGCTCTAGGGTTATCCTACAACGAAATGCATCCTTGAATACTTGGATTATGCGGCGCCAAGCTGCACGAAAGTGCGTACGTCGTGTGTCGCCACCGTAGTCCGAATAGGAGTCTATGATACTAGTATTGTATGAAGTAGAGTTTACGAGTCAGATACAGGGTAGTAGATTGCAAAACAACCCAAAGAACAAACCAAATCTTAGCAAGCCTTGACGAACATGTAAATGAGCGACCTGAGGAGATATTGGACTACTAGAGCTACTCGTCAACGATCTGACATTGAGAACATCTCCACCATCATCGAGATCGACCACCTCCTTCACGACGCCAGAAGCATTGCTATTGTCCGTTTCTCTGCACTCAGACGCCACGGCGTCCCCAGCAGTTGAGCTCTCTTCTTCCGCCGACGAAACGACCCCACTTGTGGAACGCACAGGGCCCGCCAATGTCCGTGCCATGGATGGCATGTAGGTAAGCAGTCCTGCGACGACAAAGAGGGCTACGACAACACCCAGAAACAAAAGACCCAAATAGATATGTATATGGTGGATTGGGGAGGACGTGCCCTTCCCGGAAGCCTCTTTGCGGCTTTCGATAGTCGCATTGATGTTGAGGACGGGCATGACGACTTCTGGTGGGAGAGGTGGTGACGGATGGATGATGTGAGGGAGATCGGTGACGAGGAGAGGTGGAGTTAATGACAGAGATGTAGAGAGCTGGAGCACACGGAAGAACAACACGACTAAGACCTATACATTACGTTTTCCTTAGGTGGTGACCTGAAAATGCCCAAAATGCCGCCAGACGGCTCCAAGCAACGCAGTGTAGCGGACGGCCTCCAGCTTTATTGGGCTACGTGTCATATGAAGGCGAGGAAGTGCGGTACATCATAGGAAATAAGTCCAAGGTCTTGTACGTCGCAGTGCTTGGAATCATGTAGTCAGACCTGGTCAAGTAGTACCGCCACGAGCCGAATAGTAATGCTGAGCAAGACTCGAGTCCCGAGACAGACGTGTGGGTAAGAACGTCCGTGTGAAGATGACCTAGCGGGGACACTGATTATAGGATAACCGTACTGCATCCGGACTCGGAATGGTCGAACACCGCATCCAAGTCGGCGGTGCCATCGAGGCGGTAGCACCGTGGCTATTCAAGAGGTATACAAGAGGCCATGTGCATGGATCTCCTCCGAAGACGACAGCTGGGTGTGATCCCGGATCGAGATCCTGTAGGTCTACAAGCCGTGCAGAAGGGCAGAGACGTTTGCGAACCAGAACGCCGGTCGCGGGTCGCCGTTCGGCATGTGTCGGATGCCGCAGCGTTTGTGAATCGATGAACTTGTATCTCCAGACACATTATGCGGATGATCAGATATGTGTGCTAGAGCCCATTTGATACACCAAGAAAGACACGCACATAGCAACAGCGAGAACACGCCCGCGGCTCGTAAGTTGTAACCAGGACGCCACGACCACAACGTTAACGTAACTTGCTTGCTTCCCCGCCAACGCCGGGGTCACCCTTCTCGGACAGCTGATAACGAAGTCAGGTGAATGGTGACCCCAAAATATCGTAAGACTGCAGCCTAGACCGACACAATCACCGTCGTTCGACAGTACGAGCTGCGTCCGATCCAAGAGCCTGAAGAATAACACTTGGAGTAGGTCAAGTAAAATTCCCGTGCATATCGATCAAGGAAGACGATGTGAAACTGCTGGTGCTTTCATATAGATAGCTGTTGGGGGACTAGTGGCGGCGTGCGCTGATGAGGAGGACCACGAGCATTCGTGGCGAAGAGGAGCTGGAGAGCGGCGCCGCAAGACCAAGGAGAGGAACTGTTGAAAGCGCGGAACGATTGGATGTGTTGCTTGACAAGCAGGCGACTGACAGGTGATGAATGAGTATGCGGTCATATTGCAACGGCCCCCACAACAGTTCAGAGCGAGACCGTCATACCCCGCAGTCCCCGCAAATCAAAGATTAGTTGGAACCAAAGGGGGGTTGCAGATACCAGAACCAATACATGGGCGATGTCCCGAACCCACGGTTGCTAGAGCGTTGACAAAGAACTCCACGAGACGCATCCAAGACCGAGAGAAGGCGTGTTCACAAAGGGTGCCTGTAGATGATTACCTCGGAGAAGGCCTTGAGAAGGAGGTCGGATTCCACAGTAGTCCTGTCACTGGTCAAAGAAGCTGCAATCAGCGCTGAATGCCAGATGCACATCGCGATGCCCATCCGCTGTCGGCTCCAAGGGGTATCGGCATCGATGTATCGGCGAAAGGAAGGAGCAAGGCCCATGCAGCGCATGCTCTCCATTGCTATCGCGGCATGGCCAGGTCTCGTGGGTAGCGCCCGATAGCGCCCTCGGTTCAATAGCAAGTACTCACGGGAAATCCATTGACGTCGAGATTGGGTCGGGGTCGCACACGGCCGTGGTGTGTCGGCCCCTGGCGGGGGTGACTCAAAATTACTGTGGAAAATCGGTGACGCGGGATCGGGTAGTCGGATAATCCTGAGATGAAGTCGATGGAGGCCTGTCTTCCCCGGGACCCGGAGTTGGACGCGCCAACGATCACGCAGTACACGTCTGCGCGAATCACTGTGGGAAGTCAGAACATGGATTTTCCGTGTTAGGAACAGGGAGATTTCAATGTTCAGGACACGAATTTTTGCTGTTTTGCACATGTATTTTTTCCGTGTCCCGAACAGGGAATTGATAAGTGTTATATACAGTGATTTTTTCCATGTTCAAAACAGTAAACTGGCTCATTTTAAACAGTGATTTCCCGTGTCCGAAACAGTGATTTCCAGTGTTCTGTACACTGATTTTCCCATGTTCTACACACTAGTTTCTCGTGTTATACACAGTGAATTCTCATGTTCTGCACAGGGAAAAGTGCGCTGCTAATGATTGCAGCCTACGGGATTAACGGCAATAGACATAGATGACGCGGAGTGGACAGATGAGCGGAAAGAAAGGGATGTGGTACGAAAGGAATGAAAAAAAAAACATGCGACTGAGTATACATAGAGGGCGACGAGATAGACATGGCGAGACGGCACATGAAGAGACTCGAAATCCTAAAGAAAGACACTGCGGGGTATTCAGTAGAGATCTGAGATAGTAGACATCACTCACAACTCGGCGCATTAGCGGGACCTACAGTGGGGCAGAAAGGTCATCTGCTCTACATCACGCTCACCGATAAGAGAGCGGCAAGGCCGTCATTACGAATATCATAAGCGTAACCCCAGAGCATCGCGACACCCGCGCGGCGCACGAATGCGGTCGAACGTACCGTCTCTCCGCACCCAAATCTGCGCGGCGCTCTTCGACACACTCACGGAATATTCCTGATTCACACATACTGTCAGCATCGTGCTATGGACATCATGACCGAAGTCCCCTCCGTCGTTGACACGCTACCGGTCGAGAATCATGCATACGGTGCCCGTGGGCCATTCCGAATTAGCATAGTCGAACAAGTACCTGGAAGCGAGTGAGGAGTGGTAGCCCTCATGTAGACAATCTCCCGATCACTCAGAGAGGAAGAATCGAGAACGCACGAGGGGGTAGAGGCACATACACGCACCATTGACTCCGCTGCTACGGCGATCACACCTTATCGACCCACCACTGGCGGCGGATCACCCATTTCCAGGATCTACGCGTCAACTCCTCCTCCTGTATCCATGTTGTCTGTGATAGAATGAGGGTCCGTAGCTGTTTGCGGGACGAGGAGCCAAGGCCTCGGGCGACGCGGCTAGACTCAGAGGCTACGGAACGAAGTGACTGATTACGACGATGAGGGATCACTCACATTGACTCAAGATTTGGACATTGAAGGAGTTGTTCGACCCGGGCGAGGCAAGCAAGGTGGTGGTGAGAGGGGAAAAAGCGACCAATAGCAAAGACGAGCTCGAGGGCATATAAGTGAGCGAGCGCGTTGTTTGTGAAGCGTGTGCGGAACAAACAAAAGCACTGCCACTAAAGTATTACATAATTAGGGTCGCCTCGGGCTTGTCTGCCCTCGCGCGAACCGCGAAGACATGCGCACCGTAGTCCTTACCCAGCCAGTCTGACTAGAGTGAGTGCTATCCATCGAGCCACTTTCTTCACAGAGATATAGTGGATATAAATTCAGGGCTTCATATAATATCTAAACAATCTATGGTCTCCTCGAGGAACGAATGTAAGCTCTCTAAGTGTTACAGTGACGCCGAAGTTCGAACACACTTGGTGCTGGCGGGGTTCGAACCCCCGCCTTTTCGGGACTTATCAGGACTGTCAGTCTTGCCCGGGCATATATTGGGCATCCCCGAACAATCCCCGAACGACGTCCGCAAGGTTCTCAAAAATCACTGTTTTGAGGATCCATGTTCTGAACAGTGAATTGCTGGCCGGAATACCTGTTCCATGTTATGAACACGGAAAATACATGTTCTTGCGAGAACAGCAATTTTTCAGTGTGAGACAAATCAGTGTTCAAAACAGTGATTTTGAGCAAATCCCTGTTCCGAACACGGAAAATACATGTTCTCGCTTCCCACAGTGGAATACTGTATCAGGACATCGATGTACCGGACAGCCGTGACTGATAGAGAAATTGAGAACCTATACGAGATGTATCAGACGCTGAGAAAGCTCGCGACGGTCGGCGACGGTCAGCGATTGAGAGGTGAAGCGGGGCCTGAGGCCTGGTGTTTCGCGGGCAGAGGACGGGGACGCTCGGGGAGGTCGGAGGCGTGCTCTAGAGCCGTCGGGTGCGCAGCCGGCAAGTGCCGCGGGGGGCGCTGTTGTTGTCCCACGTCGCGGTGGCTGTCGTCGTCAGCATCAGCCCCAGCTCACAGCAACACCCTCTCCCCACACACTCGCACACGGTGAGCCAGGAGCTTCACTAACACCATCCGCGACCCCCCTCAACTGTACTCACCCTTCGTAATCCCGCCCCTACCCCCCAGAACCGCACGAAAACATCATGTCAGTCGCACTTGCTTTCCTGCATCGCTGGCTCTCTCAGGCTCACAATGTCGCTTATTTCTCGATCACTTGGGCGTTGTTCGTCGCAATGTGGCCAGGTCCGAGCCTTATGACCCATATTTGCCCCGTGGAGGCTCCTCTGCGAACCCGCCCGCCGCAGGAGGCGCGGGCGGCAGCGGCGGCAACGCCAAGACCGCCGCCATCCAGGCGCAGATCGACGACACTGTAAACATCATGCGGGACAACATCACAAAGGTGGTGGAGCGTCAGGAGCGGCTGGACTCGCTGCAGGACAAGACTGGTGCGTCCGTGTTCCCCCTGTCTTTCGTGCTGGGCAGCGGGCGCAGCGCTTTGCTGCGCCTGGTGGGTCAGCGTGATGGGAATCTGCCGCTCACTGGCGGTTTACCTTGGGGCAGATAACCTGGCTGTCTCTGCGCAAGGGTTTCGTCGCAACGCAAACCGGGTCAGGAAGGTATGTCTGTTTAACCTACCATTTTGTGCTCGTCCCTGACTATTTTTGTCTGCAGAATATGTGGTACGTGTGCATGCTTGTCGGTTCGATTGCTTGATGCTAAGTGCTGTATTTCTGGAAGGTGGAAAGACATGAAGGTACGCTTGATGATACCATCCCCGGAAAGCAGCGCTCAGACATTCTTCTCTCCAGATGCGTATCATCATCGGAGTGGCCATTGCCATTATCATCGTCATCATCGTTGTCTCCATTGTAAAGGCAACGCACCACTAGAACCCCCAGTGACCTACCTGTTTTATTCCCGTAATTGCGTTTTCTTCTGGCCCCTTGTTGTACCTATGCGATACTCATAGTTTCTCGTAACATTCGCCCGCGTCCGCTTTCTGCATCTCTGTATGATGTCGGGCCCCGTAGAATGGACGGTTCCTTTGTCTGTTTCTTTGCGGATATGGCTTGCAGTCATGCATGTGGGATAGTCTGGAACAGTATGACGTGCAAGTAAAACGCTATCGTGTGCCGCAAAGTGTACGAGATGGATCGATGGGGGGAACCATGCGGTGCGTTAGCGCCACCAAAACGGCATGTCGGCCGCTGCAATGAGACCCTGCGAGCTCCGTCCATGCAACCCCGCTCGTCCGCCGTCCGCTCCCGCAAGCAACGACTTGCCGTCCACGAGGGCGACATCACTCAATTACCGTGCACGTCGCCCAGCCAATGTCTACCATTTGATATCGTCAGACCGACAACCATGGCACTGTGCGGCAGGCTGCAGGGTTACTTCACGCTCCATCCGACACCTTTGATCCCATGGTTTTGATAACCGCTGCATCTCGTCGTCTTCTTTTCTTCTGAGTGCCTCTCTGCTGTGCAACAGGCACGACGAACGGCTGACGATGGGCAGGTGCAGGTGGTGCAGGGGTTGCAGAAAATACCTCAACGAAGGAGCGCCGTCAATAAACCCGCACCGCGCCGGCGTGGGGCCGGGGGGCGGGTGAAGGTTGCAGTGAGTGCTCTCCTCAATTTTTTTTTCAGAGTCTCCGTTTCATCGGGGCCGGTCGTGTGAGCCCAGTGCCTCCGAGGACGCATCGAATCGACACGGAATGGTCGTAGGATCTTCGTCGAGTGATCTGCGACCGGTTGCATCGAGCCTGGGGCTGGCACAGGCTGGCACGCGACCGCCGAGCTCGGAGCGAGATGGGGTCGACAACGGAGTTGCAAGGTTCGCCAGATCGCTTGATGATGCATACGAACACAACTAAAAATACGCGGGTTACGCATGGTTCAGTTGTCTGATAGAGTACACATGCTACTTACCGAGATAAGTCGGAGACCCCGCTCCACGGTCTCTCCGGCTCTGCTCTACCTCCATGGGCGGCTTATCGTGTGCTTCTCGCCGGAATACTTATAGTCGCGTTGGCCCCATCATGTCCGCCAGAGGTCACCCCCCTTCCCCCCGTCCTTTCTCACCATGTCAGCCTTGCCAGAGTTAACCTCTGCGCCGGCCCATGCTGTCGTCGAGCGCCCTTCCGACGAGAAGCTCTCCTCTGTTGACGAGAAGGCTCCGTACCACAAGACCGATGTCGAGTCCTCCACCGACTCGGATGTCTCTGAGGTCCTAGCCGACGAGCGTGACCTCGTTACCCATGTCATCTCCCTCGACGATGACCCCACCCTCAGCCCGTGGACGTTCCGGTCCTTCTTCCTCGGCATTGGTCTCTCGGCTTTCGGTGGTGTGCTTGGTGAGTATCCCCCCTGCTATATCCTGAGCTTCTCTCATCGATAGGTCACTTGCAGCTGAGATCTACTACTTCAAGCCCCAAACTGTCTTGGTGTCTACCATGTTCTTGGCCATCATTGCCTACGTCCTCGGTATCTTCATGGAGACTGTCATCCCCAGTCGCGGCATCTTCCGTTACTTGAACCCCGTGAGTTGCCTCGAGGCATGCGGCGTTGACAGCTTCTTACCATGCATCGCAGGGCCCCTTCAACAAGAAGGAGAACGCGTTCATTGTCATAATGGCCAGCGCCGCTGCCAACTCTGCTCTCGGAACTGAGGTGTTGGCCGTGCAGCGTCTGTACTACAACATCACGCCCAATGCCGGCGCCTCCATCTTCCTCCTGTTCTCCAGCCAGCTGCTCGGCTACGGTCTTGGAGGCGTGATGCGCTGTAAGCGTGCACCATGCGGTATTCGCAATTTACCCAGCTGACGTCCTGTCCTTAGCCATGCTGCTGTACCCGACTAAGATGTTGTACCCCGGTGTCCTCCCTCTGATTTCCATGTTCGACGCTTTCTTCAAGGACAGCGCGAACAACAAGAAGAGGCTCCGCCTGTTTTACATCGCGTTCTTCGCGTAAGTGTCCGATGTCAATGGGTCCGCATGATCATCAATACTCACGTGCATGTCTAGCATCTTCTTCTGGGAAATCCTTCCCGAGTGGATGTTCCCCCTGTTGACCGGGTTCTCCATCTTCTGCCTCGCCAACAAGAACTCCGTGAACTTCACCTACATCTTCGGTGGTTCCAACGGTAACGAGGGTCTTGGCCTGCTGTCGCTTTGCTTCGACTGGCAGTACATCTCGGGTGGTTACAACCCATTCGCCATCCCTCTCCGTGCCCAGTTCTCCAACTTGATTGGTTACATCTTGTGCATGTAAGTTCTCGCCGACCCCTTTACTATGCACCGATGGCTCATAAATCGACAATAGGGTCGTCTTCGTTGCTGTTTACTACAAGAACATTTGGGACGCCCAGAACTTCCCCTTCCTGTCTCAGACTCTCTTCTACGAGAACGGCACCGAGTATAACCAGACTCTGATCCTCAATGACCAGTATGAAGTCGACAAGACCCTCCTCGCCGAGCAGGGTCTCCCCTTCTACGCCTCGACCTGGGTCGTGCAGCTCCTGACCACCAACTTGGGCATGGCCGCGACCTTCACCCACATCATCATCTGGAATTACAGTGACATCAGTGCCGCCTGGACCTGGGCGAAGCCCTCCAACCTTGTGAAGATGTGGCGCGAGTTCAACTGGAAGTTCTGGCAGAACGACGGCGTGCGCGAGATCCCTGCGGACGATGCTGACATCGACCCCCACTACCGTGTGATGTTGAACGTTAGTGCCACATCCTCTAGGACATCAACTGTTGTATACTGATAGAACGTCTCTAGTACCCCGATGCTCCCAACTCGTGGTATGTCATCACCCTCATCATCTCCGTGGTCATCGCCCTCGTCGTCATCTACGAGACCCACTCCACCCTTCCTTGGTGGGGCTTCCTCATCTCCTGCCTGCTCGCCATGCTCTCTATCCTCTTCTTCGGCTCCCTGTATGCCATGACCGGTCTCGGCTTCATCATCCAGCCCTTCGTGCAGATGATCGGTGGTTTCCTCCACCCCGGCAAGCCCATGGCCAACATGTACTTCGTGTTGTTCAGCTACAGTCAGTCCCTCTCCGCCCTTCATCGGGTATCTCGTACTCACATCGCTCCGCAGACTCCGTCAGCCAGGCGCAGCTGCTGCTCCGTGATCTTAAGATCGCGCAGTACACCAAGCTCCCTCCCCGTGCCGCCTTCACCGCACAGATCATCGGAACCCTCTTTGGTTCCGTCCTCAACTATAGTTCGTATCAAATCTACTGTTTACATATATTCCTGCGTTTCTGACGTTCATTTAACAGTCCTCATGAACTCAATCATCGACAACCAGCGCGACATCCTCCTGTCTATCGAGGGTACCAACATCTGGTCTGGCCAACAGCCGCAGCAGTATAACTCTCAGGCCATCGCCTGGGGTGGTCTCAGCCACGAGCTCTTTGCCGTCGGCAAGCGGTACCAATGGGTCGCGTGGGCATACGTCCTCGGCCTCTTCGTGCCCATCCCCTTCTGGCTCATCCACAAAAAGTTCCCGAAGCTCCGCGCGGACTACCTCTACACCCCTGTCATCTGCTACTACATCGGCTGGCTGTGCGTCGGCATCAACTCCTCCATCACCTCGTACTTCGCCATCGCGTGGTTTTCGCAGTGGTACCTCCGCACGCGCTACCCGCGCTGGTTCGCGAAGTACAACTACATCCTCGGCGCCGCGCTCGACGGCGGAACCCAGGTCATGGTGTTCATCTTGTCGTTCGCCGTGCAGGGTGCATCGGGCGACTCGCATTTGTTCCCGCAATGGTGGGGTGCCAACCAGAATGGCAACTACGATTGGTGCGCGGTGTCCCCGATGGACGGCTAGATGTCGACTCGGTAGATATGTATAATGATACGCTATGTGGTGTAATGTATACCGTGGCTGGGTGTTTGGTCACTGATGATTGCAATGATATCCTCTCTGAAACTTCTTGAATGGACCATGAGATAACGAATGGAATGGCTTCAGGAAATGTACTGAGGTGGGGATGCTAGGGATGAATTGCTGCAACTTTGGAAACAATTGATAGACACAATAGTCAACGCCGCCGCAACGCAATGCCAGTCCACTTCTACTGATACTACGAGAGTGAAGGGATGATGATAAGTCGGGATAAATCTAATCTTCCGCTGCAGGCTCGACAACGCTCGGACAGTCACGGCCTTTCTCCAGTTCAGGATGTCCATCTCGAATATGCTTTTCTGCCGGAGTGTGTAGCATGCTACACTCTCCTCTGTCGCTGGCAACATCCTCGAGATCGGCGTTTTCGCCTGTGATGTGTGTCTCCTCGGTCTCTGTGATCTCTCGGCCGGCACCACGCCCCGCTCTCCATGTCGCGTACTTCTTCCGTAGACCGCTAGCCGCGGCATACCCAGCATAACCAAGCGCCACACCTCCGATTACGCTGCAGACGAATATGAGCGCTTTAAACTTTTGCTCCTTGTTGTCCTTGGTCATATTCTGCGTCATCCAGCTTCGCCTGACGAGTGTAGCGCTGAGCTGCGGGGATGTGGTGCTGAGCGGGGGCATATTGACTGAAGGAAGAGATTGCGCCGATCAGGAATGCAAGCGAGTAGAGGCGATCGGTTTCTGGGTTGGGAGAGGGTGTGGGGGCAGATGGAAGAGGGAATCAGCGCATGGAACAAGGCAATCCGGCTGGGCTTATATGGACAGCCGTATTGTGGCGGGGTGGCGGTAAACATTGAGAGGCGCCTCACGTCGTCAGATAAGGAACAGATATACAACGCACCTACCGATGCAATCTGAAAAGAACAGAGGTCGGATTGGCCGCGTCTACGTACGCTGGCACGACCTCGCTCATACAGACGCGTACGGAGCACCGCACGTAACCTCCAGGTATCGTCGCCGTGCTGATGCGAAAAATCACTGTTGAATGGGATGCAGGACGATAATTACCACTCGCAACGGTATCACGATGGTACAGCGGACCGAGTGCAAAATTACAGCAGATTTTCTGAGGACGTCGGATTCGACGAAACGGCGCCGTGTCAATGGGAGCGACAGTCATGGAGACTCTGCAGCAGAGCCACACGGATTATGTCCTACTGTAATCATGTAGGTTCGTTGTGCACGAGCACAGAAACTTGTTGAAAGGTCAACCAAACAACAAGACTCACCACGGGTCCAGAACCGAATTGCCTGCGCACTTGAGCGTATGTCGTGTGCCGTGCACAGTGTCTGTCAGCAATCTTGTGCCTGTTGTCGAGCCCGATCGGAGTAGATAGTGTAATGCTTGTTGAGCACATTCACCTCTGCAACTTGAAAAGAAAGGAAAGACTTCACGAAGACATGGCAATTGGTTTGGATCGGGTTTGGAACTGCAGCTAATTGTCGCATGCGTGACTCATCTTGTACGCGCTCAATAAGTCGGTTCATCGGCCCGGCACCCGATTCGCGGTCGGCGTATCGTT
This sequence comes from Artomyces pyxidatus, assembly GCA_022160305.1. Taxonomy (NCBI): domain Eukaryota; kingdom Fungi; phylum Basidiomycota; class Agaricomycetes; order Russulales; family Auriscalpiaceae; genus Artomyces; species Artomyces pyxidatus. The sequence goes on along the minus strand of MU277251.1, from coordinate 141,142 downwards.
GGTGGCTGTGCAGATCGACCGTACCAATGGCCTCTGTGGTCGCCGCTGCGCGTGTCTTCCAGCTCTCGAGACGTCTCACCGCTCTGTCGGTAGGTGCCACAGTAGAAAACGACGACCTCAATGAGCGCGCCGAGGAGATACTGGTGTGTTGTCATCTAACTTGAACCTTCAAGCTCCACCCGTCCTTGCTGAAGGTGCTTTTAGAGCGAGCTGGAACGCGTCAAGACGGACGCAGGGGTGACTATATGGAACTCGGACGAGGTCGCACAAACAGAGGACTCCATACGCCTCCGAGTGGCGAACTTGCGTGCCCAACACGGGCAACCCCCGATTGGGTGCGGGCAGCACGCACGATTCGCAGGTGCGCGATTTGTTTTGCATTGAGTGTAGTCTCAATAGCTTCTCAGAAGGGGTTAAAAGCGAAACGTGGAAGTGGTCAATCTCGGTCACCTCGCGCCAGTGAAGTAGACAGCGATCTTCAATCCCACCCTTCCAAGCGTCGACGATTAGACGCCCTGAGAAACACGGACGAGCCCAGCTCCCAGATCGAGGGCTATCCACACAGACCTCGGAGCCCGCAAGAAACGCCCAGATCAAGCTCGCTGCCAGGAGAAAACAGCACTGGTAGGCTTCCTTTGTACTTACGTTCTTGTATCTTCCTCAGGTCCTCTCGAATACATAGCAGATGTAGACATGGCAGAACGCGGGGGTAAATCTTTCACCCATTTCTCCATTTTTGACTCATCGTTGATTGATATCAGATATACATCTCGCCGTAAGGAATTCCTCGTGCTGAACGTATATGTACCTGATCAAGCCTGAAGGGCGCTGCTAGCGTGGACAAATGGGCATTGGTTTCTGCCGAGAAGAGGCCAGGGATGTTAGAGGCTGAGCGAGGTCTACAGGAGTGGAAAATCTATTCAGAGAAGGTGGAGATTGCGTGGGGGAAGCTCGAAAAACTGCGCGGATCATCGAAAGAGTTCGATCGAGCACTGGAGACCAGACGCGCACGTATGGGCAGTCTGCGCCTCGCCGAAGACAAGTATCGTTCGGGCTTAAAGATGATTGACGAGGCGAAGGGGTGGATACACAAGCGCAGTGAGCTTCATAAACCGTAATTCTAGGTCCACGTCGTATTCACGTAGGTTGCTTGTATGTCAACAATGATGATGGATAGCTGATTGAGTTCATAAGAACATTTAATGTGCAACGTGCGTACAGTTACAAGTGCAGCCTTGAGTATTGTGTGGTCACAACAAAATAATGATATAAGCAATCGACTTGTCCATCAAAGTTAAGGAATCATGATACGAGGGTAGAAGTGGAGTTCTTCGCTGAGTCGGACAGGTCGACACTCGAACATTCGTATCCCTTTTCTCCGTATATTGATTCCGCCGATCCATTGCGAACTGGATCGTGTTCCGGTGCGAGGAGTCCGCCACACTCTTCTTCATTGCCTGCACGCGAACCGGACGGTGGTGCCACCGTAGCGTCCTCGACATGGGCAACTCTGCCCTCAACATCTGCTTCCTCTGTCCGGCGGCCCGCCTTCCAAGCCATGTACTTCTTCCATAGCCAACGTGATATGCCATACACGGTAAACCCCAACACCACTGCACCGATCGCACTGAAAGTGAAGATTACGGTCTTGATCTTCTGTTCCTTGTTGTCCTGTGTGAGGTCTTGCGTCATCCAGCTGCTTCTGACGAGCGTCGAGCCCAACGGTGGGAGTGCATTGGCAGTGGTACTGCTGAATGGAGGCATAATAGTTGGCGGTATCGGCTGGCGGAGAGGGGAGGGACGACAGGAAGTAGCGAGAGCGAGTGTTAGCTTTGCAGAAGTGGGGGTATCAGCTAGCCAGGTATCCGGGGATTGATTGTGATCGATGAATCGTGTGGGACAAGAACACCCCATCCGAGTTTTATATAGACGCTATCAGGCTCAGGATGGCGGCCAGAAGTGCACGACCTTCCACGACTCTGTGCGTCAACCGATCCAGTACTGGCTCGAGAAAGCGCCCGAAGCTGTGGATACAATAAGCTACAACTGTGCGGCACGTTCCGAGGCGGCGGCGAATGTGCGGCGCAGCGTCTACGCCTCGCGACCAGCCTCCGCACAGCAGCACACAGCCCTAGCAGCGCCACCATACAGAAATATTCGAGTCTTCGACACTGGACGGCCTACAGTGCCTTGAGGAATGGTCGCAACATGGTTTTGATGGCATAATCATTGCTGTCAGTACACGAGCACTGTCCATAATGGCAAGCATTTGCTGGACGATATGAACATAGCGTCCAAAATGCCGATCCAGGCAATCACTTAACCAGGACATACTCGGGGAGATATCTTAACGTAGCTATGACTTACAGATAGTCAGATCTCGTTGAGACTGTACAAGGAAGGGCGCATGCCATATGTCTGATGTGGCTATCATTCCGGTCAGTATGTATCTTTCCGAGAAGACAGTCGAGTATAACGCATTTACCAAAATGACATGAGACTCCTTCACCGGTTTCTCTTCTCCCCGAGCCTAGCGACCCGTTTGGCAACGAATTTCTTTTGCTCAGTATATCTTCGACCTTGACCGCCTTGACCTTGCCACCTTTCTTCAGGCAATCAAAGACTGCCGTGACGACTGCTCAGTAGTCGCTAAATAAGGAGTCTGCATCAACTCGACCGGACTGGTGCCTTGTGTACCCAAACCTTGCATGTCGACGATTAGAGGAGCTCGGCCTGATCTGTGTAACATTTTATCTATCCAAACTTGAGGATATTTGTCCTGGACCTCCGCCCATAAAGGGGTGTTGTCGAGTGCTGCCTATTGATCATCAGCTATTGTAATGTGTGAGTCTGGAGAACGGTCTAACCTGTTGTCAATAAACGCTGGTCCTGCCAACTCGTTCTTGAGGGAGAGGAGTAAGAGGCGGATGGGGACGGGGAAAAGCAGCCCAAGCTTTTTGAGAGGTCAGAAACATCCCGGAGAAGTAGGGTCTTGAGGAAGGAGGAGGACAGGAGGATTCTCGACTGCGCAAGCTGAGAATATGGTAAGGAAGACCTCGGTAGGGAGACTCGACGCCGTAGATTTCGATGCGCTTTCAGCGCCAAAAGCACGTCAGAGACGGTAAAATGATCTGCTTCTACGCCTTGAGTGGTCATTCTCGCTGCTATGGTACTTCGCCTGCCCATCCCTTCGTACATCGGGACGGATGTGGAGAGCTATCGAACCCAACAAAGGTCAATTGACAACGTGCAAGTGATGAAAATGAACTGAATTTGGCCTTTCTCCCGTAATTCGCGACTCGCGGTGTGTCACGGCTTGCGATGCTGTCTGGGAAACGCGATGAAGAGGACGAGACAGAGAAAGAAATTACTAGACCCATCTTAGACGCGACGCGCCGCGGGAGCCTCGTGGTCTGATAACAATTCCCACGGTCACGCCTGGTGAATTATTTAATTCAATACTTAAGATTTAGCACCGTTCGGCTCCGCACTCTCGGATGAATAAGTTCGTGATTATGAGGGAAGAAAATCCAGTGCGTATCAATGTCAACTGCGGATGGAAAACATTTCAAGATTATGTGAAGATACCGAGTCCGAGTCTGTAGCGTCCATCGTAGTAGGTAAAGTTCGACGTCAAGGTCCAATAGGCTATGCAACCAAAGGATCGTACAAGGTTATAAGTTCAATGATAAAGCGTTCAAAGGCCAAGAGCGGCAAGCAGAGGACTAAGGTTGAGGCTGTCGATAACTGTGATCAGGCCGCTCAGGAGAGTGACGAGGGTAGCCTCGACCACGGACAACAGCTCGGCCACGAGCTTCAATACCAGCGACACGAGATCTGCAAGTGCATTGCTGCCAGTCACATTGTCAGCGATTCTGCTAGGTGACATCAGGGGAAAGTCGCTTACCCGAGTGGCGAGAAGGCAGGTACAATTGCTGCAGACGAGATACCGGGGATCGACAGGACTTGCCCGGCTGGAGTCAGGATGGTCTACAATATTTTATCAGTGGAGAAAAAGTAAGCGTGTAATTGAACGCACAGAGAGAACGGTCGAGAGCGACGTAAGTGCGTCGGTCTGGTCAACAGTAGTGCCAGACGGGAGCGCGCTGATCTGGCTGACCGCGCTCTGCACCGCCGAGCTGATGTCGCTCACAATCGGCGAGATTACGGCAGACGTCGCGTTGGACGCATCCAGAGTGGCTATATGGAGAACAAATGCCATCAGCACGCCGCAGGTTGTGCACGTTGGAAAACACGCACTGAACTGCGCAGCGAGGGGCGCGACTTGAGAGTTGAGAGAATCGAGGATGTTGATGACAGTGTCTGCACGAGCTTCCACAGCACGCTCCTCCACGGGGACGGCAGAAACGAAGGTGCCGAACGCAAAAGCAGCGATGGTGGCGATCTTGGCGAAGGAAAACATGATTGTGCTGCTGGAGAAGAGTTGCTTTGAGGATGCACGGGGAGAGGACTGTCGATGATGAGAATGATGAGCACCGAGGGTCGTTCTTTTATACAGAAATACAGGGTGGATATGTGGGAGTATTGGGGTCGCTCGCCGCGGCGTCTACAAAGTTGGTTGGTCACGCCCTTCATGCTTTCGACTTGCAAACGAGTCGACTGTGGAGACGAACGTGCACCCCATGGGGCCCGGCGATGATTTTCCTGTAGAAAATGGAGCTAGAATCGCGAACCCAATGCGTCAGGAGAATATGGGATGATGGATTCACCTTCGTCATTCGTTGCAGTGCATGTAGCCTCGGACGTTATGGAGTAGCACTCACGGGATTGACTGGAGTTATTCTGCCCCACAAAGTCCTGCTGCTGCCATGGCAACGACGAAGTCGTTGGAGCGAGGGTTCAGGGTGGCAGTCACTCAGCGAGTTGAAAAAATTCGGCACAGAGCGCGATCGCTCGTAGCCGTTAGACTCAAAGACAACTCAAAGGAGAGGGTCTGCCTATGTCCGAGTGCCTTTCCGCTGAGACGATGTGGATTCCTATCAGCCAATGAGCGAGAAATCGCATCAGCGTGGCGATAAAATGTATGCACAAAAATGTATACGCACCCCAATTCTACGCGCCTTACGTCCATCGCTCCCCAAGCACGCAGGAAAGAAGCGAGGAAAAGAACAGCTTTATTGAGTCAGGTGGGAGCCGTCATCGTGATCAGTGCTGTGAATTGTCGTCAGTAATAGCGTGTAATGGCGATTGCCGGTGCCCCGCTTCATCGCCTAAGCATTGAAGCCGCGGTGGGACACATTCGTAGCCCCATACTGTAAACCCGCGTCACGGAGCATGGCGAGGTGGAAATCTTATAAAAATATAGTTGGAGTGGGGAACAGGAAGTCAACGTGAAGCTGGGCAGCGGGCATGATGACATTGTGCATATTTGTGTAGGCGCCGTGGACGTGAAGACGCCCTGGAGTCATGGAGTTAGGAGTAAACCCCTCGGAAAGAGCTATTGCACAGCGTGCAGAGCCCAATAGCCACCGAGGAAGCCACTCCGCGTTTACTATACCCTTGTTTTACCCTTCCTGCTGGCCCTTCGGTCTTCCGTCATCAAAAATGCTAAATCTCTCGACCCTGCGCGCAATGAGGCAGGCGACAGAAGCACGAGTGGATCGAAGGAGCTCCGTTTCGGCGGCTGGCTGGTGACTATGACGTCTGTTCCATACTACCATTCGCCCATGAATGATTCGAGCGGTCAAGGCGCATTTACAGCTCGGGAAGCGTGAGTGTCCGTGAGTAGATAGATAATCGCTGGTGGTGGACGTACTATGTCTGGGTTGGCAGACGTGGCAACTCGAAGAACTCGACGATGGGATGGGATTCGCTCTTGCATACGGATGCTGTACATATCTCCATAGTACTGAAAAACAGCGGATCAGCCTAGTAGAATGCTGCCAGCTGCCCGGCAGATCCGGAGAGTTTCGCAGAACGCGATCACAAACTGACTTGTAAATCGTCGTGACCGTTCGGATGATACAGTGGTCGACACTCACGGGAATCAAGGAAAACAAGAAGCGTACGTTGAGCGTACAGCGGTCTCCCACTGCAGGCAGACCTAGAGAGAACGTGGATGATAGTACTTTGGATGACAGTCGATCGTCCTTGTCACTCGAATTAGATGTCTGGGGCCTGGGCGAGAGCTGTGCCTGAGCAGTACTACTGAGCGGTGAGACGCGCGTCGGTCTGACGCTGACCACCATGATCCCCTCCAATGTCTTCCACTCAAAACGGACTTCCATATTCTCGTTCGTTCCATGGTCATCGCCCGATATAAGTAGAACTCGTATGAACTCGCCAGTCCCTTGATATCCGGGCCTCGATGAAGGCTCGTGGAATCGTGGAACGTTAGCTGCTTCCGCAACTTCCAAGTCATCAAACAGCTAATGCATTATTTCAACAGCGCATAACCTGGAAATAGTTCATTCCTACGGTTCGGAAACACCATCTATCATACGGAACGACATCTCCTAACAGAAGGTCTGGGCTCTCGTCATCAGAGGTCATTCAAAATCCCGGCCACGAGGTTCACTCCATCTTTGACCTCCTTCAAGTTATTTTCCGTCTCCAACACAGTGCGGCCCAGCGTAGCCCAAAATTTGTCGGGATGCCAGCGCAACTGGGCCTTCCGATTCCTCTCCTTTCTAGCCACGCCCTGCGAATGTTGGTCGGACAGGAGGAACTTCTCGATGCGGTCTTTCGTGAGGTCGTCGAGGCGGGACACCAACGGATGTATGGGCCACGGGATGGTTTTGAAGGTATGTCGGCTATTCTTGAAGTCAGTCCAGCGTCCCTGGTACTCTTCCCAAGCGTCTGCTTTAGTCAGCTCCGCCCTCCGCTTCCGCTCTTTCTCCTCCCTGTCCCTCTCTTCCCTCTCCTCCTTTTCGCGCTCCTCCCGCGTTTGAGGAAGACGGGCCGCCTTCAATGCGCTCTCTACACCTGCCAGACGGGCCTTCATGCCCGCTATCTCCGCTTCATGGACCTCCTTCAGCTGGGTTGATTGCTCTTCTAGTTGCTTCTTGCATTCCTCGATAAGCGCGCTTTTAGCATCACTCTGGCTTCTATGCGCCGCGACCTCGCGCTGCAACGCGATGATGTCGTCCTTGGTTTTGGCAACATGGTCCTTGGACGCGCTGGCCAGCGCCTCAAGTTCATCGCACTGGCTCTGGACCTTGTCCAATTGATCGCGGCACGCGTCCAACTCCCGTCTGAGCTTCGCTGCCTCGTCTTTGGTTGTCTTCAGGCTTCCGCGCTGCAGTTCTTCGGCTTCCTGGAGCGCCTTGATCTTCACATCCTGCGCCTGGGCGCGCGCCTCGAACTTGGCCTCCAGGAGCTTGAGCCGTTCCTCCCTTTCAACCTCCTTCGACTTTGCGCCCCGCTCCATTGCATCCAACCGACCAGCAAGACCGTCCGTAGCAGCCTTGCCCTCCGTGAGAGCCCACGTAACAGGCTTGAATTGCCTGTAGACGTCCTCAAGTCCCCGATCGTGGTCCGCCAAGCGCCTGTCTGCCGCGTCCTGCCGTCCCATCTGCTCAGATACGAATGCTTCCCACTGGGCCTTCAGGCTCCCCTCCAGGTCCTCGAAGCCAGAAGTGACCTTCGCCGCCATCCAGTTCCGCGCCAAAAGTTCCGTTTCCCGGATGTTCTCCGCCACGACCTCGAGGACCTTCTGGAGAACCGTGGTCTTCAAGTCTGCCATCGCCACGTCAAGTCTACTCTCGGTGTCCTGTCGCTGGGTGCGAACGATGCTCGCAACGCTCGTCCGTTGGCACATACCCATCCAGATATCGTCCTGTTCCCGCCGCTCTGCATGCATCTCTGCCTGCAAGAGGTCCCAGTCAGTCGGGGACCGGGTCGCTCTGGTGTCCTGGCGGGGTCTTGGTGGAGGACCACAGGAGACGCTTAAGCGATCTCGCGGCTGTAGATTGTATTCGGAATCGTGAGGATCCATAGTGTGGTACGGGGTAGGAAGCGAGTGGCGGGTGGCAACGTCAATGTGTAATAAATCGTAGACAGAGATGGGAGATGCGAGGAGATGGTCGTCCCCGCTGATTTCATGCGGTTATATACCAGCTGCTGCGGCAAGGCGGCCACAGTGCATGAAAACTCCTCGACCACAAAGAAATCAAGATTGGGTGCCTTTCGCTCGTACACGACCCCATGAACAAAGACGCCGCGATCCTGGCTGAGGATCAGGCTAAGGATTGGCCTGCGACGAGTCATGTCACAGCTCGCACATTTTGTCTGTCGCACGAGTTTGTGTACTACTTTGTTCGTGATGAAGTGAATTCCTCACCTTGCCCACGTTGTCTCGGTCTTGGGGCCGTGAACCGAACTGAATACTCAGCAATTGCGCACTCCAAGTCAAGTTTGAATCCCTAGCTGTTCTCCGTGAGTATTGAACAGAGACTAGCAGTTGTTACGTGACGCTCAAGGGCGCACTTCATGGGTTGGAAGCAGTCGTACAACTTATTAGGATCTAACCATAGCTCAAGAATTCCAACGCCCATGTTCGAACACCGAGGAACCGATCTCGTCACTAGAGAGCATTCAGAAACCCGGCCACGAGGTTCACTCCCTCTATAACTTCATTCCTGTCCTTCTCCGTCATCTCGCGCGTGAGGATAGCCCAAAATTTATCGGGATGCCAGCGCAACTGGGCCTTCCGGATCCTTTCTTTTCTCGGGACGCCTCGTGAGTGTTGGTCGGACAGAACGAACTTCTCGACGAGATCCTTCGTGATGTCGTCGAGGCGGGATACCAACGGATGTATGGGCCACGGGATAGTTTTGAAGGTGTGTTGGCGGTCGTTGATGTTCTTCCAGCGTGCTTCGTACTCGGCCCATGCCTCCGCCATACTCAACGCCGCCCTCCTCTTCCTTTCTTTCTCCTCCGCCTCCTTCTCCTCCTTCTCACGCTCCTCCTGCGTTTTAGGAAAGTGGTCCTTCAGTACCTGCTCGGCAGCTGCCAGACGATCCTTGACGCCTGCCATCTCCTCTCGATGAGCATCCTCCGCCTGTTGCCTCTCCTTCTCCATCCGGGCTGATTGTTCTTCCAGCTTCGTCTTCAACGCATTCTCGATACGCGCACACTGGTCCTTGTATGTGCTGACCAGCTTCTCAAGTTCCTCGCACCGACTCTGCGCTTTGTCCGAGACATCGCGGCACGCTTCCAACTCCCGTCTAAGCTTTGCCGCCTCATCCTTCGCGTTCCGCAGACTTTGACGCTGCTCCTCCTCTGACTCCTGAAGTGCCTTGATCTTCGCGTCCTGCGCCTTGGCGCGCTCCTCGAACTTCAACTCCAGACGCTTCAGCCAGTCTTCCATCACAGCTCCCTTAGACTCAACCGCCCTCTCCGTGGCATCCAGGCGGTTAGCGATACCGTCCGTGGTGGCCTTGCCCTCCCTGAGAGCCCGCTCAACAGGCATGAGCCGCTTCTTGACGTCCTCGAGTCCCCGATCGTGGTCCGCCAAGCGCCTGTCCGCCGCATCCTGCCGTCCCGTCTGCTGAGCTATGAACCCCTCCCACCGTGCTCGCAGACCCCCCTCCAACTCCTCGAAGCCAGAAGTGACCTTCGCCGACATCCAGTTCCGCCCGAGCAGCTCCTTTTCCTCGATTTTCTCCTCCACGACCTGTGGGACCCTCGCGAGAACCGTGGCTTTCAAGTCGCCCATCGCATCGTCGAGCATCCTTTCGGTGTCTTCTCGTTGTGTGCGAACGATGCTCGCAATGCTCATCCGTTGGACCACATCTATCCATTTATCGTCATGTTCCTCCCGCTCTGCCTGCATGTTCACCCCGGAGACGTCCCAGTTGATCGCGGGTTGGGGTGGTCTGGTGTCCCGGCGTGATTTGGATACAGGATCATATGAGCCATTTACACGATCTCGCGGCTGGATAGAGATTTCCAAGTAGCTGTCGTCGAGACGCGCCATAACCTTTGTTGTAGAGGTGCGAGGTTGAATGTGAGTAGCTGGTGGCGATGTCGATGTGTTGTGACTGGCAGAATTGCATGGAGACGATGGAAGGAGATAGTCGTCGTCACGGATTCTCTGCCGTTGTATATTTCCTGCTTCGGCTCTTATATATCACACAACTTTATCAAAGTACGGCATGTCGGACGTCGCCGGTCGGGTATCTCAACACAGAGACGCCTACACGTCACAACTCAGGTACAATCGAGCCGAACTGCATTGCGAGAGAATGACTACGATGCAGACTGACAGAGACCAAGAAATGTCATGTACCCGTCTTACTCTTGATCATTCTTCTGGTTTTCTGCGTGAACAACGCAATCAATAGGCTGTGCGAGTTTGACCTCTTGCTTGGTAGCGCTGCCAGAAATCTCCATATCAAGGAAAAGAATGTCTCGGGAGGAGATTCAGTTCTTTGCTCTGCGACAGTCAACAACGATTCTAGTGGAAAGAATGGGTGGTGGGCCTCGGACATAATAAGTCGTATTATAGTCCTGGGACTGTCCAGACATACGAGGGCCAACGACATGTGGGGCCATTGGCAGCGACATTCATGGCAAGCACACGAGATGGGATGAATACAACGAGAGGCATAAAATCCAGCAGTTGAGAACGACCCCCCGGATAGAACGAGACACGAGTACCACAACATAGAAAACGGAGAGGATTGATCAAAGACATCGACTGCACATGGATTGCATGCCATCTGCGACGAGGCGGTATTGCCGAGGAAATTGGAAGTGAACGGGTTGTGGACGATCGTGGGTGACTACCAAGGGACGCTCGTGTCTTCGCGTCGATGATGAAGCCATCTGTATGCTCTTGCACTGGCAGCAACACGGCCCACACGAGCGCGGAGCTGCGTGCACTACGACGCACAGATTTGGGCGACGTCGGCATCGATTGAGTACGCGGACGATGCCAAGGGTGCGGGAAAGGGAGAAACGCTAGGTGGTGTGGTGTGGTTCTGTGAAGACAGGAAGTGACTGGGTACGGGCATGAATACCGGCGTGAATGCGCTTGAGCGTGCGAGGCGCCTTTCATGCGCGCGGAGGAGCAGTCCTGTCGCTTTTCTTCGATGACGAGGCGCTAGCTTTTAAGAGTTCTCGGTTCGGGACCAAGGATGATAGGAGGTCCTGATCGCAGGAAGGGGCCCGAAGGGACGGAGACCATAAATTCGGGCACGTCGACTACATTGGCCTTGTCTTCTGCGTCGTGGGCTGAAGGTACGACAGCATCGCAAGTGACTGTCATGGCTATCAGCTCCTTGGATATTTGGGAGATAGCGGCCTGCAGTAAGTGGTGATTGACAGTAAAGAATGACTGAAGACTGTGAAGACGTTGAAGCCAGTGGTCAGATGTATGGGCCTGCCTAGAGCTTTCCTGTCGATTAGTGGCACGACCATCATCCGTGGTCATCGTACAAGAATACAGAAGAGGCCCATGTCAGAAGTGTGTGATTGTCGTAAAACATAGACAAGTGTAAGAGGCACTGAGACCCGCCGACTCGTTCGGAGCCTCCTCGCACGCGTTGTTGACTCGTGTTGATCGACCGGGCCGGACCGACAACACCCTGAAGGCGCGACAGATATCCTCATTGATTCCGCAGTCGTCGCATCTCCCTCAGGCTCAATTTACTGTCATGAAGAACATCCATTTCTCGTCATTCAGCCACATTAACATCGCCACCACGTCTGCTATCTAACATTTACTCCTCGATGCCCGGGGATCTTTCTGGGTTTCTATCGTCATCTCTGTGTAACTCTGGTGTGTCGCACACCTTACGCAACTTTGGAGTTCGGTAGAGTTTACTGGTCTCTGCTCTGCCAGTGTGGCAAGACTGATCATCGCACATCCCTGGGACAGAGCGAAGCCAACGCAAACGAGATGTCTTAATATCTAGCTCTAGAGGGTTTTCATGAGCCTTGCACCAGTGTATCTCTCCGTTACAATTCTGTCAACACCCTTCCCGTTGTCCACATTCCTCGCTGTCATGGTAGTACTATACGTGGACGGGCAGTCTCTGGCAGTCTGTTCAGCGTGGTTATCTGAGGCTTTTCGCGCTTCCGGGTCCAGCCGTCTCAGCGTCTCTTCAAGGGTCATGTTTGCTAAGGTTGCTAGCTAAGCCTAGCTTCAGTGATGTGTGGTGGGAAACGGATAATAGACTCGTTTCTTAGTCTTGTGCTTGTGAATAGCGTCCGACGGACGGACCAGCTAACATGATTTCACTCCTTCCAGTCATAATCGCATTGAAAACTGAAAGTGAAACTTTTTGTTCATCGACAATAGGACAATACCCATTCAAAGCGCTACTGTATGGTGACTACAAGCTACTACAAGCCATAGGAACAACATCTAGGTTCGCATATTTAGTTGCGCATTGTCATCTACGCGATGGTTGCTAAGCCACACTACTTCCAGTCGCATGTTCATGTTCATGCCGATGATGTCGCGAGCCGTTTGGTTCAATAGCTGACGATCCGCTCCGCTGTTGTTTTAGATGTATACAGCCTTACATCGCGTGTTGCTCGTGGGTGGTGCAAAGCGCTTTGTAGCCCGTATTGTTTAGGAAACCTCTCTTCTGGTGGTACAAGCAGGTCGAAGGGCATAGCACAGCCATGACGAGGCACAGCTCTTCCCATATGTATAGGACACACCTATAAAGCGAGGGGAGGAGCACTAGTTCCACCACCGCGCTTGCACCCCACTCTCATTCCCCCACGAACTCAGCAGACGCATTTCCCCTCTCCAACCCTTCCCAACATCACCATGGTTGCCATCCCACGTCAGTCCACCATGCCCTGCAACCCTCCAGGCTCCTCCCCGGTGAACAGCTTCACTTTCACGCCAAACCTGTTCTCAGGCGGCCTGATGGAGTTCTGTCTCGGCATGTTAATTTACGCTATGGACGGCTTCGTGATCGGCGCGGTATTCTTCGGACTCGGCTATCTGTGCTTCTTCATTCTTACCGTCCTCCACGATATCCACCGTAACTTGGAAAAATGGGTCAAGAAGCACGGCCCAAGCATCCGCGAGTGGTATGCTGGAAGATCGACTCAGGCTCGCGGTTGGTTCACTGCGCGGTATTCGCTTGTCCGCGGTTACACAGATCGCTCGGGCTCGGAGGTTGGCAGGTTCAAAAGGCTTGAAGAATATCCCGCGGAGGCATTGTTTGATTCAGATTCGGAATTGACATCGGTGTGGCAGAACAAAGAGTCTTCCGACGCGACAGCTTAGAGCCAGCTAAGCTGGGCGATACTATTCAAGTCTCGATGTCATTTCGGATGTGTCTATATATTGTGGCATGTATTGGGATGCACGAGGGCACGATTTGGACCTTCTTTCTACGCTAGCAGTTATATCAGTCTTCGTTGATCAACACTCGTGGTCGTCGCCTTCCGATGAGGTCACGTCATTCCGTTCATCGAGTGAAGTGCGGAACGCACTTCAAGTTACACTCTCCACTTACGACAATCAGGACGGAAGACAGACTGGCCAACTTTATAGGCGTGTGATGTAGACTTGAGATGTATTACAACTGAATGAAATAGAGAAACTCCACAGACAACTGAGCAGCTCAGCAACCCTGAGATCACGACAGGATATCACGAAGAAAAAGAGCACCCCTGTGGAATCCGAGAGTCAGAACCACCGAGAACCACTCGTCATAGCCGAGATGCATCGCTTAGCGGTCGACCGCTTGCGACTACCGAGTGCTGCGCGTGTCTTCTCGTCGATCTCAAAGTGCACGGACGGCTTGGCGGAGGGCGAGAAGGTGTCCGAAGTGGTGATCGCAACAGCTGCTCCATGACCGTGAATGGGAACCGTGGCGGCAAACGGGAGAGGGACAGGGGGAGTCCGAGGATTCGGCATTGACTGAGAGCTGAGTGCGGCATTGGTGGACGGAAAGACAGGAAGCGACCGGGTGCGAGCGAGGATACGAGCGCGAACTCGCTTAGGTTTGCGACGGGTCTTGGCGGAGTTAATCTCAGCGTTCTTTCCCTTTCCAACGCCATCAGAATCGTGGATGCGAGATGGCAGAGTTCTACGAGTTGACAGCATGTCGGGGTCGCAAGAGGGCAGCGATATGATGATGGCAGGAATTTCGACGGCGCGAGGCTGGTCGGCTGACAGCGATCTCTGAGCTAGCGTCGCAGTTTGCATGGTGTTGGACACAGGTGGGATGGTGGTCGAGTAGTCCATGGCCTCGAGATGTGAGGGCGAAGAGGCAGAGGGATGGTTTTCGTCAACCCTGGACGGCGTCGGATCAGAGCCGCCAACGTCACCAAACGACTCCCAAGGGTTCAGTCCGCGACAGGCAAAGTCCATGTCCAATATGTCTGCGGTCGATCGCTTCGGAATATCGTTGACTGGACGAAGCCGAGAGGCGAAGAGGAAGGTTGTTCGAAGAGCGACAAAGATGGGTGACGTCTGCTCGACGTTCGACGCGTCATTGACGGGGAGTTCTAGTGTTGGCGACATTTGATTTGATGGTATGGAAGAATTGGAGAACACAAAGTTACGAGGATAGAGTTGGAAGGATGCTTACCTGCACATGTCTCACTGCCACTGTCTCAGACGCGGTCAGCACCCTGTCAGCCTTTCTGGAAAGAGGTATGAGGCCCAGTCCGAGACGTAAAGGTCAAAACGGAGCACGCACTATCAGGATAACTTTCCTTGGGGTAAAATTTCCTTCAGTAAACGCGTGTGTAAGTAGACGCAATGCCTCGCCCTGGCCCGGGTGGACACGCCGGGGGCGACATGGGAGATATATTAGTGAGATACCTAGCTGGTTGACGGCCGATGCTTGTGGTTCAATCGTGGACAGTAGGAGTATCATAGCTTGTCACGACGTTAGATAATGTCATCCTCGGAGGGATGCGGACTGCTGCAGAAGATGCTGTGGACGGCGCGCAAAAGCTGGCAAGTCGTCAAAACGGCAACCGGGAATTGCCGCCCTTCACCGCCACGCATCTCTTCTCCTGGGGCAGCTGTCTGTTCTTCGACTGTTCTTCGTCATTCATCAATGCAACTTCAGTGTAAGTCGTCCTTATCATGAAAGAGGATATCAAGCTGCATGTCGACGCAATATCAATCTCAACCATTCCGTCCGATTTATCCGCCATACCGAGCATTTCGGTGCGTAGTCCGACTTCCTCAGACTTCAGTCCGGAGATCTAACTGCCTATCCGTCTGGTAGTATGTACATATCGTGACAACATAACTCGCAACAGTCAAACCAAGAATCCATATGTGGGTATGCAAGTAGGGAGAGAGGAGAGCATGTTTGAATACGAAGATAGATATGAAGAGAAATGCGGAAGTCCCAGCCAGCAGACTTATCCAAATACTAAGCTACAGTTCGAAAGTGTTACATAGATAAAGGGAACGCGCCAACTGGGCTCTGATGCGATCTAGAGCAAAAACCAATAGAACGAAAATAGACGAACCTACTCCTCCTCGCCCTCATCCTCCTCCTGAATAGCAGTTTGCCGGAACGTAGGTCCCGGTCTGTTGTTTGGGAGCTTGTTCGGCAGCTGCCTCCTCCCGCCTCGAGCCTCCGGCACCGCCTCTAGTGCCCCGTCCGCAGGTAGCGGCGACAGTCTACCTATCGGTGACTGACCGGGCTTCGAGCGACTGGACGATCCTGTCGCTCTCTTCCCCGACACAGGCCGCCCTGCCGTAGCACGCGGCGGCGCCCCGAGCATAGGCGTCTCCATCGGATACCCTCCGAATGTCGCGTCCATAGAATGCGCCCCGCCACCACCAAATGTGGCGGAGTGTGGTGTCTGTCCGAGCCCCGCGAAGAAAGGCACGTCGTCATCCTCGTCCACCCATTCGTCATCGTCACCGAACGTGAGGGACGGTCTCCCAGAGATGACATCGCGCAGTTGAGGTGGATTCTCCCCTACAGGAGATACAGAGAGCACCTCGATCGGCAAGTGCGCAGTGCGTGTCTGCCAACCCGGCGGCTCGAGTCCCCATGACTTCTTCCAGCTTGAGCGGCTGATCGAACTGCCGAAGCCTATAGACGCTGGCGGGAGGAAGGGGGTCTGCCGCTTCTGTGCGACGAACGTGGAGTTCCCGCCACGCCGCGGTGTCTCGTCATTCGTACTTCGAGAGAGCGAACGGAATGGTGAGCCTGTACGCTGAGCCTCACTATCTGAGGGCTCGTAAAACGAGGTTGGACGCGATGAAGTAAGTGAATGAATGGAAGACGTCGTCGAATTTGATCGTAGATGGCCTGGTCGCTGAGGAACGTGTTGAGGAGAGCGCACGACTCGGGTCGACGAGCCCGACCCGCCACGCTTGTGATAAGGAGAAGCCGTGCGAATGACGTGGATTGATCCCGCGGAACTGGCGGAAGGAGACTTGCGGTGGCGGTGCTTGACATTGAAACTATGGACGGAAGACGGCCGCGAGGGTACATAATCCCCCCTCTCGGAATTGGGCGTACGGCTGCCAAAGGACCTTCGACTCGGATCACTTCGTTGGCGCGACATGGCGGTCATGTGTTCCACGCTAAACTGCGGGGACTCTACCATCATCTGCATAGATGCGTTTGACGATCGTCGCGAGTTGACGCTGCTCGAGCGGTGAGAGGAAATTGAATGTCCCTTCGGACGATGACCCTTCCGGGAAGGAGTGTTGCCGCCGCTAGCACGCCTCTTCACCTTGGTAGTGCCTCGGATGAAACCAGCAGATGATGGAGGCCTTGAATCTATGGGATGGACGAAAGGACCGCCAAGAGGCATCCCGCCGCCACTACCCTCCTTCCGTTTGCCTTTACGATCTTCATTGAACCACATACGGAAGGCAGAAAGGAGGCTGGCACGGTTTCGATGACCTGATCCTTTCATGCCGTTCTCAGAGATGCGTGGAAGGGACGTTAAGGTATCGCCGGGAGAATGTGCAGGTGTGGAAGTACGTGATCCAGGTGGTGAAGTATTCGCCCCAGTGATGACCCAGGGGGAGCTGGGAACAGTCGTGGACGACGAAGCGAGTTCCGAATCCACAGCGACGGAGGTCGGTAGCCCTATCTCTTTTGAGACCTTCGAAGGTGGGGATTTTGTCAATTTGCCAGAGCTCGCATAAGAGTTTCTGGGTTCATCCCCCGTCGATGCATTGCGCCTTTCCGATTCCTTATCTTTCTCCTTTGTCTTGTCGTCCTTAACCGCTTCGGTTGACTTCTTCCGTACTAGCCCAGCGGCCTCGAGCGCGGTCGTAGCGCGTTGCATGATACTCACGCTTCCCGACCTCATCTTCCCCTCCCGACGCCCCTTCGACCCGTCCTTGCTGTCCTTGTCTTTCATACTTCCTGCTGGAGTGGACGGCGTGGACTTCGTCACCAGCTCCGCAGGGGAGATCGTAGGCGACAGGAACGGTTGTGCAGGAGAAGGAACACGGGGAGGTGTGGTGGACTGAGGATGGGTGGGAACAGTAGGTGTCGCTGGAATAAAAGCGAGTTCGGGGGCAGAGCGTGCCGTCATCAGCAACGGAGGGCCAAGACGTGACCCATGGGGAGTCGAGTCGCGATCATCGCTTGATCGAGGAGAGTGGGTCGCGCGCTGCTTATCCAAAGTTGTCTCGTGTGGCTCGGGATAGTGTTCCTCGACTTGAGTCAAGACAGATTTGACCCCCTCCTCGATAGCCTTCCGCTCAGCGCGCCGTTTCAGCATCCACCACATAGCTCCTGCAGCGTCACAAGCGTTGCTGAGCACAGAGTGTACCATCTGCCCAGTATCAAACCCGAGAGCACTCAGGCTGTTCAACAGCTCACGTTCAAGGGGAGTACTGAAGATAATGGGAGCGGGCGTATTGAGTAGCGAACCGAAGTCTTGGGGTGAAATCGGGGTAGAGGGATGCTCCGATGTGGGGGAAGACGGATCGGAGAGTGTGGAAGACACCGAGCGGCGCTTTGTGCGGACGGGCGTGCGCGTAGGAAGTGCGGGTGGGCCTTTAGAAGGGGAACGGCTCGAAGGAGGGCGAGATAGCGGTTGTATGGGTTCCTCCTCCATAACTGTCTCCGGTTGCGGCTGCTTCTTTCCCTCCACCTTTCCCGCCTTTCTGATCGTGCTTTGACTTGGATTGCGGTGGATGTGAGGGACATCGTCGATCTTGTGATCCTCCACGGAATCATCGTCAGGGGACGTGGCGGATGAAGCGTCAAGCTCAGAAGAGGCGGAGCGGAAGGAAGAATCAGATGTCGCAGACGAAGCGGACGTCGCCTGGGATGGTTGGATGTCAATGGGAAGTGGGGATGCGACCAGCTCGGGCGACGTCACCGAAGTTGGTGAGGTGAGCTGCATAGTAAACCAGGGGTGTGCAAGAATTTGTGGGATCGTAATGCGGTCCGTCGTATCTTTCGTCAATATTCTCTTTATGAGATCGCGTATTTCTTGAAGCGCTGTCAGATGGGAAATTAAGACGGTAGCACCCAGACGCACCTGGAGACAACCACTCTGGGTCTTCAAATTCTCCTTTGATCACCTTTGCGCGCATGACCGCCTCGTCGTCGTCGTCGAAAGGGAGCACGCCCGTTAGCAGGGTGTAGAGGATCACTCCAAGGGACCACACATCCACCTCTGTGGCAAGTTAGCGCGCAATACTCAGAGCAAGATTGAATGGCGTACCTGGACCAAGATACTTCTTGCCTTCGAGCATCTCCGGCGACGCATAACCCGTCGTTCCGCAGAATGTCTCGAGATATGTACCTCGCTCGAACTCACGAGTGAAGCCAAAATCTCCAAGTTTCACCCGACACCGTTCGTCAAGGAGTACGTTCTCCAGCTTCAAGTCACGGTGAACGATGCCTTTCTCATGCAGGTAGTTGACCGCGAGACAGATCTGGCCAAATACTATCCGTGTTTCATCCTCGGAAATCCGACCCTTCTCGGTAAGGTAATCGAAGAGCTCTCCGCCGGAGCAGAGTTCAGTGACCAGCCATATGGTGTTCTCGGTCGCGATGACCTCATATAGCTGTGTAACATGAGGGTGATGCAGCTGACGGTGGTGGTGGATTTCGCGTGTGAGGGTGGCGGATAGTGCTTTGGGTATTTGTTTGATGGCGACGCGAGTGGAGGTCAATCGGTGCGTGCCCAATCGCACCTTTCCATACGCTCCTGAACCACAGTGAGTCCTCGGCCGAAACTGAATATGGCGAGCGCACCTTCGCCAATAGCCTTCCCTAATGTATAATTGCCGACGACCTTGATCTTGGTAGACGATAACTCCTTGCCCAGGTCGTTATACGCCGAAGCAAGTTGCGCCTTCTGGTTCTGTACAACGGAACCGGCGTGTTTGTGACCAAACTTTGACATGTTGACATACAGAAAAGAGCGTGGAGATTATAGAGTAGAGACGATGAGAGACAGTAGGAAGGTGGAGGGTCGGATGCAAAAGAGGATGACAACATTCCCGGCGTTCGTTTGGCCATGTTTTTTCCACGCGACGCGGCTCATTCTTCCGACTCGTTCTCTGCATCCTCCACCATCAAGCTGCATCAAGTCGTGGTGATACCCCACAACCCTGTTCGCCTCGCATGACTAGCAATGCCTGCCCTGTGACCTCGAGGCGAGGCCACAATATTCGGTGCGGAACCGAGCTGGTCTGCGACAGGCGCAGTCGGCGCGCAACAGGTTCTCATATTGCGGCGCAGTCTCTACTCGATGCAATGCACGGCGACATAAGAAAGGTGCACCGTAGGCTTTCGGGTCATGTTCTCTTTTGTTTCTGTTATGCCATTGATCATCTTTCTGCTTGCTTTTTGTCAAAGCGAACCGCCGAGCAGTCACAACAAATTCAGGAATCGTGCGAATCGTGCGACCTTCCAGAGTCGGTGCGTTCACCTCGAGCTCGCCTTGGGATATCCTCACACTGCGTCTGGTTCTCGTCGCACTCTTTTGCATTCTCCCGTTCACCTTGCTGATACCACGACATCTCTATGCACTCTCGCGTCGCTCTTGCTTCGCCTTCTCTTGCCTGGATCATAGCCCCTGTCCTTCTGCCTGGTAACGCTTTTAGTTTACTTCTGCCTCCCGTCTGCGTTTAACCATCTCTATCCCAACCATGTCGCTGCAGTACTGACTGGTTTGGGGCTTGTTCCAGGGGAGTGGCCGCTACCCCTCAGCGCCATAGTGATACTTCCTTTTCCACCACAGCACTCTGCGTTGATCGCGCGTTGTAGATTCTACGATAGGATCTTCAATGGGACTATAAGAGGCTCCGTGACGAATCAGTGCCCAGTTCCCGACCGGAATGTCTTACATCATCGCCACCATGTATCCGCTTGACAAACCGATGATATTCAGACTGAGAAGTACACAAATACGCGAAGAGGGAGTGAGCTCTACTTTGTATATTCTCAGCTCTGTCACACAGGTACAAAATTCCGTGCACAAATCTTGACGAACGCAACCGCGAGAGGATGTATCTCGATGCTGTCGGTTGTTTCTGTACGCTCTTGCCAACGCTCTTTGAGATCCAGAGTCGAGTGCTATTTAGGCTATTCTTCGTACTTTTACCCTTCAATTTCCGATCGCAATTCATATCATATGGATGGGCCGCACTGGCAAAAGCTCCTGGCAGTCGCCTGGCTTGCTTGTATTCCCGGCAATGGCCGAAGAAATTCCCAGGCTTCATGTGTGCTGCAGTTGCCGTCACTGAAGAGACGCTGTAGAAACGTTGTCCCTCAATTTCCACCCGCAACTAGTCATGTACTGAGGTATGTAAATGCCGCTTCATTTCATACCTCATGGTGTCCCAAGAAGTAAAATTGTCTTCTATATGAGTTAAGGTTGAGTATAGTTCACACGAGAACCCGGCCTGGCCTTCACAGCTTTCCCGGGCAGAACATTCGACGACCATGCTGTTTCTCGTATCTTCCCGAGTTCTTTATTTCACTTTGAAAGACGTGGACCTCCCTTCTTAGACAGCCAGCGGCCTGCCGCTGAGCCGCTCTGATGTGCTCCAGTGTGCACTGATCATTTTGATCAGGGATCTTTCGCAATCATCTGCATCTCTACGGCAACACAGCGTGCTTGTCGCGGACTGGATAGACAGGGTATTCAACCAGCCGCTACGTGCTCCAGAGACTTGATTTTCTGCAGAACGACAGCCTCGAACACGGCACATCGGAGGACGTCACAAGAGGTCGCAAGACACGTTGGCGACACGAGGTCGAAACGCATATACGGCCTGACCGCGAGCCAATCGGATGGCCCTCCTCCTCCTGTTCACCTCGAGTCCAGCGCGCTCTTTGATCTCACGTTTAAAAGGCGGCGGCGGACCTAGTCTGAGAGCGATTTCATTCTCAGAAGCCTTCTCTGATTCCTGAGGGACCGGTGTGTAACCTTGTATTGCAGGCGGCCTGTATAGTGCTTTTGTTCTTATCTTCTGTTCCTGTCCTTAGTAGCACTCTAGGCGCCTACGGCAGCCTGAGCACCCGCACGTCTTCGGCTAAGGGGAGACAATCTGGGATCCCGAAGCCTGAAGGCGTCCTGCTTTGTACTCAGATCGCGCCGTATCCGGAACGCAATGCCGCGACGATGCTCTGGCGTGTGTCCGTTGATCTGGCCTCGTGCCGTCAATATGCTATCGTAAAAGCCCTCACCTGTGCGAGGTCTGCCTTCGACTTGCGCCGTACTTATCCGCCAGGCGACCGGCCCCGGCAGACCTTTAAAGCAAGCCCCCAGCGTGTTCCAGGGATTTCCTCGGTCCTCTCCCCCGCTGCCACCACCCATACCTTTGTCCATGCTCCTCGTCAGTCCGTCCTCAACCTGCGATGTTTGTCTCGAGCTATTCACCCTTGATTCCAACCACCCTGGTGGCATTCGCGCCCCGTGTGCTATAGATTGCGGGCATGTCTTCTGTTCACGGTGCGCCCACTGCCTCAGCAGGCACGAAGTCCTTTGTGTTCACATGATTCTTGATCAGTTGTATCGACGCGTTCACCCGTCTTGCCTGTCCTCTTTGCCGTAGCTACTACGACCCTCGTTCAGTAAGACGCCTGCACGTCGATTTCACTCCTCAATCACCGGACGAGCGTTCATCCCGGCTCGATGACCCGGATGCCGATGAACAGAAGGAGTTGCTCAAGAAGCGCCTGATAGGCATGGTCCGCAGAGGCGCGGATGGAAGTGAATACCAGAAACTCCTCAAAGACACCTCCGACTGGCTCAAGACGCAGTCGACAGACGAGGTGAGCGCATGCCCTCTTCCCTTACAGCCGAGGGCGTGATCCTGACGTCATCCATTGCCCTCGTAGCACTGGGACCTCCGCGCATTGTACATGTTGGTTCTACAGTATCAACGGATGTACAAGGAACACCAGTCGGCTCAGATGAGCCTGCATACGGCTACCATGAAGCACGAGGAGTCCGTGAACAAATGGCGGGAGCGAGAACGGGATGATGAAGCGAAGATCAATGAACTTCAGCAGGCGCTTGAGGAGACGCAAGAAGAATTGTCTGCGAAAGAGCAGGAATTCGCGGAGCGGGGGGAGGATTGGTCCCGGTGAGCAGTCTTCACCTCCTCACACTCCCACTCCGAGTACTCATAACACCCTCGATCGTACTCCTTCCTGTGCAGTACTGTAAGTAAACATGTTTCAATGTTGTGTCCCTTGACCTGATGTAGGTGACAGTGCGAAGAACTCAACGACAAGATCCGGAGTCTTGAACGAGATATGAAGTACCAGAAGTCGCGCGCCGACCGATACGAAGCCAAAGTCAACGGCGTGCGACGAGTGTCTTCCCGACCTACCATCCAGGATCCCACAGAGACAGTCAAAGTGGACAAAGACGTCATCCCCGATCCTATCATCAAGTCGATCACCATCGAGACTCAAGACGTAGACCACTTCTCCCCTCTACCTGCCCATCTCTCCCCATTCCCTGTCCCTGCGTCCTTTAGCCCACTGATCAGGGGGATCGCAGCCCGCGAGGATGACTCCGAGGATGTGTATTTCAGGAATGGTGGCCGTGGTCCGCGCAATGATCCTGAATTGACACACGATGCTGCTGATAACCACAGGGACTACGTCCAGCACTCACCGACGAAGCCTGTCTCGATCGGGTCCTCCGCCGCACACCTTATGCGTTTCTACGACGTCAGCGCAACAGAAGGCAGCAGCACATCCTTGCCCCATCCCGCGCCTGCGTCGTACCTCAACAAGCGTCAAGAGAAGCAGCGCGAGCACGGGGCGACACTCACACGGAACCACTCGTCTGGGTCCTCATCGAGCGGGCGGACCTTGGCTGGCAGGGTCAGGCAGGCGAGTCTCCAGGCCCAGGCGATCCCGGACTCCAGCGACGAGGCAGAGGTCAACGTCCGCCATAACCGCCGGAAGATGCTCGACAACATCCTCGCCGACCCCCCGGTCGTGCGCACGTCCTCGCTGCTCTCCACGACCCCGATATCTGCGGACACCGCGACTCTTCCTGCAGACGAGACCGAGGGCTCGCCTCTTCCTGCGTCGGCGTCGACACGTGCGCACCGTGAGCGGGAGCGCGAGTATGCGGCACGGCGCGACCGCGAGCGTGAGCAGGCGCCCGTCTACGCGAGCCGTCCTGCACAGCAAGAACCGGCGTCTGCAACGAGTACCGCGCCGTCCTCGCGGGCACCTTCGCCACCCATAATCCCCCCTCGGCCTATCCCCATCTCTCATGCTAGCACCGCTGCCCAGGCGATCGAGCGCGAGCGCGAGCGTCGCCGGCGGGAGTCGGGTGCCGGTCGTAGATCCACTCCCGCGACAGAGGTCCCGCACGGGTCGCTGAAGGATTCGACGAACGCGTTCACGGAGGATGGTGGCCCGAGGCGGAACCCGTATCTCGAGCGCAGGATCTCGGATCGGCAGGTGACGGGCAAAGTCTGGCGCGCTGCCGTGGCTATGGAATCCTGAGATGGGGCGACTGGTCCGCGGAGACCAACGCTTCGTTCATGGCGTCAGAGCATGAACATCGTAAGTTTAGAGCTGAGCTCGTCAGTTATTCAATCATTTGATTTTCCCTAACTCTCCATATCATCTGTGATCCTTTCTTCGGTGACATTGACTACGGACTTCGCATATGCTGGATTTTGCCCGGATTGTTTCCTTGTATTATTAATATGAATGTACTATATTGTATGGCTTTCTATCCCAGATGCATCCTGTACACTACTATCACCGTCCATCATATGAAACAATGCATACAGAGCTCCCGCGTGACCGCAGTTGAACGAAGTTTTCCCCTGGACGGTTAGTGTACTGTCAGCTTCGGCGATTGTCTATGTGATACGATGAGAGGTCTTCTAGAATCACATCGGACATCCCGCGGGGTCACAATCTCCCCTCTTGAGTTAGTCGCAACAGAAGGAAGATTCGGCCATAGATAAGTGAGCCTCCGGTCACGAACAGAAAGTTCGTATTCCACGGCACATGAACTACGTTCGGATATGGTACAATACAGGGGACGCTCCGCGTGAATGCTAAAATAATCAAGAAGCAGTGAAAGCTCCAGCCAAGAGAAGCGTGTGTCGATGAAGATGAGTACAGTGCGGGAACATCCGATAGCGAGAATCCGCGACGGAAGCTACGTTCAATTAGATCCGCACCGGAGAGCTGCCCCGCAGAACTGTGCCATGATAATCCAGACGATCACCTAAGCCGCCATACCCGTTAGTTCACGACATGCTCAGGGACACCTTCACGGGGAACTCACCAGCGCTACGATGATACCGAGGGCCAGGACGCGCTTATTCTTCCACCACATCTGCCGTCTGACCGTGCGCGCGCCCCGTCGGAACGCGGTCGCTTGGCTTGCCATTGTATCCGTCTTGTCAACCAGCAGCTCGATCCGCTCTCCTCGACTGAGGATTTGCTCCACGTTCTGCACCATGATGTCCTTCACCTGCGCTAGCTCGGACTGTGCGCGAGCGAGGTCATCTGTGGGCGGGGAGGTATTGTATGTGTACATGAGCTGGGATATGACCGGTCCGAACGTCGATTGCAGGGCATGTGGTGCCAGGGACGTTGTGGATGATGAAGCGGTGGGAGACGCAATGAACTTGGGAGTAGAGGTGAGTCCGACCGCCTGAGAAGAACAACAACCACACGCAAATGAAGCATACCTTCCGCTGCAGCTCACCAAGGAAAGTAAACGGCATTCTCCTGTAGGATAACATGTCCAGTCATTGCGACGGACACGTCAGTAGGCGAGACTCACCGTCCAGCAGAATCATCCGCCATGACGAGGTATGTAAACCCACCCTCGGAGATGTAGTGGAAGAGATACTGCTCCCAGACATACGTGAGTTTGCTGTTATTCGGGGGAATCTTCGACAGAATGGTTTGCGTCGCTGCGAGTCACAATTGTTCACGCATAGAGAGGTAGTGAGACGCTCGCACTACACACCTTGCGAAAAATCACGCTTGCCAGCCTGGTGCTCCGCCATGATAGTGGAACCCTGAGCAACAAGGGCGTGGATCTAGCAGTAACGTCAGCGTCTAGAGGTATTCTCAGCCAATGCGAGCATACCAGGGACATCTTCGCAAAGAGGGTAATATGTATTGGCAGACGCTGCTATGTTGCGGAGGGCGGATGTCGAGAAACGAGATGAAGCGAATGGTGGAGTGTCCGATCGTGACTTGCAGCGACGCTCTTGCGCAGCGCGGCCCACTCGGCCGGGGAGGGCCGTTCTTCCGGCCGGGCCTTCCTGAAACGGGCCGCAGCCCGCTTTCGCTTTCTTTAAGAGTTACCCTGCTCGCAAGATCCCGGTCCCGGTCCCACCTCATAATTCGGCAGGCACACCGGCAGGCGCAGCGTGTTTGGGCCTATTTGGGCGGCACTCCGCCACCGCCGCCAACACATTTACCTTGTACGCTGTCGATCGCGCATGCGCGATCGACGTTCAACGTGGATATTTTACCAACAGCGCGCGCAGCCGGTGAGACTTGCAAAAGGAGCTGGTGCGATCGGTGAGGTCGACTAATCGAGCAAGGACGTTGCTGTCCGACTGCGCTTCTAGTTCTCAAGTATGTACTGCAAAGCACTGCCAGTAAGCTACTTCCACTTAGCCGCTTAGCGCTGACGCCGACATATAAAATCGATCTATATTTGCTACGAAATTCACACTGCGTAGTGGTGCCCCATTCGCACGCTCATAGTTGGTTTTTCGCCCCGTCGTCGTCTCAGACTCTCAGCCAGCCATCGAACTTCTTACCCGAACTCAAACATATCTGCACGCCTCGTCTGCTCATCCTCCCCCACCACCACTTCTCGATAGCCCTCATGAGCGCGACTCGCGGATGTCCCACTCCATTCATTATCAACAGCCTGGCTTACGGAATAGGCTACGTTATCGCCATGGTACTGGCTTGTAGTCTCCTCGTCATTGCAGGAGTCGGGGTCGACAAACTAGCTTTCGCAATAGGCTATTTTATCATCGTGATGCTCGCTTTTGGCCTCCTCGTCATTGTAGGGATCGCCGGATTTTTGGGCCTTTGGTTCATTTGGAACTTCGTAAAGGTGGCCTTCAACCGGGCTTCCAATGGTCGCGGAGATGCCGATGAATCCTATAACGTCGTTCCTACCAAAGAAGACATCTAGAGTGTTCAGCTCTATCGCAGGACTTTGGACGAGACTTCAGAAGACTCGACGTAGCCGGGTCGAGGGATGTGGTATAGTCATTACCGCCGAGGAAGGCTGCGGGTACTGGTGAATACTGGCGAGTGCAGGTTTCATTCACGATGGACTTACTTACTATGCACGTGTTCTCAGTACTATCTTGTCATTTTCTACGATCTTATCATCGGGTTCAGAGTCTACTGAAGTCCGATTTTCTCTATTTTGTAAGTCGTTGTGTTGTTTTCACCGTTGTCGCTTGGCCGTCCGATGCTATTTAATTTAAGGCCTCTATAATATTTTGCGGTAAACGTGACCGTATCTACCTTGCATCATCCGGTCCTATAGATGATTGTACCCGGTGCCACCTTGACCTCTTCATATAAGTACAGCGGCCACGCATCTTAGCTTACCGTCTCGTCGTGCTGGAGCTGCGGCGACCAGCAGGGGTCAATATTTAATGCTCAACGTTTGTACATTCAACTGTCACACTTCCGTTAACCGCGGCATTCGCACAGGTTTACGGTTGTCCGTGAGTGCAACGGTCAATGCTGCAGTAGTCGCTCACCACTCACTACAACAGCGCCTCAGCACCCCTGCAAATGCCAACGGCATGTATACCGCCCTCTCTGCTGCGGTAGATGAGCAAAGCGCCACTGTCTGTTTCCTGCTGATGTTTTGTTTCATTATTCTGTGCGACCGTTAAATAGGGCGCACATGAGTCGCGGCACCGAGGAACGGAAAATGCCGGTCATATAAAAAGCTTATGTAATCAAGCACTTTCAGTCGCTCTCGTTCCGTCACTGCGTTCAGTTCACACACCTACTCTATCCTCGAGGGCTCCATGTTCAGGCCCCAGCTTAGTGCCTGGAGCGTCGAATCACGATGACTCAGAACGATGCGACATGCGGATGTGATATCTCCGCACTGGACCAGACTCTGGTACACCATTCTATTGGCGTCAGCCCTCGCTTTGGTTTTCGGGGTAGCCGCATACTTCACCTACGGAGATGGCCTGAAGAAGGCCGTTAACGTGGCACGCAACAGGATGGCAGACCATCTGAGTGCCAGATATGACTCCTACATCCCATATACGACCACTTCTACTGGGGGACAAGGATAGTTCGTCATCTGGCGTAGGGGTTGTAGAGGGTTGATATAGATATGCGATGGGCAGATTGACTAAATTGTTTCCAAATCTGGTTAGCAAGCACATTCGGTCTCTCGTCTGACTACTTGACTTTTCACAGTATCTCGGTGTATCAGGCTTTTGTCATGGGGAAATTGACGCTCGTGTACTTGGCATGCCATCCCACGGATGGCCTTATCTTCCTCCAGCTACCACAAGTCTGCAAAACGATGCCCGCCCTCGACGTTCACTTGATGTCTCCGACTGCAAGTGTAACGCAGGTCTCCCTTTTTCAACGTGTTACGAACTTCATGTTTGACACGCTGTTATTTCTCGTCCTCTCCTACGAGATCATCGCATCGGCTTTGTTAGTATTCTTACTCGGAGTGATGGGCATTGCCATGGCGTATATCCTGGTGTACTTCCTCGTAGGTGAGTCGAAACATCGTCCTGTGACTGTAAGGGAGTCGATCTGACACGCACGGTGTTTAGAAGTCAGACGATCGTGACGGTTCCTGACAATAGCCTTTAGAGCCGGAGTGCGCGGGGGATATGCTGGATCGCAGCGAGAACCAACGACAGAGAGGGCGATGAGGCTTTGCGTATGAACAGCTAATTCAGAGCTGACTGCACAGCCTTTCATCACTATCCAATCACTTCCCGTGTTTCAGCAGCGGAAGCTCCCCACGAGTCTACTTGTATGTCAAGTTCGAAAGCCGCTTGTCACATAGTAACACAGTAAGGTCGCGAGACTCTCTCACTTGGGTTACGTACAAATGTATCGGTTCTGCAAGGGGGACCAGTCAATCGCTCATCATTGTTCAGTGAGTCCCGTTGTCGAGCGTATTATTGAAGCTAACCAAGCCTATTCTTGGAGCAGGTATACTTGGTGCAAACTGACGAACCTTACAGATACCAGGGCCTGTTGTGTCAACTTGACACAACACGAACTTTTCCCTAGAAACGGAGCTCTGTCCGCGTTATTTGTGTTTCCGGCGCCAGAACCCTCGTCATGCTACGTTCTTTGTTTATGACGCAAGATCGTCAATGCGAGAACAACGCTCTTGGCGCTTTCTTCCGAACAACTGGGGCCGTAGGATACTTAGACGGGCATCAACCGAGTACAACACTACTGGAGGTGTATAAGATGGTCCATGGTTGCTGATTTCTTTAATCAGAAAGCACATCTCGTTTCTAACAGCCTCACTGATACCGACCCAGCTTTCAGTACCGAAACTTTACCCTCTCCTATCCACTGCAGAAGCCCCAACTACGAGTATGCCAGTCATCTCACCCTATACCACGATTGCCCACACTCTTGCGATCGAGAATATACCCCCACACACTGCTTTCCTCCTCAATGTCGCATGCTATATCATCATCGCCGTTCTCACTGTGCGGTTCATCCTCCCTACCCTCATCCTCGCTCTATCGGTACTCATCTATGTATTGGTGTGGTGCTTGGTCACGATATTGACTGGGTGGGCCAGACTCAGGAGGGCTGTGTTCCGGACTCCAACTCGGAATCTTGACGAAGAATCCATCCCCGGAGATCGTGACAACGCTGACACGGAGACACTCGTCGATGTCCCGTCCTCTGGATTCGGACGTTCCGTCACCCGCGGGACCGATAAGGACGAAGGAAGAGCCGTAGGAACGGCTGCTTCGCCGCCGTTCATCACGCTCAACATCGAGGAACGAATGCCGTTACTGTCGGATAACTAGGCGGGCTCGCGAAGCGGCTGACTGCCCGTGGGAGTCCCACCAGAGCACAGTCGCCTTGGAATCATCTTTACCTCATCTCCTTCTGCGTAGCGTAGCGTGCATAGCTGGAGCCTGTATATAGCTGTATTTTCTGGACAAGGAAGCTATACTTGAATTTCCCCCGAATTTCTGTGGCATTGACCATCACGTGATTGGCGCGCGTGTGGCGTGCCAGCCTGCACCCGGCCACGGTCGTCGCGCACATCTCCTGCTCTCCCCCCACACCCCTCTCTATAACATAACAGTGAACGAACCCGTCTTCTGTTCTCTGAACTGCTGTGACCATCCGGTGGCTTAACCGTATCTTCCAGCTCTATTGAAGCTCTTTGAATACAAGACAGATCGTGAGATCCAGCCAGCCAGCCAGCCAGGCCGATTCGCTACATCCAGTACTCTAAATCTTGACACCGAAGCAGTGAGGTGCGCGACCATGCGCTATGGAGTACCAAGATCTCCGTCGCCTTCGAAAGCCAGAAGGTAGGTTAGACACTCTTCGTCCCTTCCTCACGCTGAGCCAAGTCAGGCGGCGAAGGAGTTCGACGTTCGGCCTCCAGTCCGACTCATCCTCTGAAGGCGAAAATGAATACCGAGAAAGCGGAGGCTCAGATTCTGAGATAAAAGGAAAGGCGAAGGGCGACGCAGTGCCCTCATCCGATTCGGACTCGGACTCATTTATCTACGATACGGAGGCGGACGTGCCTCCGTCCGCTCCAAGGTGTGCAGCCATGTTTCTTTTGTAAAGTATTACGCTGAACCGCTCGATACATAGACGGAGTCGACGATCGACGCTCACACCGGCTGAACAGAATTATGTCGAGGACACACTCGCTGCGATCCAGCTTCGCACTCGGTACCAAGACCCCTACGAGGACTGGCAGAAGCAAATACGCAAGGATGCATTTGTACGCCGCTCCCACTCTTTCATGCACACAGACATTCATGGTCTCCTAGAATAATGCTCGGCGCGAGCTGTCTGCGATACGCCGACAGAACCTCGCCACGCACGTCGAGGCGCGGGCCCGCGACATTCAACTTCATCGCCAGCGGGTGGCTCAGGAGGTCAAGACACTCTCCGAAGAACTTGAGAAACTGAACGCAAAGTTCGGACCACCCAGAGAAAGTCTACTCGCGAGGCGAGCCAACATGAACCAGGCGATGAACACTCGGGTAAGAGAAGTCGTCCAAGCGGAGGAAGCCAAGGAGCAGGCGCGGCTCGCCCAGGAGCGCGCAGCACGAGAGCAGGCGGAGCGGCAGGCGAGAGAAGCCGAGGAGCGTGCACGGCGAGAGGCGAAGGAGAGGGCTGATGCTGAAGAGCGGAAGAGGAAAGAGCAGGAAGAGAAGCGGCTGGCGAAAGAGAGAGAGGAGGAAGAGAAGAAGAAGCTAGAGCAAGTCAGGCAGTCGCGGGACGAGAAGCTCCAGAAGGTAGCCGAGGGGCGGAAGGCGGCAGGTATGACCACGCCCGAGGAGGACTGGGCTGAGGCCCGTGAATCACTGAAGGTGAGGCGCACTACCACTCGATCCCGATTGCACCGTAGTCTGACACGCGGTCGCCGTATGTTCAGCACCTGAAGGCAGGGCCCATGCGCAATGTGAAAGGCAACCCGGCTCTGAAGAAATTGTGGAACGAAAACCGGCGAAAGATCATCCCAAGGGTCGGCCAATTGACGAACGACCCGAAAGCCATTACCAACATTGTAAGTCTCCGCTCGATCATTCCCCGTTCGCTTCCTGATCGATTGCACGGTAGTCGCAACAAATCCTCGAGGTCTTGAAACCGTCACAGCCTCTCCCCGATGATGTCTATTTTGCCCTTCTTGTCTCCCTGTCCAAGACGATCCTTCTGCAAGCCGAGACAGAGGTGACAGCCGAGAAGCGCAGCGCCTTCCCGCTAGCGAGCATGACGGCTAACCTGATGACCGTCGTAACCGGCTTCGACAGGATATTCTGGACAAAACTCGTGCAGCGAACGGGTGGGTGGGCGGTGCCTGCCTCTCCTCCCGCAAAGGACTTCGACGGCACGCCGTTCGACGAAGCGCAGCTCCCGAAAGTGCGCGGGCAGCTGCCAGGCGAGTCGCCCACGGAACGCACGGCGCGTATCGCGGGCATCATGCGGGTGTACTTCACGATCCTGCACCTGCCCGTGTCGCAGCCACTCTGGCGCCCGTTCCAGCTGCCGCGTTTCTGGGCATATTTCGCGCGCACGGTGTCGCAGCCCGCGCTACGAAATCAAGCGCTGGCCCCGGAACTTCTCGCAGGTGCTTTTTTCTATTTTGGCTGGCGTTTCAGCTGAATGTCTGCTGACTGTGTTTTGTAGTCGCGCTTGACGTGGGGGGCCTGCATGCCAAGCATGTCTGGGGCTTGCAGTGGGTGAAGATGATGGCCATGCTCTACAGCGCCGTCACCACTGAGGCAGGGCCGTCACGGGGCGGGCAGAAACTCATGGGTGGGACGTCGTCGGAGGCGAAAGCCACGCAGATTCGACTGCAGCTCGAGATCGAGCGGGTGATGAACACCCCGAGCTAGTGCAGGCATGGACATTCCCCCCACCGTTCACACCATTTCCACGGTGGAGTCCGTACTTTCTGGAGGTCAGGCTGCAGCTCGCACACGACCGGATGTCGTGTCCCTGTTCCTGTGTATCTGTACATCTAGTGGAGCCCTAGGTGGCCGGGGGAGGCAGCGATCGTGCAGATGATGATGAGCGAGCATGCCGGGCTCGTCGTATGTCCCTGTCACCTATCTATCGCTATGTTCCGCTGCTTTTGGATTTATGCCAGTGCCCGTTCGCTTCCCCGCGGAGACGGTGGCGTTCCCATCGATGGGCAGATGCCCCCCGGGGCGGAGAGATACAGCATCGGATCTTGCGACGAGGCAGGCAATGGCTGCACGAACGTTCCAGCGGCGACGCGTCGGACGTGCGCTCCAGTCCTGCGAAGCAGCATGCTCCGCGCGAGAAGGCGGGGGGGGCCTGGCGAAGCATCGCGTGGCCGTAGCGTGCGCAGCGGACAGGGGCCCGACCGCATTTCTGTCTCATGGTCTGCGCTCGCGCGACGAAATGCCTCCGGCGATCGAGGCGATAGTGGTGTTCGCTCGAGATTCGGAAATCGGGATCTGCTCGCGGAGATGGAAGTGCGCGGGCATTTAAAGATATCGTGATGCGGCTCGGAAGGCGGGGCACATGGCCCTCCGCTCGCCCGATGCTAAATGACTGCCGCCCCCGACGCGCAACTTTAAATGTCTAAAGATCGGCTCCCGCGCGAGCAGGCAGCTTTTGTACATAATGGCTGGCAGTGGCCGCAGCGATCTTGTGCGTTGGCGAGCCGAAGAGTGTGCATTGTCTTCGCAGTGCGGGCAGGTCTGTTGGACGGTATCTCTGCAGGCAGATCTGCACGAGGACGCCCCTGGTTCGAAGCTGCAGAGAGTACGGCGACGTTGTTCCCAGCTCCAGAGGCAATCACCGGCACGCGATGCAGGTATGGAGCTCCAAGACTGTCACGTACGCCCTGTCGGTGGCTGCACAGAAGTCCCTCACTTTGGTTCCGTTCCACGATCGAGTTCGCAGCGAAGAAGCCCCGATTCAATATGCATATTGCAATCTTGCATGTCAACACATGTCAAGCGGAACTTGCTCAAGTCCAAGAAGCCCGCGGCAAAAAACCAACAAAATCGTGGTATTATATCCAACTCGTATACTCAAACGTATAGTGGCATCCTATGATTCCCGTGAGTGAAAATGTGTGAAACCGTAAACCGTATCAAAGCGTAACTGGGTGCGTAAGACGATCGTGAAGTGATGATGGCTACAGAGGTCAATAAGGTAAGTTCAGCGAAGAGGGGAAGTATTAGCTAGTAGATGGAGTGAGACAGAAAGAGAAGCGATAAACAGGGTCAAAAAAGGGAATAAGTAGGGCGGCACATTATGCCAAACACCAAACCGTATTTACAGCGAAGAGGGCTAATGTAGCGAGGCGATGCGAGATGAGACCGGGGATAGATGGAACGAGACACCACGCAGGACTAGCTGCCGTGGTAATGTACGGCGTGTGCAGGCAGGGTATCGACAGCGTCCGTATGGGGGAATAGAGGAAATAGAAATAGTCCCGATCAGGTGCGCGCAGCAGAGACGCGCGGACCTGTCGGCCGTGTGGTGGCGGCCGATTGAGAGAAGAGAGACGGAGACGCCCACCGGTCACCCGTGGGCGGGTTACCGGTGGACATGGACAATGTGCGGGACTTGCGCACAGGAGAGGGAGAT
This sequence comes from Artomyces pyxidatus, assembly GCA_022160305.1. NCBI lineage: Eukaryota > Fungi > Basidiomycota > Agaricomycetes > Russulales > Auriscalpiaceae > Artomyces > Artomyces pyxidatus. The sequence continues at coordinate 107,414 of MU277251.1, read as the reverse complement.
GCCGGGGTGTGGGACCGGGTGGGAGCATGGGCAGGTGTCGCAGAACGGTAAGATGGAGAGACGGCGGGAGTAGTAGCGCGGAGAGGAACGGCGGGGGTAGTAGCGCGGTGGGGGACAGCGGGAGTGGTTGTGCGCTGTGGGGCCACCGACGCCGAGCGTGTATGGCCGAGGTTCATGCGCGCGAGGTGTGCTGGCAGGGGTGGGATGTAGGAAGGGGAAGTCGTAGGGGATGAAACACGGGTGCTTGGGGGTGACCGCGTGCTTGGCGGGGACGTGGGTCGCGATGCGCTCGACAAGCCAGTGTGAGCGCCGCTGGATGCCGTCGGCGTCGACGGTGCGACGGGGGTGACGATGTTGGCTGTGTAGCGACCTAGTTCCTGACGGAGACTGGTGCACTCCTGCGCCTTTTGGGTGTATGAGGTCTTCTAGAAGGGCGTTAGTAAGGAACAGAACAATTTCTATAGAGCGGCGACTGACCTGCCTAGAGAAGGGAATGTTATTGTCAGTAAAAGCGTCAAAGGCTATGAATGACTAATATGACTCACTTGTGGAGTTCCACTTCGAGCTTCCCTTTCTCGATCTCAAGCTCACTGACTTGCTTCGTGAGCGAAGCCTCGGTATGCTTGGCTGCCTTGGAGGCATCGGAGAAGGTATGGTGGTTGGCAAGGATGGCGTTCAATAGGAGGGAGCTCAAGTAGAGCGCTGCGGACTGTAGGTCGAAGTTAACCAAGTTAACACGTCCTGCTAAGGCACTCGTGCTGGGAAGTGTACGCACGGCATCGTTGGGGTCTGATGCGAGCCAGTCCTGGAGGTCCTGGTAGAGCTCGTGAACCTCCTCGACGGAGCACTTTTTGGAAGCCACACGAGCGACCCTGTTCTCGAGGGCATGGGCGGCTTGGGCGCGAACTTTGGCAGGGTCCGCAACGGTCGCAAGGGTTGCCTTGAGAAGGAGATCGTTGGGGTAGTTGTCCTCGATGAGGGGCGCGCGAGGGCTGTAAGGGCTGCGACGAGGGGTGCTGGTGCCGCTAACACTTCCGCCGTTGAAGTCGATGCGGATTAAACGAATGGACTCGCGAGTGAAAGTGTCGCGACAGAACGGGCAGACGGGTGCGGCTCGTGCTTTTTCGATGATTTTGTTGCAGCAGCTCAAACAGAGAAGATGTCCTGGAAGGATGGGGGGAAGACCAGTAAGCGGGAAAATTTTCACGGGAGAGTCTGAGAGGGTACTGACCGCATGGGATGGAATGGGGGAGATTACGAGGACCGAACTCGTCCGCGCAGACGTCGCACAGAGAGCCAGACTCGAGAGTGAGCATGGTAGCATAAAGGATATCTAGCGTCGCATGAGAGGAGAGGGGAGAAAGGCGGAAAACTTTCGGGAGGGCGGGTTGATCAATAAATACTCGACCTGGGCTCGCTTATTTGAGACTGCCCGTTCGGGACTTCCGGGGTCCGTGCCCGGGCAGCTGGCCACGCATCACGCAGCTCTTACATGTCCCGTCTCATCCGCCTCCTATTTCTGCCTCCAATCTCGCCCTGTCACGGCCGCGAACATGCGGTGAGCTGGAGGATGTTCACCGCAGCGCAGCAGCAGCTCCAGCAGCACCCGCGATTTTGTCTCCGCACGCTGGAAAAGCTTCCGCGTTTTCCTCCGTCCGTTCCTGGCGGGGTTAGGGTCACAAACCCAAAAACACCAGTTTCACCCGGCCAACGCCGTGCCGAGCGAGTAATCCCCGACGTTTGCCAAGCCGAAGCCCGCCGCGCTGACGACCAACACCGCGCTACTTACACCGCGTCCAACTCCAATCGAACAGATCGATCCAGCGGCGACCACCCGCCACATCTTTCCGTTGCACCCGCCGCAGCCAGAACATGAGGCCCCGCCGCTCCCGCCAAGCTGGAAATCTTCCTCGCACGCGTCCCGCCGGGTCGCTTTGGCGCCCGGGACCAGTGCAGCGAGCGTGTGCCGCCGCAGCTCCATTCTCTCCTGCACCTCGCCGCCGGTGCCAAGGTGCGCGTCCTTCCAGAATGACTCTGTCAGACAATTATCAATCTGTGAATCACTTTCTGCCAGAAACCCGACCTGGAACATTCCACATTAGTCCCGTACGTGTCGAACAAGGCGGTCGGAAGCCGAGACATGCGTAATTCCCAATGCCCATTGCCCTGTGCGCCTCCTGGAGTCCTCCCGGTCCCACTCACCAACGTTTCGTCGGTTCCTTTCAATTCTTGTGGCTCCGACCGAGGCTGCGCAGTGGACCCTGCCCTTGTAAGTACCCAGGCTTACTCACGTCGTCATTGCGATCGCACTCGTCCCTTCCAGACGTTTCTGCCGCAGGAGCGTACATTCGCCTGCCCGAGTCATATAAGACACGTAGCCGCGCTGTCAGATCCCAAACACATGCGCGCCCTTCAGCTGCCACATCACTCACCCACGCCGCCCGGAGGCTGACTAGTCGGGATATTAGGAAGCACCTACAATGCGCGCGCGGCCCTCCCCATTGCTGACGACGCCGCCCTACTCGAGTCATAGACAATGCATTCCAGGCTGTGCTCGAGATACGTCGGGTTTCCTCCGGATTATCCTGGCTACGCGGTCTCCCAATCGATAACCTGAAAACGTTGCACGCCACGTTTTCCTCTGGTATTTCGCGGCCTTCCTCTTCCGACCACCAATTTTCCCGCGCGTCCGAAATTCGACTCGAGATCCCAATGATGCTTCTTTCTACACCTCAAAGAGCTCTGCCACGAGGAGCCTCGAGGTATGCCGTCAATTGCCAATGACTTCAATGGCCGTCCCATAGCTTCAGCCGTCCAACTCCGTTGGCGATGCAGTGCATCTAATCATATATCTCGGTGCGTGGTCCCTTATCTTACGTTCCGCGATTAAGATTATAGCCTGTGGATCCTGCGCGATGGTCTAGATGTGACGGCATCTTCAAAGAACTTTCGCGGATTGACCGTTCATCAACATAGTCCATAGGCTTCCCCCGGTCGACAGGGCACATTATAATATCACGCTCATATCCGTCGTAGAGACGTTGGGAACCTCGTCTCGGCAGTCTCCCCAGCGCACTGACCCCGCGTTCAGCATCGAGATGGTCACCGTACGATAAGCAGCGGCGATGGATGGGATGTAGCACGACCGCCGCGCCCGAGGGTGCAGATAACGCCCCACGTGTAATTTGCGTGGAGTGCAATATCAATGTTTTGCCGACGCTGAAAACTTCGCCGAAGTCGTAGGACGGGTGGTCGTGTGCTCGCGGCGGTCGCTGCGTCCTCGAGCTCGTACACACGCCTCTCCTACCTGTCAAACGCGCGCACCCGCATCGTGGAGCCCATACCAACCAGACCACCCCTTCACGCGCGATCTGCTCTCTACAAATCCCTCAAGCGCACCGTCCCAGCACATCTCCACCCAACTCGCGAAACTCCCACAATGACGCCACGACCGCCCTTCCACGGCGCGCTCGCGTACGTACGCGATCGCGATTCTGCGCGCCCACACAACGCCCCCGCGGCCTGCCCTGCTATCTAGCACGCCGCAGCACAGCCGCAGCACGCCCCGGGCAGCAAAATCACAAGCCCGCGAAGAAGAACCCGCCCCCACGTTCCGCGCGCGAGCCGCGATAAGCTAGACGGGTGCGCTAGCTGCGAGATCTAGCGTGCTTCTCGGAGCCCGCTGCACATACGCGCTACACGGCTCCGTCGATCCCAGTGGCCGGTGCATGTCCATTGCCAGTATCACGCCTCTCGGAACGCACTCGCCAGGGGCGACGCGGGGCAGCGCGTTTCATGGTGCCCGGCCAGTGACGGTGAGACACGGGGCTCACGTACGCGACACGTATCTCCAGTGCTGCTGGCCTTGACGCGATGCGGGGCGGGCGCTCTGCGCGGGACAGATAGCGTTCGCCTGGCCAGTGGCAGTCGCGACACGGAGATAGCCCACAGACGCGGGATTCGGGAAGACGGTGCCTCACGTACAGGCAGCTCCTTGGGCTTACGGCACTGCGTCCACGGTCGCTGGACACGAGCGCAGCACGTTGCAGCGTGCCTCAGGCCCACGGATCGCCGCAGGACGCGTATGCAGGCTTGACGAGTCACTTGTCATGCCTGAATGTCGCCGAGCCGTCGACGATCGCGCGCAGCGAATTTATATGTAACTTTCAGGCTCACATCGCGCTTCAGTCGCGGTGTTATGTATTCGTAGCACACGGCTCCTGCCAGCGAATACCGGCAGATCGTCCAAATATATATGGAAGAGAAGGAGGGGGTATTCTTTGATTCCCATGCCGAGGAGGGACTCGGAGAGTGTCCTGCCGGCGGAGGACAGCGCTGTGGGAAAGGTTTCGGACGCGCCATCGCCGCCGATAAGTTACACGCCCTCCGCGCACCTCCTTGCTCACACGAGCAAATATAGGCCAAAGAATGCGGGGTTGACTGTAGACCTGAGTCGCAGACATCTGCGCCCCTCCATCGCCAGTACTTGATGAAGCCAGGACAGTCTACGACTTTGCTGCCCCGAGCGACCTTCACACACCTTCCACGCGTCCCACGCCGTCAATAACGCACGCGTTGCGCGCCCGCTCCCGAGCGCCTCCACGAGAGGCAATACATATCTGCAAAGGCTAAACGTAAGGGCCGGCCCCCTGGAGCCAGGTCCAAGCGTGCGAGCATCAGATGTCCGACGGATGCCGATGGTGATGCGCCCTCGCAAGAGAGGTTTCAGACAGTCGACATCAACGACACCGACCTGGATAGTCTGCTGCAATCAAGGACATCCCCAGATGTCCCTGGGCGGATAGATACCTCACACCGCACAGCTAGAGACAATGTGATAAGGCCTCGTCGATATCAGGTCTTGGGCCGCAGCATCAGGGTGATCATCTTGGCTGAGTAGGGAGCATTCAGGATCGCGCAGGACCCCCGTAGAGTCCCACAGCCTCTGCTTAGCCGGGCAGTGGTTGATAGCACGCTTCACACAGCCTTGTGGTATATTCTCAGTCAGGAATCACGCTAGGAATATAAGACAGAAAGCTCAAGACCACGGGACAGGTCCTTGCAGGCAAGGGCCTGTTGCGCGTCGAGCGGCGACATATTGATCATTGACAGCATATATTACATACGGCCATGAACCGAGCACCCGTTTTGTGTCCCGTAAGGACCGATCACAGACGACGACCACGGCGACCACCCTGCACACACAGTCAGTAATATGCCACGGGAGGCGGAGGAGCTTCGCTTAATTACCTTGCGCCTGGTGGAATCGGTGGGAACCGGGGTGACATCCTCGATGCGGCCGATACGCATGCCCGCGCGGGCGAGAGCACGAAGCGCACTCTGGGCCCCAGGGCCGGGAGTCTTGGTGCCAGTTCCGCCGGTAGCGCGAAGCTTGATATGGAGAGCGGTGATGCCCACTTCGCGGCAGCGAGTGGCAACGTCTTGGGCAGCCAACATGGCGGCGTAGGGCGAGGACTCGTCACGGTCGGCCTTGACCTTCATGCCGCCTAGAAGTAGAGGTATACACATGAGAAAACGGACTACGCGATGCGGCGCTAGTGAAACGCACCGGTGACGCGAGAGATGGTTTCCTTTCCAGAAAGATCGGTGACGTGCACGAAGGTGTCGTTAAAGGACGCGTAGATGTGCGCAACGCCGAAGACGAGCTCGCCCTCGTTGACTTGGGGACCGAGCTGGACGGTCGTCTCTTGTACTACGCGAGCTTTCTTGGGGGGCTACATCCGGGCATTAGCATTGCAATCCACTGGATTCCAGGAACGTTTCGAGCACATCCACGCGTGGCGACGCGCTTCATACGTCCTCAGGATAGTTCACGACGACAGACGTACCATTTTTGAGGATTTTGAGGCGGTTGAGCTCGACGATGACTTGCGGACGGCTTGTTCGTGTAAAGTTTGAGCGGGTGTCCGAATCCGGCCCGCGCCACTTTGTCAACACGCGTACACAAACGGAAGTCCGAGCTCCGGACAGCGTCTCTCCTCTGTCGCATTCGACGTCTCCTCTTCCCCATTTCTAGCAACAATTCTATTGCGATCTATTGCACCTGGCTGCGATCTTCGAATTCGGTACACTCTCTGCTGATTGCCGATCGTAATATGTCCTCCATTTCTTGTCATCAGTTCTGTTCAAGTTTGCGCTGGCAATTGTAAAGGTACAACTGCACTCGCTCCTCAAGAAAGCAAGCGTTGTACCTGTAAACGCCTTCGCTAAACAAATCATCTACTTACTCGCAAGTAGTTTCACGGCACGAATGCTAAGATAGCTTGGATTGTTCGGGTGCGCTGCCGGATAAGCCCTCTGACCTCGATCCGACTGCATACGGTGGCCTACTGATTGCGCCTTGCCTACATCGATTTCCCATGCATGGTCATCCGGAGTCATCTGACTCGTTGCAGCGAGTTCAGAAGAGGTTGCCCTGGTTATTATCCTGCCATCGGGCCAATAGCAAGACTCGGAATCGTATCAAGGTGACTCTCGCGCGCCCCGAAGTGCTCACTTCTGGAGATAGGTCGTGGAAGAAGCCGAGGGGTGTAGGTATATAACTCAGCTCCGGCCGTGCTCGCTATCCAGGACACCACCGTCTCTCATCCGTCCACATCTCACCATCTACCGATGCCTCCTTCTCCTCAGTGCACTGCTCTCAACGCCGCCATCAGCCGGAAGGGTACGTCTCGATGTCTGTCGGAGCCGTAACGAGCACTCACTGCGCGATCTGCTATAGGCGTCACCTACGGACAGCTCGCGCAGCAGATGGGCACATCCGAGCAGCACATCATCGATGGTATGTTCCTGCGGCGATCGATGCTATCTCACAGCTGACTGGCGACCTCAGTGTGCACAGGGCATGTCACTGCGACTACCTCGGAGTTCAAGACGCTTGCGTCCGTGCTGGGGATCTCTGACGTCGTACGTGATTATCTGAATGCCTGCTCTGATACGGTGATCTGATCTATCCGTGATAGCCCCCTCACGATCCTGCTCATCTCACCAAGTGATCGCTCCCAGCTGCGCGATGGATAAGCTGTACAATATCCGGCACATGCATGTATGAATATGTTGTAACTGATGTCATGTTATGAATGTTATGTTGGCGATGCTGCGCCGCATCTGTCGAACAATCAGCTCGCGCGCTTCCTCTGAGACAGTACATATATCCATGGGTAAGTACACTTCAACTCTTCCGCAGGCGAACGACTCGATGTCAGTGATGCGACACTAGCAGACCCTGGGCACCTGAGCAAGTATATTTATGTGTGAACACATGGAATTGCATACCATAGAATCAGAAATCAGCATACAGCCCGGTCGCACATGTCATGAATTTGTTGCGCATACATCCATAGAATTGTCGCTAACGCGTTCCTGAGACACAGCAGTCGTTGAGTGGCCAGCTACGCCGATAGAAAGTAATTTCTAAGTCCACAACCCCGCGTGGCGGTCAAAGGCGGCTTGAAATGCACTACACATTCGCTACTCTATCTCCTTGACCTCATCCGAACCTAACATTGCTAACAACTCCTCAGAATCAAGCCTTACGTACACAGCCTCCCTCGAGTCAGTGCGACCAGTCCACTTCCGTATCTCATCTAGAAGCACGGCAAACCGATCACGGACTTGCACGAAGCACCTCGCAAAATAACCGGCGATCCGCGCTGGAGACCCGCACACCGAGTCGCACAACCGCGAGGGACCACCGGCCCACCAGTCGCGGACGCTCGGGCCATACTTCAGAACCAGATCCTCCAAGAAGACATAATACAGGACGAGTCCTGTGTAGTAGCCCAGCAAGATGATCGCGAAGGTGACCACGAACACTAGCATGGCATAGGTCATGTAGAGGAGCATGGCGAAGAAGAAGAACAGGAAGCCGCCGGAGAAGGGATTGGGTGTCGGAAAGTCAGACGATACGGATCCCTCAATGGCAGGCATGCTTGACACGAGAGGGGCGATAGAGGGCGTATGAGGTATTGTTGCAGCGATCAGGCAGGTTGGTACGGAATTGAGAGACCGAGATAGCCTGGGAGGGGTGAAAGGTCGTAGGTCGTGTGGGGGAACACCAAGAGGAGTGTGCGACTGATTGACCTTTGAGCCAATGACTCGCCTTATATGCGATCGAAAGCAGGACAAGCAGTGCATCGACAAGTCCTAACCGTGGCTTAGGATCGTTGTCAGTAGCCTGGGCACAGCATCGGCGGAGGGCACGAGGCCGTAACAAAGCGACAATGTAACGTTCAGCAACCAGACATGCGATGCCAGACGACCACAGGGCTGCATTGGTAGACAAGCTGGTCCGAAGATTTCCGACACAAGCCCTAGCGAGCGCAACCGGTGAGTGAGTGTGCGAACATTCAATAGGACGCACCCGTCAGATGCAAGGGCTATCGTGGCCTATTGTCTGCGACGTCCTCGGTCGAACAGGGACATCTTAGAGAAGCTGTTCCGTGGAACCATATACAATAGCATATATTGAGATCGCCTCACAGCATGCTTCCTCTTCTCTGCTACAGGCGCCCGTCTTGTCCCCAGGTCCAGGCACCGGACGCGGATCGCGGAGACGTACCTGTCGGAATTGTTGTTCGAGCAGTGAGCCACAAGCGTGGGCCACAAGTTGTAAAATCATAGCACGATGTTCGCATTGTTCATTTCGAAAGAAGGGGAGTCCGCAATTGGGAAAGGCCAGGGAACTTGAAAACATGAGGCACTAGCTCGAGTTGAGAACAAGAACGGCAACGAAGAGGATCACTCCTACTTCGAGACCCCAGAACTAGTCAGTCTGGTCAGATGGTTTGGCATAGTATATCAGTCAGATAGTCACGCAGCTCTGGTACAGATAATTGCAGAGTGACGGAGATATACACGATTGCGGTGTTCGTCCTAAGCAAGGTACGACGTAAGATGTAGCGTGCAGGAAACAGTGTCCAGAGGAGTCCGACCGCGATATCTCTTTGTAGACCCCCGTCTTGTCAAAGCACTACACGTCCAGAATTCCATATTCCAAAATATAGAGAGCCATGAATGATATTGTGGATTCATTATGTTCGTCCAGACCGACAGAAGAGAGTCGGCTTCTCTGCGCCACGGACGGTGACGACGTCGGACGCCGATTTGGAGAGACGACCCGCAGACAGGATGCGTGGACGCCAGGTGGTGAGACAATGCAAGCCCCGTGTGGCGCAAAAGTTGGCCACGAGCACGACATCCTCCGGGCGCACACTGGCCAGCAGGATGACAACAAGGTATTGGAGGGATATGATAATGCAGCTGCCCCAAGCTTCACATGCGTCAGGATTGAGTACGCTGAAGTGTGGGTGAATGTGCGACATGATGAAGGAAGCAGGAGAGTGAGACTCGACGATAGTGTCGATAAGATGTTTGAGATAGTAGGGTGAGCGCCGAGCGGTATCCGAAAGGATATTAGGGACCGAGTGCGTGAGCAATGCGACCGAGAGACATGCCTCTAGTCAGGAATTTCGGAAGCCAAGCAACGCCACGGAAGATAGACAAGGTCGCCAGACGACACTGCGTACAAAGGACAAGGGTCCATGGAAACTGTGCGTTGAGACTTCCGCGCCAGGCTGTGAGTGCTTTTGCCGCCATAGAGTACAGATGTCGACCACGACGATAATGACAAAACCTGAAAAAAGTCATGACAATGATGGTGACCCAGAAACGTGCACAAATCTGCAGATCGGCGAAGAGAGATTCGAGGTAACTTGAGGATACTTGTCCGGACAGAAGCCGCGGTCGCCAGCGCCCCTCCGACCTACGACGACTTGAAGAAGAATTTCAACAAAAGCATGAACAGAGCGCATCACTGACCGGGATTGCGCACTGAAAAGGGGCTGAAACCTGGGGTCAGAGTGAGAGGGAACGACTGGACACGGTCACGGTCGACTGTCGCCACCTGGCGGGAGGGTCAACAGTTGTCAACAACGCGGACGCGGGTTGCCCATGGCCCGCGCACCGCTTTCGTTTTGCAATTGCCTTTGCTTCTTTCTCAAGTAGGTACTGCAAAGCACTGCAGTTAGCTTCTTCCACTTAGCCGCTCAGCCCTGACACCAATATATAAACGCGATCAATATTTGCTGAAATTCACACTGCATGCGCCCCATTCGCACGCTCATAGTTGGTTTTTTCGCCCCGTCGTCGTCTCAGCTGCAGGCTCTCAGGCAACCATCTACATCTCACCCGAACTCAAACTCATTTGTGCGCCTCGTCTCCTTGCTCATCCACCCCTACCACCACCTCTCAATAACCCTCATGAGCGCGACTTGCGATTGCCCCACCCCTTCGATTATCGACACCTTGTCTTTCGCAATAGGCTATTTTATCGTCGTGATGTTGGCTTTTGGGCTCCTCGTCATTGCAGGAATTGGGGGATTTTTCGGCCTCTGGTTCTTCTGGAACTTCGTAAAAGTGGCCTTCAACCGGGCTACCAATGGTCCCAGAGATGCCGATGAATCCTATAACGTCGTTCCTACCGAAGAAGACGTCTAGGGCGTTCTTGCAGGACTTTGGACGAGACTCAAGAAGACTCTACATAGCCGGGTCGAGGGATGCGGTAGTCGTT
>MU277251.1:64656-87613 GCA_022160305.1 Artomyces pyxidatus | reverse complement strand
TGTGCTTGTCATGGTCGTCAGAAAGAAAGACGCTGTCCTTTGCGCCCATCCTCTGTCGTCCGATATAGCCACGATAGCCTGATGTTAGACATATTCCTGTTTCCCTAAGGAAGCAGGTCTATATCGTGCATTCGGACTCATCAGTTTTCACGTCATCATAGTCACCTTCATCATCTGTATGACACAAGTCAATTCGGGGAATCATGGGGTGTCCACGTCTTGTGACTGACACTGCGCAGCCGAACAACCAATCAGATACGAAGTCAAAACGCGTTCGGAGCCGTTGAATAAGTGTCGTCATCGTCAGCGACGATGACGGCGAGGGAGCGGTCCATAGAGTTCTTCCTCATCGTCTCTACAGTAACATCCTTGGCTATTATCGCATCTTACTATCGCCGGACGGGTGTCCGGCAATCCTGAGGGGAAAAAATCACAATATATTCACCACTCCACTCACCCACGCAATCTTTGAGACATGGTCAGTCCTAGATTGCAGCTATCGTGCTGTGTGGGTTGTGGAAGGGACCTAGTGTTCCACAGCTTTTCCGTGGGCTGTCACGGAATGTCACAATGCCGAGGAGTGCCGAATGAGAGCTCCGCAGTCGGCAGTTGCGTCGGAACTGCAAGACAGACTCGGAGAATATCGAGATTGGACAATCTGAAATGCTTGCCGTGCAACGCCGGGCGTCAATGTACTGTAACGTTCGGGGGCGAAATGTAACGCCCTCATACAGTTTCTCAATTGTGGAGAGCACAAATCACCTGTCCTTCCGGATAAATAAATATTGTGTAGATTTGCTGTCCTGGAGGTGTATTCCACTTTTTTTTTGGAAGAAACGGGGGTCAAGGGAAGATCAGGTGAGCCGAAAGGGCGAAAACCTACCTTTACTCATGTTTCGTACTCAGAAATCTTTGGCTGTCGGCCATTTTCCTTCGTTGTATCCACTGGAGCGTCATATGCAGTACTATTTTACGCAAAAAGAACTTGGAGGAAATGAGGGGAATCGCGGTTAAAAGACCCAAATGTCGAACACTGGGCCCCTGCCAAACCCGTGTCCCTGGATAGTACTTCAGCACATGTCGTCTTGGAGATCAGGTGCCAGATGCCCCGTGCGGATGCTGCGGAGCAGCGATATTCACGCGACCGCGTGCAGCTTGGTCCTACAATGGGGATCGAGCGCAGAAAGGAGTAGAAGGTACTGACAGCATGAAGCAGAGTTGGCTATAACGTGTCTGTTATGAGATTAGTTGTAACAATTTGTCTCGGTCGCCCTTGAGCACTTCCTCGTCGTCGCAATGTACGTTTTCTTCGCCGGAGTCTTCATTGTTCTCGCCGGCGCAAGCCACGACTCTGGATATCGGACATCAGTCGTAAGGATGAGGATAGGACGACCGATCGGGAGGAGCAGGGCTGTAGGGTAGAAGGATCGGTTTGTTACCATTTGTCCTTTGCAGGCCCGAAATGGAGGAAAAGGGAGATGGAGTGGTCGTCTGGCACCGGTGCCTGCAGTCTGCAGTGAGTGGAATGCGGCAAATGCAAATAGTCCGGGTAATACTGGTAGCAGGCTCGTCAAGGAAGTGATCGACGTCGTCGAGATGAGGTTGGCGAAGTTGAGATTGGATACGGATAATGCTGGTCCGGCTGGTCAGGGTTCGGGGCATTGGGAGTCTCCAGTTTCTCCAGAGCGTGCTTGATGTAGCGTCGAACGTCCGCGCGCCGAGTTGGTTGGTAGATCTCGGTATCAATGCGCAGCCTTTCCATCATAGGATGGTCCCGTAGGCGCGGTGCCCGCCGCAAAGTGACACTTCGCGATAGCACCCGAAGTATCGCCGTCTGCGTAAACCACTCTGGATGTCCCAGAGGCTGCGCCACCGGTGTACGCGACACGTGCGCTGCCCGCCACGCCCAGACGATGAGCTTGGTCGAGTTCGGCCAGTAGCTCAGGTGTCATTTGAAAGTTCTGCATCGATAGAAACTATGGGGCAGCAGCGAGCGACGGGGCGGGCGTAATTCATCATCGGGTTGTGCTGTCACTGATCCATGAATCGGAGGACGTTCGGCTGGGTCATAGAGTGGTGAGGTGGCGGCGGCGGCTGATGATAGATGTTGGGCTGGCTCATGGTGCGGATTGGGGTGGGAGGAGGTGTCAGACGCTCAGGACTACCGTCACGCGGACTGCTGAGGTGTGTAGGAGAAGGAATTCGAGCCGGGGTAGACCCAGAAGGAGGTTACCGGTTGGAATGCAAGGACGACAGAGAAGCGGTGGGGCTCTGCTGCGCGATATGCGGGCTTTGATAAGATGTTGACATTTCCTGTGGGCCGTCGCATTCGCGGATTCGCCCTGAGCAAACTCACCACGTTCTTCAAAAGGTAGATGTTGTAGTATAGATTGATGGTATACGAAAGTGAGCGCTAGATCTGCTGTATGGGTGCCAACTTGACATCGCCATGAGCGCGACCTGTCGCCGATGATCTGTGCGAAACGCGAGTCCAGTTACCAACGCCTGGAGTTGCAAGGTATCAACGGAGAACGGTTGTCTGACGTCCATAATGTATGCACAGCACGTAGCAGACCGACATTGAAGTAAAAGGCTGTCGGCAATCGACGGGACGAACGCGGTGGGTTGTTAATTTAAGGAAAGGTGTGACCGCGGGAGAATCGACAAGTCACGGACAGTTTGAAGTATGTCGAGACTGGATGTCTGTTTTGAATGGCGTGCACATACTGTACATAACGAATAGTTAGTGACAAATTGAAGAAACAATGAGTGTAAAGAGAAAATTACGAGAGACATGACGACTGAGTCGGAGGTCGCGTGCGTGACTTGCATTCGACCCGATTCACTCGCAGCCACCGACGCTGTCTCTGCCACGACCGGTACGACCAGCATAACCACCACCACCACCATCACCACTACGTCAATCCACAGACCACAATCTTACTACCTCCTACCTCGTTACTTCTGCGTCCTACGTCATTGCCTGATGTTCTTCACTCAATTGAAGACGGTCTTCGTGACCGCATTCAAAAAAGTGAGTGATCACCATGAACCTTGGCGCGTAGGCTTGATTTACCTCACCAGACCAACGCCTACGCGCAGCTTCTGGCTGGCGCTCGGAACGCCGTTCCTGGAGAGCGTGCCTATCCAAAGATAGGGAAGAGGGAGGATGAGCGGCTCGGGCTGCGGCTCGAATACGGCGAAAGGGTGCAGGACGCTGGGACGGACGTGAGGATGATCGTCGCTCGCCCCAACCGAGGCGCAGTTCACGTCGGGCTGCGAAAACTGGCCGTGCGCCGCCCTCGCGAGGTCCTCTTCAAGGTGCCGCTCAACTTGAAGAGCCCGCCGGGAAGAGATGCGTTCGTCTCGGCGATGGAGGAAGTGGCGAGGAAGTGGGTTTGAGGGAGGGCGTCGGTATATCGGAGAATTTGCGATTGGTCGGCGTCGCGGATTGTGTTGACGGGAGACGGTGAATCAGAAATAAAACTTGTGACAGGGTAGGGTGTGTGAATAATCGTTCTTTGCTTATCTTGTGTGTGGGAGTTGAATGTGACAAATGTAGCACTGCTTGTGCGTGTTGCAATTATATACTTCGCTTTCAATACTTATGAATACAGGAGATGGCGATGGAACGCCGTCGAATAACGTCGGGCACGCTCCGATTTACCCTTCCGCGCGCGATAGTCCTGGACCTGTACTGAGTGTCCCTGCACGATCTCGTTAGCAAGACGAGCGGAGAAGAGTATGCGTGGACTGGAACTTGCCTCATTCCCACCCGATTATGCGGATCAGACATAGCGCGTCGCGCTCAAGGGTTCGGATTAGGGTTCGGACTGTGTCTGATGCCCTTTGCTCGGGAGCTCCGAGTTGCGCTGCGAAGCCCGCCTCCCGGTAGATACGTCTGCGTGGCTCGGTCTATGCTCGTGTCGTCCGGGGCTTCTGTTCGTCGTCCTGACGAGAGATATCAGTTGTCGGAATGTACAGAATGGATGAAAAGGACGTACCGAACCCACGAAAGCGACCACTCTTCGATGCGGTCACGCGTGCAAGTAGCGGAGCACCTGACGCATGGCGACGGAAAGATTGTACATGCGGGCGAGGGCGGTGCTCCGACGCTCTGGTGGGGTCAAAGTTGAGATATTGATCACCCCACAGCGTTTACACGGCAGATTCGGCGTAGGTTGCGCCCTGAGGCGGCCACCATAGCGCTCACGACGTGTACGAAGCAGGTCAACTACAGGGAACAGAGTTCACAACGAAGTTGGACGTACTTGCAGTATGAGCTCCCGGACGGGAATTGTGAGTTCGCCCTCATGCCGCTGTCTGCCTTGAGATGCGGCATGCAATCTCTATTGCTGTTTCTGACGAAAGTATGACATCAAAACGTAGCAGAATGGACGTTATTAGGCGAAGGCAAAAATCTGTTGAGAGAGTCGTCGCTGATGAGTATCTGGATGAGTATGACTGGAAAGATACTGCCGTTTGGGCACCACAGCGTGGCCTCTGCAACCCGAGATATGGGTTCTGATAAAGGTAGAATGAATGTGAATAGCAGAACGTTTGGTCAACATGGGTGGGATGCAGCAGGGATGTCTAGAGAAGATGCGCAGCACGCTCGGCTGACATTCACGTGGTCGTGAGAATATACAGCGTCCTCGAAGCTTGTCCAAATTAAGTATAGCTGTCTTCAGTTCGGTGTCCAACTTTCGTCGTATATTCGTACAGCAGAGCTACTACAGTAGGTATGACGGGGAGGTACAGGGGAATCGTAAATTTCAGATGGGGAAGCATAATCCGAGTCGATAGAGCACGACCTATGCTCAGTCACGCCCGGGCTACGGTACGGGAGGCGCGATGGGACGGACGCGTAGACAAAGCCCGCAGTCGATGTAACGAGAAATGATGCATATGTATTTAGGAGATAGGAGATGATTATCTGATGTTATACTTACTACTGGAGGAGATGAGTGAAGGCTTAGACATAGGTCGGGCCACTGCTAGGTCTTCCTTAGTTTCCCTGAGCTTGCCTTTGGCATGCGACTGTCAGATTGAGGAGGAACGTATGTCATGTCAGATAAACTCACACCGGCACTGCATAAACGTGTATGAATTCGTAGTCCTTGTCCTCCACGGCGAGCAGATCGCGTTCGTAAACGTTAAAGTCTTCGAGCCAGTGCGGCTGCTATGCATCCTTCGGAAGGGCCTTCTTGATGTTCATGTTCCTCGAGCGTTTCCTAGATTGAGGGCGAAGGCGTGGTTGCGAGCCGGGTACCGTATGGAAACCTGATGAGACGATGGAAGGCGTCAAATACGCGCGGCCATCATGGCATCAGGATAGGGTTACCCCAGGGTTTGACCAAGACACATTATACGGCGACTCCGTCTTCGTTTTCAGTCTCATCGGAGGTCATTCCCCCGTCGCCCAGATGTTCCAACATATCCAAGTGTTGCCTGAGATCAGGGAAGAAGAGCGCCGCCCGATGTCGATGCTGGAGTAACTGCTCGTCGGAACGGCTTAATTGAACGGCTTAATCCTTTTTTGAGATTCAGAGAACTCACGGTGTGTTTTCTGGTCTCTGTATTGCGCCTCGTCTTCTTCTCAAGAGTCTCTTGTGCAGATCTGAGTTGTGCTACGAGTTTGCGGCGAAGATGTCTGAAGTGCGAGACAAAGGCGTTCTTGATAATCTTCTTGTCGGTGGAAACGTATTTCTCGCGTTGAAGGAAATCTCGGACAAACACGAGCGTGACTGATTTTTCCATACTGCACCGACAGACAAGTTCAGATCCAATCGATAATTGGCCGTTGTGCAACAGTGTCCATTCTCTGAGTTGTGATTGTCGACGTCGAACACGCTCGGCATGTTTGTGAATGGCGAGTTATGTTTCTCTCGCTTCATCAAAATCCTGGCGCGGTGTTGCATGTCTTTCTGTAGAATTATATATGACAGTCACTCACGCTCGGATGTCCAACGAAAGCTTACCGAAAGTTGGATTTTGACTGGATCGCGTCTTTCGATCCCTTTGGTGGGTTTGTATGCAGGATTGCCTTCCGTATCGCCCTCGGTACCAGCAGAGGGCTCGGCCGCAGCACAGGGCCGGCGGCAGCAGAGTCTCCGGCGGACGCAGAGGGCCGTGTAGCACCTGGCACCGAAGGGGGTGGACCCTCTCCCCGCAGCTCCTGGACCAGGTGGGCAAGTTGATTGATCGCGATTCCAAGCAGCGCGACATCTGCTTGTGAAGCACCAACGTACTGGGACTGCCGATAAGTATGTTTTCCTCATTGATTAGCGAGGGCCTTCACCGTGCGATTGCCGTCTTCTGAGCTGTTCGGTTGTACGCCTGGAACTGGTCCGGCTGTCGCAGTGGGTACGCTTCGGCGTGAAGAGTTGTTGGGGTGCGAGGAACCAGTCAGCACACCGTCACCCCCCTCCCTACTTCGATTGGAATGGGCCTGCATAACGGCATGATAATAAAGCGAACAGTGAGATGAGGGAAATGTGTACCATCGTATCGCCCACGATCGCTGATGGCTGCATGCGACGCCGTCGACCAGAGAAACCTGCCAGTCCCGCTGGTGGGATATTCTGGCTCGCCACAAACTCACGGAATTCGTCCTCATGGCTCGTCTAGGTTGCATCAGTGATATCTGCACCCGGGTCGCCGGTGTCTATGGTGTGATCGCCATCTGTATCAGGGCTGACATGCATGTGCTGCATAGAATGGCACGAGTCAGCATCGAGAGCAGCGCTGCATCTGTGACAATATATGATATGCCTCGTTTGGACGTGCAGCTGCGGGCTGTTGTTGGGAGGATGAAGGTTCCTGGAAACATACATACGACAGAGGTTGATATCAGAACGACTACCTTCTGAATTCAAGGTCAAGCCACGGAGATTAGGACAGAGGGGATATGGCAGACATGGCTAGCTTCTCGCGGCGAGACGGAATGAACAGCAGTCAATAGGGACTGGGATAAACAGACGCAAGCTTGGTGTCCGACGACCAAAGATTATTGTTCGGACAGATTGTATTAAGCTAGATAGAGAGAGGTTCGAAGACGCGATCTCATGAGAACGACAGAGGATGGTGGGCGAGAGCGTCGAGAGCGGAGAAAGATCAGCGAAATTTTAATATCCGAGAACCAAATCTGTTGTTTATGTGATAGGCATTATTAGAAGCGCGACAGCCAGTGAGAACGCGAGGCACGGGACTGGCTCCAGCGAGTCGAGGTAAGTCAAGATTGGAAAAAGCACGAGGAAAAAGTATGGGAGGCATGAACCACCTCCTCTGAGCTTTCTTCCTTCGGAAGGAGTTGGGAAAGGAGTCGGGAAAGCTCGGAGGATGACGCGGTTGTATGAATGATCCGAAGTTTACCCGATATGTCTCGCTCGCCTTCAAAGCCTTTCTGTTACCGTATCGACCTCGTGCTGGACAAGTCCTTTCTGTATCACCATGCGCGTTGCGACAACCTCGAACACTCCTCTGCATCCAAGACATTGCTTATTTAGAACGTCTCGACTGGACGCCGAATGGGTAGAGAACGCTTATAAGCTTCTAGGCGTCGCGGGACGGGAGACCGTCCCAGAGGACGTGGTGGTGTTACACAATGGAGACTTAGTATCTGCAGGGTCATCCTCTCGGTCGTTCGTACGGTTCCAATTTGTTCAGACTCACAAAAATCTGAAACAAGGTCACCAGTATCCCATTCAGAGCGCTATGTCTCGCGACAAACACGCACTCCGCCGACGTACCATGTGCTTCCATCGACGAGTAAGTCGCTTCATAACATGCATTATGCCGTTACTGATGAGTGACAATAGTCTAACCGCTGGCTTTCAAGGGCCCGGGATCCCTGGGTATGGTACTTCAAATGGTATTTCTAACCAACTGACAGCACTTGCAGCGTACATCATCTCGCACGCTACATACGAGGTGCAACTATCGATGATCTTCCGTATCACACTTACCGATGTCTCGTCTCATTTTCTGTGGACAAGATAATGACGGAAACGGAGACACAGGAGAGCTTGCAAGCCGGAATGGACTGTAGCGAGAAAGACGGTTTCCCCCCTCCGCACATGTTACGTCTCCGGAAGGGAAAACATACCCAATCCACGTAAATTTACTTGTTCCTTGCACATATCTGATGATATTGATATGATGCTTTGTGCAAGGACGTCATCTTGATCGGCTTTACATTCGGTTTCCCGTCGTCGCTCGCACAGGCTTGACTATCGACACTAACATAGTCATTCTGAGCACTATGCGCACAAGTGCGATGCCCGCCAGCATCTCCAAACGCAAAGCCACGCGACAATGACTCCGAAATGTATCGCAACGAAAACGTCCTTCTCGGCCTGTAATTGCTGGCTTAACTCAACAAACACTTTCTCGTCCAACAGGCATTCTATCAGCAATGCACGAGCTTCCACCAGCGGCGCAATGATGCGGGCGAAATTGACAGTATTCTTCTCCCGCCAGCTAGCTCATCACGCGCTATGCCTGCTGCAGGGCTCGCATTCAAGACAGAGCCGTCTGGATTTTGCAATGCTTTCAGTTCCACAACCGGACACAGTAAGTTGGAGGAACGCGGTCTGCCTGCCCGTGGCCCCTTGCTCCCGCAGCAACGACGCCTACACGCGAGACGGACGTATTCTCATCGGTCGAGCGTTTCACGTTTCGGCCGAGCTCGTCCGAGAGTGATCTCCCCAACACGGCGCCTACCCTGCTGCCCGAAATCGACCGCTGGGCTGCTGTAATCATGCGAAACACATTTCGGGAAATCTGGGAGGTATCCGTCAATGTGCAAACAGTGAGTCATGACTGTGTCTTCCGACGTGTACATGACTGACCATAGACAGTGATGCTTCACGTTGGGACTCTCACCTCCGGCATTTGTCGAATGTCGGCGTTATCCAGAGGCAAAATATGATGGGAAGGGATGCCGAAGTACAGCATGGTTATATTCCACCCCGATTCACCATTGCACATCGCATTTACCTGCATGGAAGAACGAACACGTACTAGATAGCGACCGTGCAGCTCTTTGTGACATGTAATTTTGACGCCATCGTTGAAACCAATTGTCATGTTCTAGCTGAATACAGCGAGAAATTGTTGTATACGACAAGGTGAGTGTCTGCATGAGGGATCGGGAACCAACATCTTACAGCTATAAGAACACCTCCAATACGGAAAGTTGTACAAGTTACAGCAAAATGCCTTCTCTGCAGTGCAGACATCTTTTTGGCAGTACGTACTCTACTCAACGGAACTTGTGTTACTCCCTTCGTCCGATAGATAAGCTTCCCCTTCGACGGATAGAACCCTGCTTTCAACTGCAAGTCCACTCCAAGACTGATTGACTGGTCTGTCGCCAGAAGAGAGAAGAATCTTGAAAATGTTCAAGTCGAAGTGAATGAATTCTAGCGAGAACGTCTTGAAGCTCTGTGGCAACTCAGTCAATCGAATCGAAATCTGCGTGAAACAACAGACCCACCTCGTGCCCTTGGAGGAAGTCGTTATAGATCATGGAGGGTAGGATCGCATTTGTGTTATACCGCCGAGCAATGCGAGATAGGCAAGCCCGCATCTCAGGGGCGCAGGATGATAACAACTGAAAGCACCACTCCCGGAACACCTGAATGCCGGCGTATGTTAGAAAATAAACTTTGACTTCGCATGAATACTTACATATTCTGGGAGGTTACAGAATTCCTGGACAGTGAGGGGCTCTCGTGGAATTAGACGATACTCCCCCATATAGAGGAACTCCGGTGAGCACACATTCCCTGCGCGGTGACGAAAGAGAGATTCCGACGACAGTGGCGGCGTCCCATCCCCTGTTTCAGTCGACAGGATGATACCTCGATGTCCCGGCTTGCAAGGCCCGAAAGGCTGGATACCCTTTAGGATGAAGAAGAGGCTGCGGCGACGCTGCAGAGCGGGAAAGAGCGGAGGGACAGAGACCCGAAGAGGTCGCGGGTGTTCGATGCCAAAGACGGTCCTGATTGTCGAGCAGGGAATGAGAGCGCTGTATATGTCGATTGTACACTCGACGATGTAGTCGTCGACACGAACGCCGCGATCGCGAATGTTTTCCGGAGCCATGATAAAACCCCATTTGTCTGCCTAGACGTACAAAGTCAGAGAAAATCCACCCTCATACAAGACACAGACGTACTAAGTCTTGATCGGACAAGGTCTCGCAGTCATGGCTGATGAGCCGAGTGACAGCTGGGTTCGGCCCACGCATATATGGATAGCGTATCATTGGAAAAGAGGACGGCTCTCGAAGTGCAGCAGTGCTCTGCTTGCATCCAGTGGGTGGTCTTATATGTTACCTCGTATAAGGCTACATTGTCAGAGTCCTCACCGTACGGATGCACCTTCTCGAACACCGTCCTCAATGCGGAGTGGCGTTGACGCCGACCCCAATTCGTGCCCAGAGATCCGTACTGAATAGTTGTCAAAACACATGCCATGTTTACGCGCAAACCTTGACCTAGCTTGACCGCATCGCTGGACCGAATACCGTTCGTTGAAGCGACGCCCATCTCCTGTCCTCAACGTGCATGAGCGTGACGAGATGAACGTGGGGCGCCGCGGGCGTACAGCGTCCTTTACTCACGAGACGCCCGGTGATTTGACACGCGGTTAACGCCGTTGCAGGCCCGATAACCTTTCTAGGGTTGAAGATGGAACCGACCGGATGGGATCTCAAACTCAAGATCCGATTGCTGCATCGCCACGGCGCTGTACAGTGGTTTTCCCAAGGTGACACCACTATATGAAAGACCGGGAGATAACGCCGTCGAACGTGATAATGCTTCGTGCCGAATCAGGTTTTGCATTTCCTTTACGATACCATAACGCGGCGCCCCGCTCGATCTCGACCTCCCTTCCGATTCCTGAACCTTGTCCCAATAATGCGGGTAACGAGAGTGACCTTTCGATAAGCACGGCTAGTTAATTGCGCCTACGAGGGCGAAAAGAGGTATTATTGTACCCCGATGGGAACCCACCGTAACAATAATTTGAAATTTTGGGGGAAAAAAAACGTCACCGCGATCGCACGGCAGGCGCATTCTGATGTTGTATAGGACTGGAGTTTTTCGAGCGCTTTCGCAGATAGGCGGCGATACATGTCCAATAGGCTTTCTTCCGATTGGAACCGTGAACGCCGCTACGAACGAGATGTTAGCAAACCCTGCACCGCAACAGTGGGTTGAAAAGAAAGGAATATGCTACTGCGATCGCTTGACAAGACGCAGCATTGCGCCGTGTCCCAACTGGATTCAAAGGAATTCCCGTGGGCGTTCGATTAAGAACAGCGAACATTCGGTGAGCACGTCAGTGAAGTGCGGCGAGTACAGACTGAGATAATAGACGCGCCGTCCATTCTGGTGTCCGTATCGTGACTGCGGTGCACTATCTGGTAGCTGTCCATCGACGGAACTCGACTGACCCCAATTCTCCGTCGTGTCACCCTTCTTCTTCGGCCCACAATCGCCCCTCTATCGGACATCTATGACTCGCTTCCGCGACATCCCGAACCCGCAAATGTGAACCACTCCAGTCTCACACTCGGCCTCCGTGTCTTGATCATCCCCCCCCAGCCATATTGGAGACCAATGCCATTCGTTGCTGAAATAGGTCAACACTGGGCACACTGAGTTACGCAGGTAAGTGAACAATGGAGTAAGGGCAGCGCAGACAATTCAAGGGACGATCGAGGAAGTACGTACGATGCAGTACTCTGTATGGCAAGATGTATCAGTGCGTGCTATAGAATGCGACAAACGCCGCTGACGGTAACTTGGCGGGGGCTATTGATTGGAGCTACGGAATCATTACATACATGGGCCATGCGATGTGAACTATCATGTAGTTACTTTTGGTTATGCAAGCGCAAATGAGGCAAGGATGCGCGACTGCGTCATGCGAGTGGCATATATTTCTAGAAATTCGTCACAGGGCCGCTTGTACCATGCGAAAGCTGTACCTTCCCGTCCGGCAAGTGCACTTCTTTGGCAGCCCATCCCCACAGGGTTTACCGTTGCGGCCATATGTAGCGCACCATAGAATGCCTCGTCGAACGCGACGCAGCGCAGGCTGTCACATGACACGCACCACTCCCGTGAGTCTTACCGCCAGTTGAGATCAAACTTTAAACTGCGACGCGTACTGATTACTAGGCGGAAGGCTTTCGCTCGTGACGCGAAGCCAGTTCTTTGCCTTGGTCCGTGAGTAACGCTGGTATAATAGAGCGAGACGAAATTGGTCGGTCGGGCAGATGGAACGGGATACGAGCTCGGCTAGGATCATCCATTCAGAGAGCTCTATCTCTGAACGTTGCCTCTCGGCTCTAGTGTAGCGTTCCAGGTACACCCGCTGCGAACAAAGCCAATCAGACCCTCCATGTTCTCGAGCACGGCAAGGACAGATTTAACGTACACTTCCTGGCTCACTCTCGACGACTAGTTCGAATGGGATCGGATGTTTGGGCGCTAGGACAGACTAGAACCAATATCCGTGTTCCGCCCAGGACATGAGGCATAGGGGCATGCACTTTGGTGAACGTGGTACGAGGTGTATCCTTTTGCCAAAGAGATTGAGCTCAATTAATTCGAACGCGTCTGTCTTGCGCGTAACCTCGCAGGATTCCGTCGTCGATCAAAATAACCAATAGGCCAGTAAGTTAATGAATGCGATACAGGAGCCGAACCACATACCTACCTCCTCCAGCTTCTCTAGGACCACGGCGAGCCTCTACCGACTGATATTTGCCGTGGTATACCTCATCGACTCGACATAGAAATTTACCGGTTCAAACAGCTTGACGATCTTCTTCTGCCTAGTCTGATCTGCCAACAGCGCGAACCGCGTGCAGTGCGTGTAAAATATCAAGACCTCCCTGCGCTGCCTGTTTTCCGGTCATAACATGTAGTACGCAAACGCACGGGTTCGGCCCACCTGTCCATTCGCACTCTCCAAGCCGTTCTCCGCAGTGATGAGCTGGTTGCGCAACGCGCTCTCCTCCCTTTTCCCCCGCATGACGGCATCTCGAAGCATGTCTGCCTCGCGTGTCGTGCTCTTCAGCATCTTGCGATCTCCCTCCTCGCGCGCGGCGTTGTCTAATCTTTGCAGAGCGTCGACACGAGGTCTGTTACTTAGACGCGTCTTTCGGCTTGGACTGCGTAATGTTCGGTTGCGTCATGAGACGTTGCTATCGGGATAATAAGGTCTCAGCTGGTAGTCTGACGGACCGCCACGGCAAACTCACTTGGAGAACGTCCATTTCCTTCTTTATTTCCCGATACTTCTGCGCCCAGACTTCGACCAGCTCCAGCGCGAAGGACACGTTGACGGTCAATGTTTGCAATATGGCTCGCCAGTGGCTCGCCGAGACATAGTCAGCGCCTGTAGTCACGTGACCGCAACTCGGATGCAAGCCTACATCGTCGCGGCCCCCCGCTGATCATGGTACTGTGCAAATAGCACCACGAGCAATCGACAAGCATCGACGAGGGCCCTTCTCACCACATCTCCGAAGGGCCGCAGGCACAAGCGCTGCGTACCGCCTAACCCACGGTCTCATAAGGCCGCAAGCTCGACCAGGCTGTACGGAATACACAATCTAAGGCACAGCCCACAGGATATCAAGCGCAAGCTTGCAGACAAGCTGAATCTAAACTTTGAGATAGATGATTGGCAAGCCGAAATGATACACAAGATCAAGTCGGGATACGACTCGATTCTCGCAGCGGGCACCGGGTATGGCAAGAGTATTGTGTTCGAGGGGCTAACGGCACTGGACAAGGACAAAACTGTTATTATTATCAGCCCATTGAAGGCTCTTGGGAGGGTCACGTAAGTAGAGAGGATACGCCCGGATAATTACCACGACGTCGTATTAATTCCTAGCTCTTCTATAATAAAAGCCCATGGGATCTGGATGCGATACCATTGAGGTGATGACGAAGGTTTGCTCCAAATTGCTCTAATTGAGGTATGTCGGCCGCGGCGGAGGTGGCGGTGTGACCTGTTCGGGGTTCTCACCAACCTACGCGCATCGCCGCCGGGGATACAATTCTTGTATGGGACAGGATGGGGCAGGAACGTCAGCAAGGTGTCATAGTGCACGGGGGCGTAGGCTTGGCGGGGTACGGTCGTGTATGACGCGGTGTGCCATAGCTTAGGAGATCGTGGTGAGCCTGGCACCTTGGAGGTCGTTACTAGTAGGACATCACCGGATCAGTATCGATCGACTGTGCACCATCTGGTGCAATTTATTGCGTATTCAGAATATCTTCTTGAGTGCGTCGCTTGATCCCTCCGATTTATGTTGCTGACAATCGTTGTCCCAGCTGCTTCCATGAAGGAGTTGACATCTGGATACAAGGTCATGAAGTGTAGGTAATACTGACTACAGGTTGTCTCGCACCTGTTTAATGTGATGTTCAGCTGACGGATCGTGGCGAGTACGAAGACTGAGCATAGAGGACGCACATGCTCTGTTCGAATGGGCAATATTGGGCGATGTATATCCTCTTTATAAATGCCACCGCCCCTAGCAGGTCTTCATCGCGATATGGTCCGGAGTCGCTGTCGTGATCGTGATGTACGTGTGGAATGCCGACGAGCTCTGCGTTGGTGCCCACAGTACGCAGGGTAGGCATGGTAATGTCCACGGTCAAAGCTGTGCGAGCCACAGGGGGAAGAGGAAGGTTCGGCGTCTGGCCTAACCGGAGTTTCTTGCCCTTTATCACTATCGCGATTGCGAATGATATAGGAAGGGAGATATACGTTCACGGCACGAGGCATCACGTCGGTGCCCATCCACGTCTCGCTGTAGCGTTAGCGTCGATGGCTCGAAGAGTTGTGATGGTTTCGATGGCACGTGGGGCACTGGAAGGGGTGCCCATCGGAAAGTCGTCGTTTAGCTTTACACTGAGCATTCCGTCCTGGACGCTATCTCCTGCCAGTGGTTCGTCCTGATCGTGGTAAATGATGATATGAGCATCCGAGTTAAGTTTCAGCTACGTACCTGCACCAGTGGAAACGTTGACATCGGAAACTGTAGAGACGGCCTGCATGGTGTGAGGGAAAGCTCGAAGAGATCATGCCACCGGCTCTGGAGGCTGTGAAGCGACCGTAGCAGTTCGCGCGTCGTTCGGTCGTGATGGTAGTGGAGCTTCTATCTCCGTGAAGGATTTCGACAGCGTCGATCGGTATCTTGATACGCGCAGGGGTTTGGTAGTGGAAGGTGTCTGTCGAGGCGTCGTCATTCGTGCATACGTCACCCGGATTTGAAACCGAAGTCACCTCGGAGAGGGGATTGGTAAAGTCCAGAGAAGAGGAGTTGGCGTGAGGAAAACTGAGATCGTCGGACATGGTCGTGCCGAGAGATATGTACATCCGATCTTCCTCGTCTTGTGAGGTACAGATCTGAGTCGAAGAATGGCCTAAAACGGGATAGAAGGCGCACCTATGCATTGTTTGATGTCCCGTCAACACGACTCTAACTCCGGGCTACTTGAAGCATGTTCTGCAGCCCGACCGCTGCTGTCTCTGGAGAGCTTGCGCCGCCTCCGCAGCGTGTCTTCTCCCTCGCTGTTCTTGCTTCGCGCTAACTTGGATATCCGTGGGAAACGAATAGTACCTGAGCCTGGGGTAATTGCGAAATTCCTGGTCGTGGGCGACATCTCGAGGATGTACCCAACGACGTCTAATGTGCCTATCTGGACAAAGCACGACTGGACATGTTTGCCGCCACAAATGTCCACGTCATGGACAGGTTGAAATGGAAGAGAGCTGCGTGTGACTAACGGGACGTGTCTGCTGTAGGACTTTGGGTTCTGGGTTGGCACAGGCTTCGGGGAACGAGAATTGGGTGGGAAAATGTAGTATGGGACGGCAGCGTTCACCGGCGGGAGCGGGAACATGCAAAAGTTGTGGAGAATGAGGGCAAGGCGACCGAGACCGGTGATCATGGTCATGATCTCCCGTATTGCAGTGGGCGATGCGGAGGTGACATAGGTAAGGTGGGTTAAGGAGTTGTAGAGCGGGGAGGAATATCGGTAACAAGAGCCGAGATCGATCAAAGGACTACTGCTCAAGTAATATATGAGGAAAATGGTGAAAAACACACACCTGGTGTGTGGTGGAGCTGAGCTGATCGACGCATCCTAAGACCGTGACGGTGTTATATATGCGTAGATAATATGCAGTAAAGTCGAATTCCGATATACGGCGGATTTTCATCTGGAGGAGTCCGGTAGAGTGACATACATATGACATTCGATCTGTAAAAGAAGGGTCGAGAAAAAGCTAGTTGAGAAGGGTTGTGATTGAGTTCAACTTTTCAAGGCGCCGGCAGTTGTATGCATGGTACGCCGCCAGCGCTTGTCAAGCGTGTTGCTCTTTCAGATGGGTTGAATTTGGTGGATGCACTTTTTTTGCACTGAGATGTGGTGGATCATACTGTTGTATACAATTGACGATTTGATTTCACCACGGTTGGGGCTTATAAGCCCTAGAGTAGTCCTAGAAACCAGACCACATACCCTGGTCGCGGCTGTACGCGGCCAAAGAACGTAGTATATCTACGTTCAAAGCGAGCGAGTCCTTCGTGTCGTGCAAAGGCGTGATTTCGAACCCACTTGAGTTATTTGCAAAAACAATGTAAGATCTTGCGCTAAGTACAAAGTGGAACGCGTACGGTGGTGTAGAGAAGTTGAGCCCATGCCAATGATGTGGGGAAGTGGTATGGTGTGCAAACGGTTTCAATGAGCGCGAGGTTTCGGGCGTGAGAGTCGGCCGGGGAGGAGCCACAGCGGCAAGGCATCCGAGTCGACGGAGGTGCGACTTGAGCGCTGTGTCAGTGATATGCGTCGCTCCCTACTTGCAAGGACGGGAGCCTGATTGGACGTGCAGGGACGTGCTTGGTACAGGGACTCGAAGTTGGGTTGCACGTCAAAGTGACGCCGAGTCAGCAGGGTAGGAGAGCCGGAGGGGGCGGTTGATGGTGTGCGCAGGCGCGACGGTGTACGGGATGAATCGGTTCAAGGGAGGGCAGGGACAGCGGAGCGTTGACGGGGCGATTAGGTCGAAGGGCGAAATAACTCAGCGTCGAGTGACGCGGTCAGGCGACACCGAGTTTGTCATTGTGAAGAGAGAGGATAATAGGAGTGAAAGGTGAAATGCAGCGACTAATGTTGTGCGTGGTATACCAGACCGCCTAGGTGTTGAGTAACATGTCCCAGCGCCGTCCGGTGAAGGGAAGACGGGGGAAGAAAAGATGTGGGCGCACTTATCCTGATGTGTCCCACCGTCCTTGGAGCCGCCGTGCTTGATGCGCTCCTTACTGCCTCGCCACTAGATGCGAATTGACCAAGACAATCGTGGTGCGTGACTCACCCACCAGGTTTTGTGACGATGATAATGGTGGAAGATATAATGCGACGCCTGTGCTCTGCAGTGGACGAGAGGATGGATTGACTGCTGAATTGGTTTCTCTCTCAAAAGCCTAGTCAAGTGGCACGGAAACGCGAAGACCTGAAGCGGTGCGCGCCACTCACTAGTTTTCGTCCCTTTTGCGTCACAATGCCCACCGCCTGCCGTACTGCTCTCGAGGTCGTAGGTGCCCCAATTTGGTGACGATTTCATAGGGCCGAGCTTTGTGAAGACAATGCTGACATCGTCAATGTGAGCACTACTAAGGAGCGGAGATATCGATGGTAATCTCCGAGGCCACGAGTTGACAACACATTGAAATTCTTCCGTACTGGTTCCCTACGTAGATACGCGCGTAGTATGAGGTCCTGAGAAGGCGGATCTATAACGGCTATGCGGGATAATTGGTGTGAAAGAGATGAAGGATATACGAAAGCTGTGCGCACCGCTGATGTTGCCGTCCTGTTCTTCTCGCCGGTATCCGTGACCACCACCGCTCGTATATGCCCTGGACCCCGACCTGCTTCCAGTGAGTCCGTGCGCAGCGGAATATAAATACCTCTTCGAGACGGCTTCGATGGAGTTAGACGATCGCGACACTGATGCAGCTCCTCACTGCTCGTCTCGTCCAGCTCGCCTCGGGTGAACTGTATGCCACGAGACATGATCTCGCAGCAAACTTGACAATGCAGTGTGATTGAAACCCAATCAGGGCTAGCCAAACGACGCGCCGCGTTCGCTACGCATAAAGTGAGGCACAAGAACGGAAAGATACAAGGCAGAACGCACCATTTTGCTCCGCAGGCGAGCGGGATGCATAGCAGCATATGGCGCGAGTCAAAACATCACACAGCCGGATGTAGCACGCCATACGCAAAGCGAAAGCGCTGAGAGGGCCTTCCTCCCTGGTCTGTAAACTGCCGTTTCTTGCCCACCATAGTCGTATGGCGGGGGCAAGAATAAGGAACGTGACTCTCTACAAGTCGTCAATGGCGTGGAGAGGAGGCGTAAACCTCAACCTTAACGCAGTTAAACCTCAACCTTAACGCAGTTAAACCTCAACCTTAACGCAGTTAAACCTCAACCTTAACGCAGTTAAACCTGAACCTTAGCGTAAGGTCACAGGCTACAAGTGAACGCCTGGCTCTTCGAGACCACGAACAGCTGCCACAGTAACGCTGAGTCGCTGGCGAGACAACGCAAGCTCCAGACGATCGGGCAGCCAACTCTGATACGCCGCTTACTAGTACTGCAATCCGGAAAGAGAGCCTGAGGTAGCTGTAACTCTTGAAGAGTGCGGTGCCTCCGAAGTGACGGTCAGGAAGGGACATATATATTGCCACGACAGAAGGCAGTCAAGGAGCGCAATACGTGGTACATCAGTTCGTGACTCAGTGTTTCTCATTCGGTACTATCGTTTACCTTTATTTCTCGCACAATTCAGCAGCACGCCTCATGGTAGGCCCCGTCGTTGCCGCTCGGGATGGGGACATTGTCCACGTCCAAAATCTCGCTTGCAACGCTAAAGCAGTGCGACAATTCCCTTATGCTTTCCGAGAGCTAAAGAAAGATGGCCATCTCTCCGAGTGTTTCGTGTGCGTGTCCTCCCGGAAAAACGACGCGTGTCGTTTCAAAGGTGAATCAGAATATATATTGGTCACATTTCATGATTTCTCATGTTTGATGTGATCGAAGGCTGTAGGACTGTCACAGTAGAGCAGCAGAAGGAGGGAATCGGTCGATTATCCGTCTCCTTCCGATTTCCTGCTGAACGCCAACCAGAGTTTCCCGACATCTTTACTCGTGGCATCCCGCACGACGTCGTACTCGAGCAACTGGTAAGTAATGCGAAATTTGAGTTGAGCAAGTATTCACATTTTCTCCAGAGCGCCTGTGCGGGTTTCCTTCTCCCCCTACTGAAATCAGAGCAAACTCATTGTACTCGTGTTGGACTAATGCGACGCGCACGAGAAATCGACGTCAGAGTAACGTGCGGTGCGAATTCTGAACAAGATTACATGCCCTGTCGGCACTCATTGACGACTTGAACAGATATCTGCGCCACTTCCTTATTTGTGGAATCTTGGTTCTGCTCCGAGTGTGGTCGAGAGCTCTGTAGACTTTGTCACGATGAATGTATTGAGGTAAAAGCTACTCGAGTTTTTCACGCAACAACTACAATGTTTTCTCTGCAGACGTTGTGTCCGTGTGGCAAGCCGAAAGAGTATCTTCTCCCCATGACCAGATTCCAGGAAGAGGAATTGAAGGAGGCGATCGAGAATATGCTTCAATTTGAAACTCAAGATGCGCACGAGTACGTGTCATGTCTCCCTGTCTCTTTTTGGAAAGATTTGATGATGGTCCATCATAGCAAGCCTTCGATCAGTCAAACGCGTACTGCAATAACAACTTCTTGCACGCTTCCGGTGCACGAATTCGCACAACTGTGGAATCGCGGGGAACCAGTCGTTGTTACAGATACGCGCCGAGTCTTCCAAGGGAATTGGACGCCCGACTATTTCATCAAGACATTTGGCTCGGACGCGGTTCATCTTGTGGACTGTGAAACCGAGAAAGAGAAGAGGGTCACTGTTGCAGA
Source organism: Artomyces pyxidatus (assembly GCA_022160305.1). Taxonomy (NCBI): domain Eukaryota; kingdom Fungi; phylum Basidiomycota; class Agaricomycetes; order Russulales; family Auriscalpiaceae; genus Artomyces; species Artomyces pyxidatus. The sequence goes on along the minus strand of MU277251.1, from coordinate 67,557 downwards.
TTTCTTTCGCGGATTTGATTCTCACCGTGAGGACCAAACAATATACAAACTGAAAGTACGGAACAAGCCTGGTCCATAATGTCAACTAATGACACATTTTCTGCCTTCAGGATTGGCCGCCTACTAAGAATTTCGAGGACAAATTCCGAACTTTGTATAAGGCGTTCGAAGCAGGATCTCCCTTTCGTGACTTCACATGTCCTAATGGCATATTCAACTTGACGGCGCACTTTCCGAGCAGTGAAGTGTCCCCCGACCTTGGTGAGCGTGTTCGTATTATCTACGGTCCAATCTTACATGGGACGTGAGGTCCGAAGCTGTACTGCGCCTTTGGGACCAAGCAGGATGACAAACATAACGGGTCTACCCGTCTTCATCTCGACGTCACAGATGCGTTCAACCTCATGCTATACGCTGCAGATACGCCAACGGGTGATCCTGGGGGTGCACTGTGGCATATATTTGCAGGCGAAGACTCCGAGAAGCTCCGATCATTTATCACCGGACAAAGCAGCCCTTGCCTGGGGGATCCGATCCATAACCAGTCAACATATTTGACGCCGGAAATGCTCGACGTGCTTGCTGAGCAGCATAACGTTCGGCCTTACACGATCCATCAACGACCATGGCAAGCAGTATTCATACCTGCTGGCTGTGCCCACCAGGTATCATTCTTTGCAATTTACGCTCCGTAGGTTCGGAACAGGTCTAAATCCCGCTTTAATAGGTTAGCAATCAAACGGATTCCATCAAAATTGCCTGCGATTTCTTAAGTGTCGAGAATTTGGCAGCCAGTTGCCATTTAGCAAATGAACTCCGACGACAACGGTTGGTGCGGGGGTTCGGAGAAGATGTGCTCCAAGTCCCTACATGCCTGTGGTACGCATGGTCATCACTTTGGCGGCGATTCCTGGATACTACCTCAAAGGCGCCGGCTATCTCATCTCCTGAATTTTCCGATGTCGACATGGATGCAGGAGGAACAGTTCTGCTCGCAGAAGGGTCTTCTGATACACGAGAAGTATCTGTACACGTGGAACTCAACGCAACGGGAAATGCAGGAACTCCAGCTGGTGCAAGAGATGCGTGCTCCAGCATGGACATCGACGCGGTCGGAATAACAACAGGGGCGGGAGCTTTGGCCGGTGCAAGAGTGGCATCTTCCGCGACGACTTCATCAATCAGAGAGCGACGCAAGAACCGCCGAATGAAGAAAACCAATCTTGCACGCACAAACCAGAAAGCGGGGCATGACTACAACTGCCCCCGATGCCCACCCGATCACTATTTCATCAAGGCTGGACTTGTGGAGCACATGTGGGTACAGGTTTCTTTCTGAGCTATGTTCCGTAAACAATAGATATTGAACGTCATGTTTTCGTAGAAAATCCTCGCATGAGCCAGGGATGGATGTGGATGTGGAAAGGGATCTCAAGAGACTGTCAGGCGATTCATTTCGAGAGGCCATTCGTCAATTCCTCTCGCAAACAGCAGTTAGGGTGTCAGAGGACGGCGGGCCCTTGTCTGAAAGCTGAAAATCCCAGGTAGAGGGTCCAAAATCACGGCTGGGTCCCGGAGATTGACCGTTGTCCGTCCCGGGACAATTCTTGAGACTCGACCTCACTCAATACTTTCGAATCAGGAGTTTACACCGAATACATATGCTGCAATCCAAACGAACCCTTATTATATCTGCAACAGAATGAGTGATTCCACATTTTTGGCGTCGTATTGGTCAATATACGGCGCATACTACAGCAGATCGTGAAAACTGGTAAAAAGGCGCATAAATGGGCAATATATTCAGTTTGCATCTTCGATGTGAGGGCCCGTTAAGGGATGTACAGTAGCAAGAGCCTCTACAAGGCGCGAGGATGTTCACCTTGTTTCGACGAACGGACCAGCCCCTCGTCAACCACTATGTCCCAACGATCTCCCTCACCCCTCAACGATGAAATATGGCAGTTTGTCACCTCTGCTAAATGTCATATGCCCTTCTCGCCCGATCCCTCTGGCTTCGCACCTACCCCAGTGCCTTTATGAGTCACAGAATGCGGCCATGTCGTGTGCAGCAACCACCTCAGTTAGCAGTGTTTCGCTTGACCGGCGTATCACGGATGGCTTACTTGGCACACAGACGCAGATCAATCGTGTGCCCAGTGCAATGCGCAGCCGCAGCAGATCCAAATGGTCCCTTTACAGAGGCAGGTTAGTTCAATTCCGATGGGAATGTCAGCTGCAGCGTCCATTGATTACACTACATACTAGATGAGGCTCCCATGTCTGACTGGTTTCGATCTTTCAGAAAACACTTACTTTGGCAATTCCGGTTCCGGTTCCGGTCCTAAGGACCGCACCGGAGTCCGTGTCGGCCAGCCGCCGACGCCGCTTCGGCTCCCGCCCCTTCTCCCATTCCCAAATATTCACTGTTCCCCCGGCGGGCGCGTCAGCACCGGTGTCGGCATCGGCATCTGTGGGCGGGAGAAAGTGCATGGCTGCGAGAACCCCTTTTGTTATTTACGGCGAGAGCGGCACAGCGAGCAGGGCGGGTGATGCACCGGCCGCGGCACGCAACATGAAGTGGCGGACACGATGAGGGTGAGGGTGATGAAGTCGCGGCGGGCACCACGAGGGGTCAGTGAGGTCGGCGGGCGGTGAGGGAAAGCGTCCGAGAGGATGTTCAGGAAGTTGCGGGGACGGCAGGGAGCTAGTGTGGCGGGCAGGACGCTGCAGGACGTCGGCGGCGACTAGCATGGCGCGCCAAGCGGCGGACACGGCTGTGGCACGGCGGGCAGTGCCGGGGCGACATCCGGAGCCGGAACCGGAACCGGAATTTCCAATTCACGGACGACCTCGCGGGGCGGGGATACCTTACGTAAGCAATGGCATTGTTCCGCGCCT
>MU277251.1:46639-61437 GCA_022160305.1 Artomyces pyxidatus | reverse complement strand
GCGTCGCCTTGAGAGCCAGATCCAGATGCTCGAGCACCAAAGGTAGTGTTCATTGTCCATGTTCCCATCTACGCATCCTGACCGGAAAAATAGTCTGGATCTCATCCTTAGCCCATGCCTCAGGCATGCCCATGCGATGGATACCTTAGCTAATGTGGCCAAGGTGGGCTCGTCACCACTCCCTCTCCACCTCGACCGGACTTTCTTCGCAGTTTTAGCAGGAGATGCTCTCTTCACTCGCTCGATACTACAAGGTAAATACTTGCAAATGCGGGCCTTGATTGATCGTGTGAAAGGAGATCTGGCGGAAATGAAGACTTGGCGGAAGTAAGCTCACTTCACCGTTCATGCAATTCCTTCGCTGATCACCAATCTTCCCGTAGAGCTGTAGACTAGCTAAGGTCAGATGACAAGCAGATTCGTCAATATGCTGAGGGAAGTAATCGAAAACCGTCAAGCCACATAAATTTCAATGGGAAACGTCGTATGACAGACGCATGTATGTGAGGATTTATATATTTCTCGCTTACCTTGACGCATTGACACCTACCGCAGGAACGGTGTCGACTCCAGGTCGTATTCGAGGCTCCGATGTTCCGATAGAACGACCCGGATCCAGCCGGTTTGTGCAGTGACTCCTGTGAGGGGATTGTGAGTAACATGGTCGTGCTTACTGATTACCACAGGCAATATGCATATGCACCTCCCCATACTCCAAGAAACAATGGCTCGGAGACTGATGCACTGCCAGGAGCAGCGCTGACACGATCGTGCATGGCGATGCCTCCGCCTCCCCGGCCTGAAGTTCGTGTCCAGTCAAACTCCTTCAACCCCTCCTATGCTGTACCTCCTTCGACCTCCCAGGCGACTTCGTCACGCTCTAGGAAAACTCTACATGGTTCACACGTTTTTGCTCAGCCACAAGCAGCGCCTGGTGCACAGAGCTTTTCGTCATCGTCAAATCCAAATCCGCAACCACTGCCTGTTTCTTCGAACTCTAGCCGCTTTATGGCTCGGGCATCGACATCTCAATCTCGGGCTGGATCCTCGCGCTTTGTAAAATATGCGATACCCCCGAGCTCTTTGTGTGGGATGCTGATCATATGTACGGTAGGAAAGTCGAAGATTGTTGAGTTTCCGGCGGAGTTGCGGGGCAAGTACGAGCGCAACTATTTCCGGTTCAATCTGTGTCTTGTGTTCGACCGGTTGGCGGACCTTAGCTGCTACGAGCCCATCGTGCGGAAGCTCAGTCGCGTTTTGATTTCTTGTGAGGTGTGTGGCCTTGCTTACTTGCGCTACTGATTTCATTGACCGGCCTTCCCCAGGAAGAGAGTTACTTCCTCTCGTTACCAGAAATGTCGCCGAAGATTGACGCTATCCTGGAACAGCTAAACGAGGATCTGAATTCGTACTCTGAGACATCTATTCCCGTTGATAGCATCAGATCCTGAGTTGGATCAACGTGCAGATGGTCAAGTACACTGATACCGAGCGAGGTTGGATCCGGCAGCAGCTGGACGAACAGCAATCCCGGCTTGACGATCGCCTGGTCGAAGATCGATCCAGAATCAATCGCCTTCTAGACATGTGTCAGGAGGCGGCGAAGGACAATCGGACCAACGAAGCGCGCCTGAAGAGCCTCCGAGAGCGCGTCAACGAAGCTACAGAGCTTTGGGGCATCGTTCAGGCTCATATTCTACGTGTTACCAACCTTCAGACCACCTTCAAGAACCACACCAACGAGACTTCTCAGCGCTTCGCCGTTCTCGAGCGCCATTCGCCCGACGAAGACCGCCGCAACACGATGCGCGTGGCGAGTCTCGAACGAGCCGTTCGTGTTCTGCATCGCTGCGTGAATGACGCTCAGGTTCGGAACGAGGAGACTGTTGAAGGGCTGACACGCAGGGCGGGGAATCTGGAGAAGGTAGAATTGAGGAGATTGAGGCCAGTGCTCTATACCGCCGTATTCATCTTATCCCTGGTGTTCCACCTTCTCAAGGTCGACGTTCTTTCCTATGTTCTTTCCTTCTTCCCCACCTTCAATTTCTTGGCTTGATACTTGTTTATCGCCATCTGCTCTCATTCCTATCCCACGACTAGACTATACCTTCTCGCCTTCAGTCCCGAGGTTATTGTTAATCTGGCTCGATCGTATTCCTTATATCCCCGCTTGCAGCTCCAAGCTTGAACCTGGCTCGAACTAGTTTACTCCGTATCGTACCCTTAATGCACCTTGTCACCTTTTCCTCGAGGTTCGAGCGTCGTCGTCGTGATTATGTCCAGTTGGCAGTGTGTCTTCTTGTCACATGACCATCCGCCTCACCCGGTGTCGGCTTCATACATTTTCAACGTTTCAACCCTCAACCTTCAACCTTCAGCGTTGTCTACGATCCCATGGCCGATATAATTACGACGTCGTCAAACACTCCGTTTCAGGACGAACGCCCAATCTTTTCCGTGTATCGCTCTGGACGTCGCAGAACACGCCCAGGAACGTCGACCGGAACGCAGGAGAAAGCGAGGGTCTGCCACGCTCGACACTGTAGACCACGTCGACTGGGATGCACCAGTATCCTGGGGGACCCCTTTGAATCCTGTAGGGACCTTGTGCGGTCAGGTGGCTGGCAGCAGACCGAACCTAGCTGCAAAACGTGGCACTTCGTGCAGAACGCGACGTCGTGAGGAGGTTGCAAAGCGCTGCGGGGAGATAGGGAAGGTTGCTGATACGCTGTCGGGTCTGCTGGGATGTCCCTGTGAGTGTTCGTCTAGTCTGGTGGATTAATGCATCTTGCACAGGTCAATTGATCGCTCTGTGACGACGCTGCGTGTTCACGCGGCTCTGCTTGTTTCCCGATCTCTCGACGCCTATCAAACCTTTTTATGAGCCCATTAGTTTCACGTTGATGGTTCTCATGGCTTGCTACCTCAGCCCAGCGACTCCTTGTCCGTGACGGCCATCACTGACCCTACCATCGGCAGGTACTGGCACCGAGTGCTCCTTGGGGTGCCTCCCTCTGGTGCAAACGATACAACACGATAGCCTGGCAGAATATCGTCGAGGAGTCCGTATCGAGAGGTGTGTAATAGTTTCTAGCATCCAGGTGACATCGCTGACCACCTTCTCTGATGTTCGCCATATAACACACTAGATGCGTTCGACGCATCTTCCGCTTCTAACCCCTCAGCGAAATGGTCGTGGTCGCTTCGGAGATTAACTCAACGCAAGACATGTCAATATCAGGCACCGTCTGAGCGCCTGAGCGCCTGAGCGCCTTTGCTTCCGGCTGTACGCTCCCCAACTCCATTCTATGCTAGGACTCCAGCGGTGGTCTGGAATAATCGCCTGAAGCTTACAGTGTCTCGGCTATCTCTATATTCTTTTGCTGTCTTGGAAACTTGAGAAAGCTATCTGCGGACGTGGCGAACGCCCTGTTCCTACTTCGCCATATCTCTTGATCTTGCATACCCCAATCTCCGCTACTTGAACATGAGGATGCATGCTATCGGCTGGGCACAGCTTGTTCGGTGACCACGGCGCGGAGATCGTCGCGTCCACGTGAGTGGCATGCGCGTGGCGATCAGGTGCGCGCTGAAGACAAAGTGTCCATTCCTTTCATCTGCCTTGCCACCATCGCCACGACGGACCATCACCTCTGGAGTGACCATGTCTTCGACGCTTAAATCCGGTCCTTCGTCGCCCAGGCCTTGGGCCAGTCTGCTGCCTTCGCCGAATAGTATTGGTCTCGCTCGCGTCGATCTCTTAAACGCGTCCTTGCGTGTCGGCCGTGCCAAAGACAATGACACTGTCATATCTCATCCCTCTATCGGTGCGCAGACAACTGTCAAGCTATGGCTTCATGTATCAATCTTGTTCTACATCAGGATTCTACCACTGCGTCATACAAAAGTCAGTGCAACTTGACGGCAGTCCTTTGGCCGTGGTTCATGACAAAAGTCCACTTGGGACATACGTGCGTTCGCGCCTTCTCTCGATTGTATCGCTTACTGATGCTACTTCTTAGGTCAATCACAGTCGAGTGGAACCCTTCGGGTATCAAAGAATGGCAAACGGAGACACGCTCTCCTTTTCTTCCAGCCCCGATGCCCCATTGACTTATACATTCATAACCATCGACGAACCCTTCCGAGGCTCCGGTGGCTTTGGCGCGCGATATATCTTAGGACAACAGTGAGTACCGAGTTACTGTGCATAAGCACCATTCACAACAGCGTCGCCGTAGAATTGGTGAGGGCGGATTCTCTTCCGTTTTTCAAGCTCTGGACCGCCAAAGTGGCGCGAAGAGGGCGGTGAAAGTACTGCACTGTAGCACAACCTCTGCCCATCGACAGACGTCACTATCCGATGCGCTAAGAGAGGTTCGAATCATGCAAAATATCCTTCACGTAAGTTTATAGACCTAGATTCCGAAGATGTCAAATTCACTCGCAGTATGCCCACAGCCTCAGGTTTTAAAGTTCTACGCTGCGTTCTATGACTGCCAGACCGTCCGTGAGTTATGTCCAGCACGTCAGTGTACGCATGTGCATTGACTGTATCAGACATCGTTTCGGAGCTTTGCCCGTTCGGCGATCTTCTCTCGCTTATCTTTACTCTGGGAGCGTTGGGTTCGTACGATACCCCGCCCCGATCACGGGTCATATTGATCATCTTTGTCGAGCAGACGAGGCATCCGCACGAGTTGTTACTTTACAGGTTGTGCTAGCATTGGAGGTAACGTGCCCGTCGGGCCGTGTTTCTGCCGATTTTTGATCCAAGTGCCTTTTCTGCAGTGTTTGCACACACTCGGCGTGGTTCATCGGGACCTCAAGTCGGAGGTAAGTGAAGTATCCGCCGAATTGAACATCTGACAGAAGACCATGACTCAGAACATTCTCCTCTCTTCAATTGATCCATTGCACATCAGGGTGGCAGACTACGGCCTAGCGTGTTTTCTGAGACCAGGGTGTACGTTGCAGGTGCGTGGATTTGATTATCGACTATTCGGGAACATATCGAATAGCACAAATGCAGGGATTGTGCGGTACCCCGGGTTATGTAGCACCGGAAGTGAGATTCGGCACCAAAGGATACGACAGCAAAGCCGACTGTTGGAGTCTCGGTGTGACCCTGTTCGAAATGTGAGCAGGTGTATTGCTACATTGTGGAATCATTCAGTGATTCTGTTCATCGCCAGGCTTTCCGGCTCGCTCCCCGGCATCCAGGGTTCACCATTTGCCACCAATTGGGCAGCTCTTCCCGACCAACTAAGCGATGCAGGTGAGTCAAGTTATCTATATATGGTTCCGAGGTTAATTCCTGGCCAGGCCTGGATTTCCTTCGAAGATTGCTGGAGACAGATCCCCGTATCCGAATGAGAACCCGGGATTCTCTTCGCCATCTTTGGTTGCTCTCTTTGATATACTTTCCACTTGATAGGGCATTTCCTTTCCGCTAGACAGAAATCATAGTTTTCACATCTCTATGCTGGCACAATGAAGAGCCCGCGTCCAAACCTTTCCGGATCATCGCGTCTTGTCGACTTTCTCTTGGCCCCAGCCCTCTCACGCCGAACTGACTCGACTGTTGTGCTCTCACATTCTCTATAACGCCTTGCACTACAATCTCCCACTCTCGCCCCACTTCGGGTGCTCTGCAAGAAGGTGCCATCAACAGCGAAGTTCCTCAGGCCTCGACGTACGGCAGACCGTCCCTACCGCGTCGTTCCGCTACTTGGGTCATGTACGTTTGGTTGATGTCCTTCCCCAACGCACGTGCAGCTAATACGATCTTTTCTTTCGAATGACGGCCCCATCGACTGGAGAAAACATCGTTGAACGGACGAACGCCCCTGGTACGCGAGCCACACATCTTAGCACCATGAGGATTGTGCATCCTCTCCTCTCAGCGGACGGCCGTACAACCACATGAACCACTGCGAGCTGGCGACTCAGGGGACGACTCGAGCTCGTCGGTCGAGCTTGCCCTCGCTCATCAGCGACGTCGAGTCGACTCGGCGGATGGGTCACGTGATGATTCGGCCCGACCCGATGCCGCCTTCCTAGTGTCTGCGTCGGTGGCTCCGCCTGCTCATTACCCTCATACTCACTATCCTCATCGGCAGCTTTGACAGCAGTCGCTATTCCCCATATTTTCTTAATCACTACACTCTACGATCCCCTCACTCGTTTTCATACCTTTCCTTTACTCACGCACCACAAGCCCGTCTGGTGGCATGCCGATGCGGGGGGTGAAGCGCGAGGCGGAAGGCCTCACAAAAGGTTTCACGCCCCCTCCCATGAAGTCAAGGAAGGTTCATCGACGTGCGACTGCACACGATACATCCCGATCCACGTATAGGCACACGGTGCGTGCGCTCGCCGGATTGCGTAGATGCCACCCTCATAGAGGCTTGCCTTGTTTGCAGCTGACCATGCAAGCGATCATCGACGATGCCACCGACGCTACGACACCTCCCGTGGATGCTGTCCCCACCTCTACTTCCTCTCCATCCGAGAATGCGGAATTCGCCTCGGAGAATCCTTCTTCGTGCGATGGTCAATCGACTGCAGACAGCAAACTCGCGACTCCTCCGATCCTTCTCGTAGGTGTCCATGTAACTTGTGCATGATGCGGCCGCCTGACCTTCTTACTAGTAGGACGCGCCGAAAGGTGCTTCCGCGTGGGCCAACGAGACTCAAGACCTTCTGCGCACGATCGGCGGCACCTCTGCGAGCGGTTTCGGTGATGGAGCTCGCGTCAGTGTATCTTCTCTTGCACATTATCAATTTCGATTCTGAGTACTGTATCGACTTTAGTCATTGGACATGGCAGCAAGCGCGTCCACGAAGTGGGCAGAAGAAGCACTGGATGTCCTCGGCATGATCGGCGGCGCAGGCGCTGGTGCTCGTCCGAGCGCATATTCCAGGCCTCATGTAGGTTCTTTCTCCGCTGTCGTCAATTTCGACCTCTCATATTGTGCTTGTAGGTTGGCGCCGCTAGCGATCGCGCGATCGTCGCCGGCGCGCCATCGGGGCCGATCTCATCACCGCACCCTGTGGCGCCGAACACTCTATGTTCTGGACGCCCATCTCTGACGCCGCACTGCAGCGTCGAAGGGCTCGTCCGGGAATGTCAGGCTCTTGACACATCTTTGGAGATATTCCTCGCCGAGCGTTCCGTCTGGTGGTCGTCATCTATCTGGACTCTCTCCATCGGGAACGACGAGGATGGCTCGGACGGGATGTGAGGTACTGTTTGGGGAGGATGCTCGAATGTGGGTTATTGACAGAGATGCGCCGGGATTTGTTATATCACTTATTTGGCCGTTATCGACCTGCGGGGCGGGTTTATTTATCGGAGACCTCGTTGTCGGTCTTCAAGGGGTGAACTGCCGCGAACGAGAGCTCACGAGCTGCGAGCTAAACGCGAGCTCGGGTTAGCTATGTGCTAGATGACTTCATGCAGTAGTCAGCTAACATCAGAGTTCATTGGTTAGCTACCTGATTGTGCTGGTAATAAGAGCATTAGTTGTTAGTTAGCTGCAAGATAGCTGTGTCCGGTGATACCTCGCCGAATATGTGTTGCACGTGCCGTGGCTTGCCGTGGCTGTGCTGACCAATGACCTGCCTCGTCCACCGTCGTCGAGTCTCCCTCGTCCTCCTCATCCATCATCACCATCGCTGCCGCCGCGTCCTCTCCCTTTTTGCGCTCGTAGGTGTTCGCCCGTTCAACGGTCGCCAAGTTTGCGCCGAGTTCATCTGACGACATCCGGCTGATACGTTGAGATGGCTATCAAGATCGTGTCCTGGCGTGGCAGAAGGCAGACATGGCTGGCGCATGCAATGTGACGCCGGCTTGCAACGTAGGCGATAGATACTGAGGACTCACACGGTTTAGAGACCTCCTCGAAGGTCAAGTTGGCTTCGTCCACGATGTCCTAGCTCTGGTTAGTGAAGACAGGTGTGTGTTCTTCTCCGACGCGCTTCGCAACCTTGACGTCTGCCCACAGAACGAGACCCAAAGGCCACCACTTCGTGCTACGAGATAGTGTACGGCAGCGAACGGGGAGTGTAACTCTCACGCGGAGCCGAACTAGGGCTCTCTGCACAGCCAGGGGAGACGGGGATGAGGCCGACGAAATTCCGCGTGGAGGTGAAGCATACCGAGCAGGTATGTCTTGTGTTGGAGTACGCACACGGGCAAATGCAGAGCGCTGACTATTCAGGGCCCAATTTGGGGTCGCACGTTTCGGTAGCCCTCTCTCAATTCATTCCTCGGCTCGAGGGGACTGACTGCAAGTCCTCAAGACTGGCGAGAAATCGGCATTTTCCCCAGTCTCCTCGGACTAAGAGCTTACCGTGCTTATACCTCTCTGGCAGCGGACACTATAATCGGTGGGCGGCATATAGTTTACTCTCAAGGGCCCATACTCCGGAGCTAATCATGTTTATGAAAGCTCAGACGCTCCAGAGCAACTCCCTTATCCGCGATCACGCCTCCACACACTACCACCGTTCAACGATGACAAATTTAGCCAGACATTTGGGTCAGAATATGGCTTGTGAGCCTTTCGGTAGTCTGTATACCGGCGTCGCTCAACTCACACACCATTTCTAGGGCTGCTGGAGTGAGATGGAGATCCCCCGGAAGCGATACCCGAGATCGTTTCCGAACCTGTCTTACAAGGATCGCAAATGTAGCAGAGCCGACAAACATGTTTTTTTTTTGCCTGCTCGGGTTACATCCTGCTCGATCGGCTCGGACAAGAAACAATCACTTAGGTAGATTTGCGGCGGTCAGGACAAGGTATGTACGAGGCCGCGGCCGTTCGCTCACGTATATATTCGCGCACTGCTCACGCATCCCTCACTTGTCTATATCTCCCGTTCCCTCAAGCTGCACAACAGCCGTCCGTCTTATTGCGTTCCCAACAACTTGGCACGAAAGCCTCTCACGAGCCGGTCAGTTTCACGTTCTTGTGCGAAGTAGTCATCATAGTCGCCGTGGTCGCCGTGTTCGTGGTCTCGTTTTGCATCGTTGAGGTCAGCATCGTCGTGGCGTTACACTACTCACGATATCGGCCCCATAGCACAGTCAACGCCGAGCAGGTCGAAGCTCAGGCGCAAGCTTACCTCCTCTGCCATCCGAGCCATTTCGTGCGAATCCGACTGACCTAGAGACCCTTCGACGTGTTGCGCCGCCGCTCCACGGGGCACGCTCTTCGACCGATTCAGACCACGCGCCCGGATTCGACACTCAAACGTACCTGCAGTGCCGCGGCTCCCCCACCTTCATCCGTTTTCTGACTAGCGGAAGTCTCCAAGGCCAACATCTCATTCTGTCGATCCATCAACGCTGCGAACGATCGCGACTAGCACGATACACCCCGTCCTTACCTTCTCGGATTGAGGTGAGCTAGTCATGACGCTGAGCTGTGTCGGTCGATACTAACGGCTTAACGCGGAGTAGACGCGTTATTCAGATACGCTCTGAACGTGTGTCTACAAAGACGGCTGACTACGTGAGTTGTGCGCTTTGCTGAATTGGCCTCGCTCAAATCTGGTCTCAATCTCACCGTTCCCGCTATGCAGGCGTCTAGTGCTTGCGACGCGTCTTCAGCAACACACGAACAAGACCTCGTCGGAGGTGTCTGGAATCTGGCTGACGGAGGTGACCAAGATGGAGCGGGAGTTTCTGGAGGGCATTGACTTTGGTCGTACGTGGACAAGCAGACGTATGACGCGCGGCTGAACTTGTTGAAGGGGCTGGTCATGGCGAAGGAGAAGGAAAGCAGGTTTTGGAAACGATCGCGTATGATCAAGGCCCCCCGCGCGGCAGCCGTGTCGCGCGCCCCATAGTATGTCCCTTCTCGTCGCTCGACTGCTCGTGCACGCTCTACTCCTCCCAACCACGTCGCTAGCCCGGCCGATTCATCGTATTTCACCTCCGCTCCTATACAGCCTACCTATTCCCCCGATCCATATGGACGCCGACTCTTCCATGCACTCCGCTCCAAGCGCTCCGCCATGGACGCGCTTTCGCCCACCTCTGCATCGTTTGACTACGCGCGTCCCGCGAAGAAGCCTACTGTGAGTTGGCTTTGAAGATTCCAGAGACGATCGGTTCGGGTATGCACACACCTTCTCCCCTGGAAGGTTTGCAGCTCTCGAAGCTGTGTCTCGCCTCGTCACCAGCACCTCCTGCTAGCCCAAATGCCAGCCCGAAGGCCCGATCTTCGGGCAGGCGACCCTCCCGGCAGCATGTTGATGGTCGGGGTAGCGACCAGTTGTGGCCCGCACGGCGAGCGTGTTCTTAAACGCTGGATCGTCTGCTGACCCTCGCAGCCAGACGTACCCCCTCATCTCCGTGCGGTGCGCGTTTAGCTTCCGTCCTTCGATGCCTCCTTACCCCTACAGACCGTGCTACTCTCACCGTCAATTCGAAACAGACGGTGCGCTGTTACAGTATACTCTTGCTGCATAACCCTGGAGAGCCACTACCGAGCATTCTCGAACTACCCCAGATGCGCCCAGTGTCAAGTCGGATTCCTGACAACGAGTCGCTTCAATGAGGTCTGTCATTCTGCAGTGCCGATGATTGATACAGCTTGCTCACTGTACATCTCAGCATTGCGGTGTCGTCCATCCAGCCGTCCGTTTCCACTGCCCGATCTGCCCAGAAACCTTCGCTCGCTCCAGGCTCTACAAACGCGCAACATGCAATTCGCTCTATCTGCCGTTTCTGCGGAGGCATGTTCAAGCACGCAGCGACCTTGGCAAAGGTTCGCCGCCCCGTTTCGTCATTTTCGAATCCGCTGGCTGATCGCTAGTCGCCTTCAGCACGAAACTCGTGTACGCATCTTGCAACACATTAGAGCCTCCACATCGCAAGTATCGGAGGCCATGGTGAAGAACGTAGCCATCTCTTTGCACGCAGACACAAGTCCACGTTGCGGGCGTCGTAGAGCAGTGGATAGCATCTAAGCTAACGACTTGAAATACGTGGTCACCGGCGGCTGCAGTTGGCCAACTGGGAGGAGAGCCCTAACCTCAATTACTGGTTTGATGCGTGGGAACACGACGTGTCCATCAAGACCTCCAGTGTCTGCGCACGTCCTTCATATCGAGCGCACTCTTTCTTCCCAACCAAACAACCCATTACATGGCGGATCCATCGCAGCAGTTACCTCCAGGATGGGCAGCAGAGTGGTATGTCGATCCGTATTTGTCACTCCCGCCGAAGCTCATACTCGTGCAGGGATGCTAACAACCAGAGATATGTTTTCATCGGTATGTCGCATGAACACCTCAGAGGCTACCCATCCCCATAGATGTTTTGCAGAGACCGCTACTGGGCGTGCTCAATGGGAACCCCCGGTGGCTGGTGAGCCAGCCGGATCGCCGCCCCCGTCTGGATCGCCCCCACCGGCGCACCACGGCAAACGACGCCAGTACGCGGCGGGCCAGACGCAAGCTTACTATGGAGCAGGAGAGGGCCTGGCGGCACCATCATACGGTGCCGGCGGTCCCCCAGCAGCAGCACCTGGTGGCCAGCTCTTCACACCAGGGCTTGCTGCTGAGAATCAGTTTGCCTCGCAGCAACACGCTGCCCCTCAGTATTACAGCCAACCGGGCGAACCTGACTACATCAACGCGCCGGGATATGGCCAGCAGCCTACACCAGCTTACGGCCAAGCTCCTCCAGCTGGCGGTGTCAACGCGCTTGCAGACCAGTTCGGTTAGATGGGAATGGGCGCGGCTGGTGGCCAAAAGCCGTTCCAGATCTACACGACCAATCTGCTCACATCCCCTCCCGACCCCCGTGACCTTGAGCTCCCCCCTCCGGAGATTCGCCTGCCCCCTGGCGCGTCTCTGGCAAATTCACCTCTGGCGAATGCCCACTATTCCTACATGCGTAGCACGGTCAACGCCATACCGAACTCGGGCTCCCTCATCAGCAAGACTAAGATCCCTCTCGGCCTTGTTATCACTCCCTACCGTGGGTTGAGGGATGGGGAGGAGGCAGTTCCGGTTGTAACGGACACCGTCATCGCGCGTTGCCGCCGGTGCAGGACTTACATCAACCCTTACGTGCAGTTCATTGACGGTGGAAGTCGGTGCGTTTTACGTGGCCTACCGGAACTCTTGCACGTTGGCTCACTGAAATGCTCAGCTGGCGATGCTGCATGTGTTCAATGACGAACGAGGTCCCACAACTCTTTGACTGGGACCAAGGTAACAATAAACCTGGAGATCGCTGGTCGCGTGCGGAACTGAACCACTCTGTCGTGGAATTCGTGGCGCCCACGGAATACATGGTCCGCCCGCCACAACCTGCGGTGTACATTTTCCTTATCGACGTCAGCCATAGCGCTGTCCAGTCTGGTATGCTAAGGTTCATCCACGTCATATGTGTTACTGATAAAAAAGAAAGGCATGGTCGCCACTGCAACTCGGACCATCCTTGAGAACTTGGACCGCCTTCCGAACGATGATCAGCGAACGAAGGTCGCTATTATCGCCTTCGACGTTTCCCTGTATTTCTTCTCTATGCCTGTAAGCACAGCCAGTGTAGAGTTCAAAGTCGCCTACTTACCCACGGAACGAAACGATAGCCAGGAACGACGGAGTCGAGTATGCTTGTCATGTCCGACATCGATGACGTATTTCTGCCGAAGCCGACAGATCTCCTCGTGAACCTTGTGGAGGCGCGAGCCTCGTTAGAGTCTTTGCTTGGACGGCTTAGCGATATGTTCCAAGACAACCACACCATTGGCAGCGCTTTGGGTCCAGCCCTGCAGGCGGGGTACAAGCTTATGGTGGGCTTCTTCGACCATGACCATGTTTGTATACACATGAATGGTTTATTGCTTAGGCGCCTATTGGTGGCAAAATCTTCGTTCTGTCGTCAAGTTTGCCCAGCGTCGGCGCAGGCGCTCTCAAGAACAGAGAGGATCCGAAGATCTTGGGCACTCCCAAGGTTGTTTATTCGCATACCTCGTCTCGTCTCGCTCAACGTGGTCTATCTAGGAATCTTCTCTCTTGCTCGCAGCGTCACCGTTCTATAAGACCTACGAACACGCATATCCCGAAGTTCATCCGCGTCCTATGGTCTATGAGTTGCGCGCCGTCGCCGAGGCGACTCCATCGCCATTCCCAAAAAATGCGACGAGAAGTCTGTAGCGCTAGCTGAGTGGCTCGGAGAACGAGACACTGGTGCGTTTGACCCGCTATCCGTAGTATCCTTCGATTTAGTCCTGTCTCGGACTGCGTGTCTCTAGGCCATCTTTCTTCAGTGGGGGACTTGTCCCGGCGGGAGCGTTGGTACGGGCAAGGGGCGTACAGGTGCGTAGCGCTATACTCTGCCTCGCCTTTCTTCTCTTCTTTTCGAAGGTCACTGGTACCGCAGGGCGGCTGCTCTACGCTGTCAGTTGGTCGGCCTGGATCTACTGCCAAGCTCCAGTGACTTCCTGGCGTCTTCATCGCCGGCATCGGTTCCGTCTCAGCACCACTCCGATGGGTATGCGACGCCTGAACCAATCTTCGGTACCGTCTGCAAGGAAGCCGCCGTTTTCCATTTTCGCCTATCAGTCCATGTTCACCCGTAGATGGCACTCTCCCGCTGACGCCTGATCAGCTTCCGCTCAGCCAATATGATCGCGGATCTATTCCGCCTGCGGCCCATTTCAGGATTCAAGAACAAGGGCCGCCTCATTTCCGTCTTCCCCACCAGCAGTCAGTATTTCCCTCACTTCTTTTCTTGTGTATTGACCCGATCGTGACCCTCGTCGTCAGGAGGAGCGGCAATACGAGGGCTGTGATCGTGGAGCTGCGCCAACCGGAACTCGCGGCCACCGGCCGACTCGCTCCTCTCTCCCTCTCTCCCTCCTCTCTCTCCCCTCGCCGTCGCACGTCGTCCCCCTCGACTAGTCTTCGACGATGCTCAGCGTCGCATCCTGTTCCGCCGATGCACGGCGCTCGCTCCAGCATGCCGCCAGGGGCATGGTCAACCACCGCAGGCAGCAGTGGCGACACCAAGGTGCCCCACAACCAGGACCTCACCCAATGCGTCAGCCACCTCGATCTTCGTTCCGACGTGAGCATCGTTGTCGTTTTGTTCTGTCACCCGTAACTCCACGAGTCGCCTGCCAGGATGCGACTGCTCCGCTTCGGCGCTTGCCAACGGTTTCTGGCGTCACACAGGTGGCCCAACTCCAATTTATGTCTGCTCGAAGGCCCGCCGCCGTCGTGCCTACCACATGGCACTGCGACCATCTCATCGAGGCTCAGGCTGGTGGTGTAAGGATCTCGCCTGTGCTATCAACATCAGCAAGGAGGTATGCGACTCGGCCAGGTACGCATCTTATCTTATGGCTTGTTGGCCGTATACTACGTAGTCTTATCCGTCCACAGCCTGGCCTCGACTTTTGGAGACCCCAGCAACTCTGTCATCCGCCACATTCGAAAACTAGGCGTTCTCCGGAGGTCTGGCTGAACGGTTGGCGACCCGCGCTGGTCGTCCTTCTACTTCAAGACGCGCTTCACGACGGGCTCGAACGCAAAGGAGACATGCCGGCAGCATGAAGATCGAGACGACCACGTGAGGAGCATGCCGACTGGGAAGGCGGGTGCGCAGTGTATCGGCGCGGGGTCGCTGCGCGGCAATGAACAATGAGCGTTGAGTTCGTCGGTTGCTCTCTTCCTTCCACTTCAGCGCGAGACGACGAAGGCAATGTAGCTCACCCTCGGGTCTCAGCATCAGCTAGGCGATAGTCGAGCTTGAGCTCATGGACGACTGT
>MU277251.1:0-43908 GCA_022160305.1 Artomyces pyxidatus | reverse complement strand
ACACTAGCTCCCTGCCGTCCCCGCAACTTCCTGAACATCCTCTCGGACGCTTTCCCTCACCGCCCGCCGACCTCACTGACCCCTCGTGGTGCCCGCCGCGACTTCATCACCCTCACCCTCATCGTGTCCGCCACTTCATGTTGCGTGCCGCGGCCGGTGCATCACCCGCCCTGCTCGCTGTGCCGCTCTCGCCGTAAATAACAAAAGGGGTTCTCGCAGCCATGCACTTTCTCCCGCCCACAGATGCCGATGCCGACACCGGTGCTGACGCGCCCGCCGGGGGAACAGTGAATATTTGGGAATGGGAGAAGGGGCGGGAGCCGAAGCGGCGTCGGCGGCTGGCCGACACGGACTCCGGTGCGGTCCCTAGGACCGGAACCGGAACCGGAATTGCCAAAGTAAGTGTTTTCTGGCTCTTCGAGCCGTGGAGGGTGTTGTTTGTCGGGGTGGGCGGGCCGGAACGCGCGAGAACCAGCGTGGGAAGGGGTCTGCTTTTATTCCTGAGCTCACACGCCAGTAGTGATAGAACACGTGCACGTCTCAGTGAGACTCACCGCGAATAACGTCATCCTCCGTTTGCTTGTACGTGTCTTCATGCTCGCCTGTTGAACAGACCGTTCACGTTGTCCTTATATACGGCCCTACGGGCACCACCTGGTCCCTTTCTCGGTGGTGACCTTCCTTCTCGCGACGCTGCCCCAGAACGGCCTTGAGCGCGAGGAGACACTTAAGAAATTCGGATCTAATTTGCCGTCAACGTGGACGGGGTTTTCCTCTATCGATTTTTGTAAGAAGCTCCGTACGTACGCACACAGCACAAGCGTAGTAACGCCAATTCTCTGCCGCCATATGCGCCTGATACTCGCGAATGATGTTGTTACGTTCTCCCGGAGAGCAGAAGTAGGGAAATTCTGTGTCGCTCTCATCCAAGTCGTTCGAGGATGTAGGATATCCTTCTGGCATACCAATCTGCGTATTTCCCGCTACGTGTTCACCCCCGTTCTCGACAGCGTCCTCCGTCTCCACGTGCGGACGTCGGTGTTCGGAAGAGGCGACCGGCCGTGTGCGGCGCTCATGAACGAGCTCAGTGAAAACGTAGCAGGCTCCAGCACATTGCTCTGTGCATACGTGCGATAGCGCGAATTCGCGTAGCACCGTATTCGAAGCTTTGTCCGCACGTTGCATGCCATGCAAGGCTGCTGCCGATCTCAACTGGACACGGGTCCAGCCAACAAAACTGACCACTATAGATGAAAAGGATGGCGCTTTTGCGACAATGTAAGATTTCCTAGGGTTTCTCTCTAGATCGGCCACCGCTTCCAACTTCAACGTGCACGCCAAGGAGCACCATCTATTCAAGAACGGTAGACTGACATTCTTTCCTATCCATCCCAGGACAGCCACGAGGACATCAGAATCTCTTGCGACAATCATGTACTTGTCGGACAGTGAACGACTAGAACCAGGACCATGAACTGAGGCACGTGAACAGGGAAAGACAAGGAGAGAGGACGCAGTCAGCTAGAAAGCACAGTAAAGGTGCTTAGACACCCACCTGACACGTCTTCGGGGATTCTATCACGTCTCTGGGATGCATGCTCCGGCACGCTGTGGCCTATATTGGACGCATCATCGTCATGCTCAACATCCAGCACGAGCGATAGTCCTGAAACGATTGAGTGACAGTAAGAAGACGTGATCGTACCATCGTACGCGCACCACAAAGACGACAACAGCGAGATTCACGAAGAGCACACCGCGTCTCTTCATTCGTAAGTTGATCACGGTGGCACAACACGAAGGGAGCGTCATCTCGCAAGACAATCCCGCGCGTTCCTACGGAGCGATGAATTGAAGAAACGAAGAAAAAAGAAGAGCGCACCAATATCGCACTCGCACCAGCGTACATCCTCAACGAACATCAAGCTGCGGCGTCTCTTACGCCCCGGTGACGGAGCACAGCTGGGAGATCTTGTCCTCTTCATCCATACGATATCGATTAAGGTGGGAAACGGGCTGCACAAAGACGACAGGACGGCATCGCTTAAATACGCGCGGTGAAAAGAGTGGTAAAAAGCACGCATTATGTCGCCACTCAGAGCCGGGGCAAAGACGTGACGAGATCGTCACGAATTTGCTGATAAGATAATGCACAGTGACAGTGACAGTCATAGAACGGCTGGAAAGATAAGAGGTCCTTAACCGAAATGAGACCTGCTCCTAAAGGACCAGGAATCACTACCCTCATGATAGTTCGCCATTGAATCGACTATGATGCTCACGCTCCGCCTATCTCGTATGTTGTCGGTAGTTGTGTGGTTGCTCATGTGTGTGAGACTCGTGTAGGGCGCAAGGCGGTCGTAACCAATTCACTGGGTTGCGTGCCATGCTGGTGACAGACCCGTACGCTGTCCAAAGCTGAGCGAACTTCGACTCACTGAGGTGCGTACTTCTATATGCAATATATGAAAATCCAATGACGCTCCGTGGCGCGAGTTTTAGGGAGGCAGTGACGCAACGGCCGCCTTTTGATTGGGGAACTTAAACCGTCTCTGCGCGTAATAGGAATGTGTCGTTTCCAAGGCATATATCGTGACAGGGCATTTGCAAAGCTAGTTTGCGCATAAAAGCGCGTTACTGATAAAGCGTCTTGACCTTGCAGCTAAGAAGCATTTCTTTTTTCCGGATAGCTTCTGGTTTCTCTTCCCTTTGATAGCGCGCCCGGGCTTCCCAAGCTCGTCTCCGACTCGCCTCTACTTTCCACTTGACCGTTGGTTAGGCCAAGAATGGCCACCAGACGGCAGGAAGGCCGCATTAGCGCGCCCTATCGGATTCCGATTGTTGCAATCCATCACACATGGGTATGTTCACGATTACCTGACCGCCTATCACATTTATTCTACCTCACCGCCACAGCCTCAAACAAAGTTTCCATGCAACTGTCGTCACTTTCTTCCTGGTATACCGCAGTGTTAATGCTGGTGCTCACACACCGCACGTCTTGTGTGTCTTTCGATGCATCCTTCGCTCACGCTGGCGGGGTTTGTGCCTGGCAGACAGCGCGACGAAGCGATGTTTGAGAGCTCACCCGTCGTACTACAGAACGACTATCTTCTGTATGGTCTGAGCTACGGAGACTACACCCATCGCACGCACGTGCACGCACACGCAAACGTTTCAGATTCGACGCACGTCCCGCCGCCTAGAGGATATCACGCCGTTGCGGGCTATGTAGGGGCCTGGGATAGTAGGACGTTGTTCCGCAGCGCAAATGAAATAGCGACATTAGAAACGATGACTATCATACTGCTTTCACGATGTACCGTGGTCGCTCCCTTATAAGATCTCTAGGCGTTTGCTCGACTACGCATCGCGCGGCGGCCACGCGGCAACGTAATATTGAAAAAGCCAAGCGCGAGCGTGTCTGCTCTGGAATCCGCGCTGCTCACATCGCGCACCATTCACGCGAGACACAGAATACGGAGGGAAAAGAGGTTGTCGGAGGTCTGTCGCGGTGTTTCCAACCTCCCGCAAGCGCGTGTGCATGGATAAGATATGATTTATTGTCCGAGACGCTCTGGAGTGCAAGGGGACAGCAGACGCGCAGGACACGGCTGCAGTAATATCCGGAGCCTGCGCAGGTTCAAGGAAGTATCTACTCTGCTTCGGGGAGACTAGGCTGCAGGTTCGATGATGGTAAGTAGTGACTTTGACGAAGCCCTCGCCTTGAAGATACTAACAGCATGTGTGCACTCGTTGCCGCCGACATGTTGAAGATGGTTTCCTGGTAGCAGGTGAGCACTAGGGGTCATGGTCGGCGAGTGCGAAAGAAATCGACATACCGAATTAAAGCTGCGTTAATATCTCTGGCGTGTAAAAGGTGCTTGAAAAGGTCATCGATTCATGCTCGAGTTCATGATCGGTTCTATGGGGTATCGACTTCCCCTATAAGAAAAGTAGATAGAGAGTGCCTTTTTTTGCGCCGCTTCTCGATCCCGGGATAGCCACACAGGTCTGAGGTCCTCACAGATAGCAGAATCCTATCAACAGGTATACTGGTCATATCGAGTGATTATAAATTATTCACTCGTACTCGATGATGTCGGGGCTCGTGGCGAAGCGTCTTTCCTTCTCTCGTTGCAGGCGCAGTGCTCGCTATATATCGACGGGCTTGTCACATTTGTGTATGTAAGACCGACTTACAGGGAACTATGAACCCCAATTCGCTGTTCGCGCTGCGAGGTTAGCCCGATCTTCAACGGCCATTGGGCACATACCAGAGAATCAACTTCTGCGCTGTTCCATGATCAGCGTCTAATAAGAGCATGTTCTCAAGATCTCTGTAGCTAACCTTCTACTGGCAGGTAAATTTCCGGGACTTGCTGCTCACGTAGGACGGGCTCATCAAGTCGCGAAGGACGCCGTGGGACCTCAAGTGAAAGAGTTTGTACCTAGTAGAGTGCGAAGGGCTTGTTGCAAATGCATCGTATACATCGGACGTTTGTCCTGTCCCTTGTGCCCGGTTCACGTGGGATGGAATTTCCCGGATGAGATGTAAGGCGCCAAAAATTCTCTGTTAAGACTACTCCACGTCTACGAAGTCGTGTCGCGACGTGTTTTATGTTGTTGCGTTCTCCACAGTAGTCAAGTACTGTGCGACCTGATCACAAGGTAGGTACTTATAAGTCGACGACAATTGGATACATGGAAGCTCACTTTTGGCCTACGCGGATGTCAGATGGTGCGTAACAGTGAGTGGCCGCAATCGGACGCTTGTTTTGGATTTGACACTGGCATGATATCGGTGAGGACAGATTAATCTCAGTATTTGATACGCATCTCACAATACCATAGAGTCTGATGGACGGGATATTCATGGACGTTTGTAGCGGAGAATTCATTTTAGAGACTACAGCGTCTCGGTGAGTGTGTTCTGAATTGATCAGATTTAGCTAGCTGAAATACCTTCAGTGCCAACATGCAAGACGCGATGGGTCACAACGATGAACTGTATATGTCATCGAACATACAATTAGTTGCTGAACCAGACACCACGTGGGTTCTGCATCTCGACGGTCGTTACGGGGGTGAACGCGAACGTCCCGAAGTGGGAGGAACCGCGGCGCCCCATCGTGATTGGCTGATCCAATACACGGTTCGTTGGTCCGGCACCAAACCTGGCTTTCCTTCCAGGACCGCGATTTGTGTTGGTCAGCCGGACGGGAACTCGCTTCTTGGGTACGTGTCTCAGAGGTCGACTGAACAATCAACTGAATTGGAATTCTAGTTTCGTACAACTCAGCATCGGTGATATCGGGCGCGCTGCAGTCAAATCCTTACCTGATTTCATGCTTATAAGCATGGAATTGGCCACCTATATGCGTGACCTGGAGCCATTTCTACATTCCCTTCCAGACTCAGTCGCCTGGATGTTAGAACCTCCGGCTATAGGAAGGATCATGGATTCTGGCGAGCAACCGTGCGACTGGTTCATGTGCTACATGGAACTAGCTGCCCATGCGAATGGGACTGGGAATACATTCTTCAGGCAGAAATCATATAGGGAAGCTTTGATAGCTTACGGCGAAGCTATTCGGCATTGCGTCGACTCAACCAGATGCAGTATGAGCATACTCAACCAGAAGATTCTTCGCAGTGTATTGCCAGTTGCTTTGGTCAATCGCGGCAACGCGTTACTGATGGGCACGGCGTACACGGACCCGGAGCAAGCCGCGATCGATGGTAGAGCGGCGGAGAAGGTGGCCCCGTATTACTATAAAGCGTGAGTCCGCATATGAAAGAATAATAAGCGCACTGACAGAGATTTTTAGATATGTTTGTCAATGGGAAGCACATCAGGTACTCGGTGATCAAGAGCAGGCATGGCAGGCCGTCAAGAGGGCAGTCGGCATCTTTGGACAGGATGCTATGGAAGATATAACGGGGACGTCTTTCTAGTTCAATTAGGATATTCGAATGCCGGTGTTCTGTGCCAAGCTCTATTCACATGTGTCAAAAATTCAGTATTGCCCAACAAGGCGCGATTGGGCGCGCTGCTCATTTCATGTTCACGATGGAATGTAGCACATGACTCACTGCATCAACGACAACTATCTGAAGGTCATCCTTTGATGCTTGTTCGACACGGTAGCGACAGCTGATAGAATGTTGCACTGTTCTTTGCCCTGATATTCAAGACGTCGATATTGCTCCGGATCACATAGGGCGGAGAGGTAGACGCACTTATGTGATCGGCATGACAGGAAATCTATGGCATTTCTGGAATCGATGATGGGAGCATGCAAGCCGAAATAAGGCGTACTATCGGAGTGGAAGATGTTGTCCAAAAGCCTCTCATCATCATGTACGAACGTGGACTGTGGAGTGGAAATTATTTTTTTGTGGTTTGGTCACGAGTGGGGCGTCCTCTCTGGTGACAATCACGAATACATGCAATTCGGCGCAGAAATAGGACAGTGGGTAGAACAGGGAGAATTGGAAAGAGTACAACGCTGCACAACTTGAACGTGGGACGCGTGACGCGCGTAGCACCGTCGGCTTACCGGGCCGACGATTCCGCGTCGGAAGTGTGAAGAATTGCAACTCCTCAACGCCTCGCGAGTATTGATATTTCTCGACCCTCTTCGGACCATAGTCTGTGGCCATCGTCAATATTCTGGATCCCGAATCTATGTCAGTGAGTCGTATTGGTTCCGATCTCGAAGACGAGACATGCTGTGGTCGGTCTTCTCCCAGAGGCGTGCCAAGGCGCAGGATGAAACATCCTCAAAAGAAAGACAA
Source organism: Artomyces pyxidatus (assembly GCA_022160305.1). Classification (NCBI taxonomy): domain Eukaryota; kingdom Fungi; phylum Basidiomycota; class Agaricomycetes; order Russulales; family Auriscalpiaceae; genus Artomyces; species Artomyces pyxidatus. The sequence continues at coordinate 37,107 of MU277251.1, read as the reverse complement.
CCCCAAGCGGACTCCAACCATGAAGGCCTGCTCTCTATAAGGTCTTGGTCAGCGTCTCCCGCGGACTTCAATCGTATCCCAGAAGGTGTGACTAGGAGCTGTCGTCATTTGACTAGAAAGGCCGGGTACGTGTTGCCAGGGTTGTTACTGTTCGATCTTCTCTCCGACGCCATGTGCATACTAGAGAAGATGCCAAGGATCGTGTCACACGAAGACAATTCCGTGCCGGAGTCCAACGACGAAGGTCTGGTCTCTATAACGTGATCGTCAGCGTCTCGCGCGAAGCCCAACTCGTCTCCAGAAGCCGCGACCAGGACCTATCGTCACTTGACTATAAAAGTCGCGTATGCGTCGGGGAAGTTCCTACCGTTTCATCTGCTCTTTGAAGCCACATGCACACCAGAGAAATCGTCAATATATGTGCCACACGAAGATGATGTCCGACGATGCAGTAGAGTCATGCGTAGAAAGTTCGGGCTGTCACTTGTGAGTGGATCCTTACCTATGATGCGGAAATATCCTTATGCATCAGCACAATCGGCAACGTTGATGCAGGAATCAACGCTGTATGGACAAAGTGTGTGAAGACACGTTTACCGCCTTCCAATATGGTCATTCAAGTACAACTTAGCTTTCGTCGTCGAAGATGATCATGTGAGTCCTAGAGTGAGTATTTCATGTTTGTGAGAATACATATGCGGTCATCGTGGCCGACCAGTAGGTGAGTACGTACGGGAGAGACACGTTGACCGTGTCGGTCAGGGAGGGCACCGTTATATGGCCATACAAGGGATCGGAGCACACAGCAGCCTGGTAAGCAGGCTGTCCCCCGTTCTTCCGTTTCCCACGTGAGCTTAGGCGCACTTATCAAGACAGAATGCGTACCGTGAATAGCATTTCCTAGTGATACAATCTAACACGGATTTCATGGGCTTTGCTCTCTGAGTAGTGCGGTCATTAACTCGATGGTCGTGGATGTGTTTCAATGAAGGTGCGGTCCAGTTGTCCAATTGCTCTACATCGTCCTGCTCAACTTGGTATCGGCATTGTGAACTGATGGAAACGGAGGCTTGGCGTGTTTGGCCCTCTATGGAGCAGGGGCAGTGAAGGGGGTCAGGGCGGGGAGTAAGGGCGGTCTGGAAATACGAAACACGACGCACGGGGGAACGCGGGGAGAGAAACGGGGACGATGTCAAGCTGAGTATGCATGCGGTGGCATGCTAGCGGTCAAGCGCGTTTTCCACTGTAGGCAATGCTGCAACTTGTCGCGGTTTGATCGAAGACGGTGTACCTCAAGCATGTGGATGGGAGAACGCGAGGTTGCGTGGTTGCACGGAAGAACATTTTCCTTCCATGTTAGGCGTCCAATTTACGGAGTCCGGGAAACGTCTGGGAGAAGCAGACGGATGCTTGGACTATGGAGTGCACGGGAGCATGGCGGGGCCCTCGCTGGAAGATGCACGGAGGCCTCAGGACGGTAAGTACGTCTCATACAGGACGGATATTGGGAAGCTCGCACATTCTCATTTCACCATGTTTGAACGAGGTCACAAATCCTGTGCTGATATCGGTCGCAGGTGGTCTATAACCGATGAGTAGAGCGAAGACAAATGCGTGGGACGGACAGCTTTGAGAGAGGTGAGACATGGAACTTATACTGGAGCAGTGTTGCGCGGTAAAACAGTTCCTCTCCTCTTGGGCCAGGCGACGCCCGTACGCCTTGGTGTTACGATATGTTCCTGCGAGGGCGCCACGTGCTGCGGCGACTATTTCATTGGTACATCCAAATTCAGCGGCGCGGCCTCTTCATCTTTCCCCACCATCTCAACGCCCTTTAGTCCCCCCGAGTGCGCCGTTTTTAACCATTGCCTCTGACAACCTACAATCCGCGTTGTATCCCTCTCTTTCAGAGATTGACCCACCTCCTGTCTTGTCATTTCCCTGAAGTGCAGGCAGCACGATCTCGCCGACTGCGTTCGATCAAATTTGCGGGTCGTCCATCATCATGTTGGTACCCGTAGAAGATGACGCGTGGCCGCACGGTGGAGATCTCCACCACGGGCGCGACCTCCCGTATAGAGACTTCGAACCCCAATATCTATCTGACCCGGGTGGCGACTTGTCTGGTGGTATAGAGCCACGCGCGGTGAAGGCATGTTATGTGCAATATTAATGTGCATTGCTGGAGTTACTGACATTTTCTGCCAGAACCACGTGAACACCGGGACCGTCGTTTACCAATTTTCTGGCCAGTCGGAGTCTACGCAACATCTGCCCTCTCTGCGCACTTTGTTCCCACCGGGATTTGAAAGCAGTTTGTCAAGCACAGTGCCATTTGGTGTTTCGACAGAAGTGCGGGTAGCTAGTGAGTACCAGTCAGCTTTACGGTTAGTGTAATGACCGATGGAGAAATAGTCCATGAAGAACCGCTTCGTATAGCACAAGTGCAGCAGTCTCTCCATACTGTGGATCCTCCGGCTACTGCCTATCGTCCCGCTTCTGGGAAGCGGCTCTTATCCGGCATCGAAGAACCCATCGTCCCGTCTTTGAGTTCAGGCCCGAGCGATCTCACAGCCGCGGTTTCCAGTCGCGGAATGCGAAAGGTACGTTTTGATCAGCTTCCCTTCGACGCAGTCCTTCTCAATTAACACACTCTGTTAATTTCTCATGTCGTAGTCTCGTCATCGCGCAGCCGCACAGTCCGGACGTGCTCACTGTGCATCTTCTACGAATCAGCGGAATGATGAGCCACCTGAATCGGTGCCCTCGCGCGAATACAAGAGCACGGCGGGATTGCATCTTGCTCCAGGTAGACCGACACGGCCTTACACAGCTCGCAGCGAACTTCCCCTCCTATATGTTTCGGATTGCTGGATGACCGTTCGCTGGATGAGAACTACATTGCGAGGAGAAGAAGTCAACGCATACTGTTATGCAGACGAGCCCGCTGCCTCTGTGCCGAGGGAAAGCTTTTCCACCCGTCTAATCCGGAATGTTTTGGTGTACGGGCGCGCCAATCATGGAAATCGTCGAATGCCGGCTGGGGATGTATGGGTCAAATCGTCTTCTCCCAAGCAGGTATCGATTTCTCTCGGAGAAGGAAATTGGGTCGAGTGGCAGGGCAACGTGCGCGCCGAAGTCGTCGCCCATCCTCTATTACCATCGAGACGTCTTTGGTTCGATTTCGAGAAGGAATTCGTTTGGATCAAAGTCGGTGGGATCACTGCAAGGAGAATCACATGGAATGCGAACATTTGTGGGGGTGGCCAGTATATGCGCCTACAGGGTCTTATCGGCAACGACGGACGTCCTCTCCCGGCAAACGTGGATGCCATCGTGACCATCATGGAAATACCGAAATGCGACAGAGCAAAATTATGCAACAGAGCCATCGCTTGCCTTCCCTGTAACGACGTGAAAACAAGGTGTTTCTTTCCCTCACACGCTGACGGCCATCCATGCCAGAGGTGCCGCAACCTGAAGATCACCTGCGTGTACCCCGATCTTTCCACGCGCCACCGTAGGAAGGTTCCACGGACGCACGCGTCTGTGAGGCAATTAGGAGGTGGAACCCACGCGGAAAAGATCGATAATCCGCAGGACGAAGCACTGAGGCAGCGCGTGACAAATACATGACGCAAATTTGACTTGGTACGTCGTTAGTCAACATATCGCTAGACGTGATAGAAGACTGATACGCTTGAGCAGGAGGGTTTTGGGAAGGCCGCTTCACCTGTTTTGGTCGTCTGTTCTTATTTCCACCAGACAGCGACTGCAAATAGTCCCCTCCATCGTGGTTGACTATGCCATACGCATCAATGACTGTTTTATTACTTGCTTGTACAGTACTTGGGAATGTCGGATTCCGCACGTAGATCCGAAAACGACTGGAGATAAAATAGTCCACTCCAGAGCTTTCATCAATACTTTTTACTCCTCAATCTGACTCGTTCGCCCCGTCGATACACTCCTTCCGAGCTATAGACGCTTGCAAGATAGCCCACCCTTGTACGAAAACGAGTCGTGTCCAGTCTGGTAAGTCTGTCGAGAACTGAAGGGTGGCGCATTGGTCGCTCTTTCATCTCCGTTGTGCGTCCGGGGCTGATAGAGTTAGATCGAGTCGTTGCTCGATTTCAATCTATTATCTAAGTCCGCGAATTGCCAGGCACGTGATGAACAAACAGCTGCAAATTGATTCCAAGCAAGGGCACGCAGCTTTTCCTTCTTCTACACTGTGCACCACGCCGCATATGCGGCTAATCTTTTCTTCTCCGCCCTGGATAACAACTTCCTCGTCTCCAGAGAGGACCCGTCTAGCGGTGTTCCGTGACAGATAGGTGAGTGGCTTACAAAACGACTATACGGCCATCAAGAAGCGCGAGGGCGGTATATGGGCGCAATGTAAGTGGCATTGTCAGCTACATTTGTCCAGGAACAATCGGCCGACCTCGACAACGGTGGATTATGAACCAAGGCGCTTCTCAAGGAGGGCAGGTGCTCGACCGAATTATTCTCTGTATATCGTGCTGGACGCGACAATCTGGGGCTGATGCAAATCAATAGTATCAGTGCGTACGTCTCTCATCACCAGACACGGACATAAAAAAGAGGTGTGTACCGAGAGTTATAGGATTCACGATCAGCGTGCTATGAGTGACAGACTCCGTTGACAGGGTTGACGTCACTCAAGATCGATGATCGGCTACTCGGCGAACTTTTCCTATGGTTGCGCACATTGGCGCCATCTCTCAAGGCCTGCATACCCGAACGGGGATGGGTCAGATCATGTCCATTGCACGCATCAACGTGTTGGTATATCCGAACCAGCAGTATGGCTAAACGTACGGGGGAAGAAGCGACCGCTTCTCCAGTACCCACACGACTTCATGACATCGCTTCTATTGGCTTTTCACGAGAGGTAAAGACCGTTCGCGTGTACAGAACACTATCGGTATTCTGACACTCCACAGTGAAGTGACAGCTTCAATCCTATAACGAACTCGCCGAATAATCTGGAATAATGCTCGGCTTCTTCAGTACCGTGGTTGTCGAGGATGTACCCAAAAATTCCACATATTCAATCTCAGGTTGACGGCAGCACAAGGCATGAAGTTCTTCCTGCCTCGAAGAGATCTACGGACTTGCAGACACGCGCATAGAACGTCTAGCGTAGGAGTCATTTGTCCGGTATTTATAGTATGTGCACAATCTGTTAACTTCTCAACAGGTACGACGACGTCGGCTTGAAAGATGTTGCATCGTTGTCTATGGCTGCCGTAGACACCGCGTAGATATCAACTGTGATGTCACTCAGTGGTCATAACATACTGGCCCGATGAGAACAATTTCAAGCTCATGCTTCCTGTACCTGGCCACGGAATACTAGACTTGAACGATTTCTTGGAGTGAGTAGAATTGATATCGTTATCCGATTTTGAATGATTCACAGTAACAGCCCGCTTGTGTCTAATTCTCCGGGGCCTTGTAGAATGAAGCAATCTCCCAAAATTGATTCGCAACTCCTCGGAGCATTCCACGACAGTCTGTCTTCCTCGTTCCACTTTGACGTCGACGACTATCACGAGGACTCTTCAAGGAGGGATCATAGTCCCGCGGGCCTCCTAGCCCCCCTCCCCGGGACCCTGGATCCGAGGGGAACGAGCGCGTGAACCAAATTCGACGGAAACGGCGACCGCGCCCCCGCCCGACATTCACGCACTCCGGCTGTTCGCGATATCTTGGTGGCGACAAAGCACTGGGCGGACGATCCATATAGAAGAGAAAGTCACGCTTGGGAGGGTTTTATGCAACAATGCCACGGTACTGCTTTCTGATGACGAGCGTAAGTATCAGTACCCAGCAAGTGGTGCTCGACGGAGACTCTGTGAAGCTGCGCTTACCTGAATGTCCCAAACCCTCAGAGCGTCCTACATTTGGATGCTTGTGGTGGACTATCGGGGTACCCACGCATTAATTGGGAACTTACTGGGCGTCACCAAGTGGGCGGTAAGTGATCTTTATCTGAATGGTCGAGATAGCCTGAAATAGGCTCTGAATATCAGGCGAAGAGTTTTACGCATCGGAGATTGGTCGCACATGGACCTGGCCGCGCGCTTGAAGGTTCACTCGCATCATCGCCCCTCCCTAAACGCTTCCTTTAACGTAGGTATGTGTGGTACGAACTCAGCGTGTACAGCATAAACCGCACGAATGCCTCGCCATCGAGATCCCGCAATGGCGGTTCATGCGAGTGTGAGCTTCGTCGTTGTCTGACTAGTACCGTGGCTCATGGGTATAGGCAAGTGCTTTATACAATCGTACAAATTTGGTCCATTCAATGCGGTAATAAATCCCGGGCTTTCGACCACAAGCCGTGCAACTCTTTTACGTCCCCATTTTCGTCAGTGTCAAGATTATTCGAAGCGTCTCGATCTCTCCACACTTCACAAATACAAACAGGGCGCACTCATCGCATTCTCAGGACACCATCAACTATACTAGGTTCTGACGGCATCTGCAAGCGTGTCTCGTCTTCGTCAACTCCGTGTGGCGCGGTGATGATATCCACGCCAGACAGTTGGGAATGTAACCTGATTCTGTTCTGGATCCCAGGTAAGCCGTCCTTATGTGAACGCAGTAACATGGATATTTGCACCAGCGCATTATGTCGTGATTCTATACGAACTCTACAACCTACGCGAAATTGGAGTGCATCTGAATCACGGTCCCTTTACCTCGACATGTGCCTGTGCGTACGATTAATAGACAGCAAGCCAAGTCCAGCCTGTAGGAAGACCGCTTGCCCGAAATTTCAATCGCCGCGTTACCAGTGGGTAATAAAGGTTCGCGTCGCACCTTGTACCCGTGGCTTAGCCCCGTTTTCCCTGCGATTCCGTCACGTCCTCACGTTCCCATGTTTCCAAAGATGAAATGCAAGGACACCGAAGAAAATGCATGTATTCACCACTCCTCTCGACTATCCCGTGCTCACGATATGGCGTAGAACAAAAGTAGAAGAGATTCAACAGAGGTATGCCTCAATCCGACCTCTTAATCTTCCATTGGTCATTCTTTACGACAGACCAAAAGTGCAGCTGGCGTAACAAGTCTACCTAATGCAGCGAACGAAGGCGACGTAGGATGCGGGCCCCGCCACGGTGCTCTTCATCCTCTGGCAAAGGTTGTCAATGAACGTGCCTTAACGAAGGTGGCTATTATTCATCAAACACGAACCCCGTAGTTACTCACCTACTTGAGCAGCTAGACAAAGGTCTCGCGCTGGCGAAGGTACGTGTCGATTTGCCCCACCAACCGCTATTCCGGCGTCTGATTCCCATTTCCCAGGACGAAGCCAGACGCTTGGAGGTAAAAGTATGTGTTCACTGGTTCTCAACACGTCGACCCACCCTCCGAACCGCCTTGCCTTGCCTCTTCCCCTCTCCCTCTGAAATCGACTGGGCCCCTGGGTCTTTCCTCCACGCTGAGAAGTCAAGAGCTATGCCAGGGTGCAGAGGAAGGCCGACGGAGGCGAGGACGACATGGGCTCCTTCTTTTTATTCATTCTGGTGCGCTCACACATGTCTCCTTGCACAGGCAGACGACGAAGACGATGCCGCTTCGTGGTCGTCTTGGGTGGATGCTTCGTTGTCCCCTTCGCAGAACGCTTCACAGCCTGATCCGGGGGATACCAGCGAGGAAGCAGCTACTTTGTCACTGTTTTCTCCCCCGAACGGCGATAGGCTTACATTCGGTTCGGGTGTATACTACGACTCGGAAAGAATCAGGTAGGAAGTTCATTACGCTGCGACACGCGTATTGATGGATAGAAAGGGACGTGAACGAGGACGAAGCCATCCAGAACGCCGGATACTTGTATAACCACAGACTCGCTGCGTACGTCTGATCTGTAGTTTGCTTGTCGGCTTCGCTCATCCATAGTCTCAGATGGGCTTGTTCGATTTCATCTTACGCCGACGTGAAGACGGGAATTTTCAGTGTTTATCAGCTTGCTCGGTGCGTAATATATCTGGTGATATCCCGGTATCACTAAATGAGTATAGTTCCTTGAATTACATGCCTGCCTCCCTGCCTGGTCAGGTGTTTAACTATGCTCCAGTGGATGATTGTGCCGTCCGATGGCTTCCGTCGCTCCCGAACGCGTTTCCGGCAATGACGATAGAGGGACTAAACCGTCCTGTCCTCATCCGCCTGGTAGGACGCCTTATTACCTTCCAGGTGTCCGACGGTCACGGATTACCTTTGGGGACCGTGTCGAGTACCCTTCTGCCGGCGTACTTCGAGAGCCGAGTGGCAGCGCAATCAATTCTTCGTAATCTGTCGCATCTACCTCTAGGTATGTGCTAAGAGTATACTGGTCGTCAATTGAAACCTGAAAATCCATAGGCACAACATTCTCCGAAGACTACAACATTCCCGTTTATGCCGATAGATCTCAGATATCGAGGGACACTGTTTCAGCCGAAAATATATCGGTGAGTCCCTTCATATGTATCCGGGTCGATCCTGATCCGTGCATCCTCAGATATTACCATTTCGAAACATAATCGACGTACGATGGCCTGCCAACATATCAGGAGCGGATCGCAGTCTTCATTACTCTGCTGTTGGAGCCGGCGACTTGGTCTGTCAGTATATGAGTGTAGAGCGTTCTCGTGTCTACATTGACTCACCGATTAAATTTTGGCGGGCTCAATATCGTTTAGAGGGCATCTATCTCTTAGCTAAAGCTCACGATATCCCTTTTCACCAGTTTACTTGAATATACCGTATAGCTCAACATCGGTTTAGGACCTTCTGCATTTTGGAAAAGTGTCATGGCATCCCGCCCAAGTGGACACGGGCACGCGTGTAACAATTGCAGTGACCAGAGGTTTAAAATATGTTTTCTTTCCTTCGCTTGTTCGGAGCAATGCAAGAGCAATGTGCAAATTCCCCCGGCCTCGGCCTCGGCACGGAGCAGGATTGTATTCGAATAACCGGTTCTCTAATCTCATTTGAGTTCTCAGTCCAACTCAACATAGACGGATCCTGTCTCCAAAAAGCCCCACCTTGTCGGATACTATATTCACGTCGAGTTTCAAAAGGGAGCCGGGGAATGTCATGCAGGTTTCTCTTCACGGCATACTGCCGCGCTACTTCCATAGAGGAATTCACTCTGGAACTCACAGAATTACTGCCACGGAATTCGCGGGAACGTTTAGTCTCAATCGAGCTCACAGCTTCTTGGAGATAGCGCAATGACGTCGCATGGAACTTAAAGATCCCCCAATCCATGTAATGATGAGCCCGCGCGGAAGCGATGTGAAGGTAAGCAAGCATCGTCCATTCAAGGAGACTTAACGCTAAATCCCGCTCGGCTGCAGTGTTGCGCCGTGGCCGCTCGAGAGATCGGGAGACCGATGACCGAAGGCCTCCACAGCCAGCCAACTGCGATTAGGGGACATACGTCAAGCGGCTCTTTATCTGACACGGTCTATTACTTAGACAATTAGACCGGTCCAAATGGACAATGAGACCGCCGAGATTATAGACTCGTACATCAGGAAAATAGACTTTGGGACTCCCGCTTCTCCGAGAGAGCCCCGGCTGACTAATCAATCCCGACGCGTTGCCGTTCCGCCCATACCTCCCGCCAACGCTATCCGCTCGTTGCTCGCTATTCCGTCCCCTTCGCCACGCGATTTCCGCTGGGTTGCACGCCTCGCTATTTGCAGGTGTCAAGCTGAAGCTCTCAGGGTCTCCCGGTGCACCTCTCACTCGCGACACCATCATTTTTGGTAAGCAAAACTCGCGTGTCCCCGGGGTCCTATAGGCGGCTTATACGGTCCCGCGCTTCCTGGTAGATATAGAGGGGCTTCGGCAAGCTCGTAATAGCGACACGGTCAACAGGTGACAGCCATTTCACTGAGATACTTCGTGTGCTCTAGCTAGTTCCAAGTTCTTCTGAATATTTGGGTCCTCCGCGATCGCAGCCGCGCCCACCGAGGCAGAGGAATCGTGGGAGAACAACGGCCCGAGTCGTCCCCTTCCTGTGGTCCAACCGATAATGGAGAACGTCAACAACTCAATCCATTTACTGCCACTGGTCACTCTTTCTCACTTGCTCTGTTCCTACGGTGATGCTTCCGTATATCCTCAATTCCGAATGCGAGATCAAAAACATGGGCAAGCCACCGGGCACGCTAAAAGTCCAGTATTCGAAGAGGCGTGGCATTGCATCCCATTCAACGATGTCACCCGCTGCTCGAGTTCAAGACTGTGGTATGGGGTGGTCGAAAGGACAAACGTCGGGAACATGCGGAGTGAAAAGTGCCTTGGGAAATGGTGCGTAGCACATTCTCCATTTGATTGCGACTCACGGCAGGCAGTGATATAAAGAGTTCGGAACAGCGCACCTTTTTCTCGAAGCCCGAAGCTGGTACGACACAATTGTTCGCCGCGAGTATGTACGACAACCTGCTCGTGCTCGGGAGTATCCATGGTATAAGTGCATGGAGCTGTGAGAAGGCTGGGGCCTCGGGCGGTGAGTACGGCGAGATACTTTGTTGTACCCGACCTTATCGTGGCATTGCCGATGTCAGACCGATGAGTTGAAAGTCGAATTGGTCCACCTGGCATAGTCACGTCGTATGGAAGTACTGGGGTGACTGCTCAACGATGGCGAGAAGGTATTTCCATTTGCTTCATGTGGTACGACTATGTCGACGTTGCTGTTGAATGGATATGTCTCCGTGCAGAATAAGGTCAAGCCCGATGTCTTGTAAGACATGAGCAGGATTTCTTTGCAGCGAAGACAAGCCCACTAGACGCGATTCACCGATTGTACGTGCTCCGCATCTGTGACTGTCGAAACGTTGACGCTAATTGCCGCGGTACTGGGAGGAGACCAAAGCCCTTTCGCGAAGGGCGGGGCTGCATGTTCATCGCTTTCGATGATTTGACGCTACTGACGGCTACGTCCTCTCGTTGATTGAGCACGGTACACGATACTGTCAATGAAGGCCCACCTAGATGTAACGAGCATTATTGGACCTATATGGGCGACTTGAACAAATCGAGGTGAGAGGATCTGAGAGGTACGGCACAACTTCGGATTGGACATAGTAGACGAGAAAGGCCAGGCCAGAAATCAGAATCTCGTTGACGGTCTGCACGGGAGGTGAATGGTAAGCACGACGTGAATATGTGTTTACTGTTCTGTGCTCACGTGGGCACTTGATGAGCAGTGCGTTACATCTCGTGTCTGCGTTCCTTCCCTCCCTTTCTACTGAGACCCCATTTTCTTTCTGTGAAGCTCCGCTCATGGTTCCCCAACGTATACCGCCCTCGATACATGTTGCCGGCGCATCATGTCCGCGCCGCAGCGGGGCCCACGTAGTCGACAGTACGGGTTATATCGGAAGGAATATCTGTTCTCTACGTCGCATCGACCTTGGTTAAGGACGCTGTTGGATGCTACAGATCGAAAGGATATACCTGTCCACGAGGCACGGTATGTCGTCCATGGATAGGCAAATTCCAGAAGAGCTTCCCACCAATTGCTAGTTGGCCGCCCGGTCCTGAAGCACGAGTTCGTTTGACTTCTTCTACTGGACTGGCCCTGTTGGAGATCTCGAACCGACACAAAAGTCCTCAGCGAATGTCACAATGTGAAAGGGAACGTAGGAAGGACGGAGGAGGTCAATAAGAAGAGAGAGAGAGACCGGCGTTCCGTCTCTTCTCTAGTGGGTCGCACGTAAGCAGAGCGCGAAGTCAACATAAGCATATGTTGCCACTGAATGATCGTCATTGCCACAGGCCCGTGGAAAATATGTCGCATTGCGACCACGCACCAAATGCACAGTATTCTGGTTTAGATCTGCTTTGTACTGTGAAGCACGGTGAATACTATATACCTATGCTACGACCGCGCCATTAATTTCGGCGCTCTCATGTCCCACACAGAGAAGCAATGCAACCTACGGGATATCGATTATATGGGATGGATCCATGGCGAAAGGCCTCGGCCAAGACCATCCATTTCTATTTCATCCGTGAGCGTCGAAGTAGTAGACCTGTGACCTTCGCATTCGACATGACCTAACATTTATTTGGTCAGGTCGATTTTGCACGGCCTGTGCCGTTTCTCGCCACGTGCGGTGGCTCGCTTCCCCACTTATAGGCTTGAACAAGCGGCGCGGCGTCTTCAAGACCGTCATCCCCCACACGATTGCGGCTGCCCCTCCCTAAGATTTTCTGATCAACACTGAAGAGCCGTTTCGGTTGTTTGTATTCTTCCCTATCTACCTTGTAAGCCTCATGTATCTTCTCCTTAAAAGAAATAACTTACCGGCGACACGTAGCATTCAATGTTGGGAACGAAGGTCAAGGAGGGAAGTCACACACACAACTTCCTGGATGTGACCGATATACATATTCCCGCATCTTTCGACGACGGGAACGGACACGGAAGCGCGATTTATTACGACTATGGAGAAGTCAGTGGAACTGGGGGTAACTTCCACGACGTAAGTCCGATTGCATGTTACCGGTGAGACACCCCTAATATCAACGACAGCATCTGAACCCGCCGAATATCCCTATGAGTGCGATAGGATCGCCGTGGACGAACATCGACCAATATCCCTCAGTTCAAGCCAGTCAGTACGAGACGTTTTTTAGGCCCGTACACGGAATCGGTGCTTTCACACGTCAGTACCATCTACGTTTTCAGAGCGAACCAAAGTGCTTCATGGTCTGTTATGCTGCAGACTTGCCTTTGTCGCATACCGGGGTCCAACTGTCCGTTGGCGATGCCTCTGCGTTGCTACACGAGTCACCGCCAAAATCAAACATATCGACATTTTCAGAGCTTGGTCATGCCCTACAGGAAGTTGGGTCGTCAGTGTCTTCTGTTGGATCAGAAGGAATAGAAATGACGTTTGAGGTCAGTGTACAATTTTGTGCATCACTCACGACAGTACTCGCCTGCGGGGGCGGGGGCTTGTGTTTGTCCGCGAGTATCGATTCTGATTCAGAGTCATTCAGAACACCGGTATGGCAGATTCAGCCAATAACACTTCGGCGACCGTGTATCTGTGGAGCCAGGAGGGCGCGACTACCCATCAATCGCCGATTTCAACGGATTTCACGCCGGAGATACCATCGTCGGTTGATAAAGGCAAACCGCCTTATCCCGATCCAAACCAATTGCGGTCTTTCGAGCATCTGTACTGGCCTTTCGTCGTTCGATGGATCGAGGGCACTCTAGATGAAGACGAAGCGGATAGGTACCCGTTCACCATATCACCAAGCTCTCGTAAAATTCGAGGAAGAAACAAAGTATCAGGAACTATCCGCAGTTTGTTGGTGTGCGGACCATCCGATCATGGAGACCGCATTTTACCGCCGGGGGATGTCTGGGTCAAGACGTCATTTCCTGCGATGATATCGGTATCGATCGGGGGAGGGAAATGGAATGAATGGGTCGGGAACAACCCCAAGAAAGCCTTCAAAGCCGAGCATCCCAATCTGAAAGGTCGTTATCTGTGGTACTGCCAGCAATACAAATTCAAATGGCTCAAGTCTTCCGGCATCCGATCAAATAAGAAGCAATGGAAACGTCCTGGCCACGTCGGAGGCGACTTCATGCGACGAATCGGTCGCGTCGATTTACGAGGTAATCCACGGGACGCTTCAGCACAAGACATCATCGATGTGATGCAGAGTCTGCAAGATGTCCAGGAGATACGCCCGCAGAAAATCCGTTCTTGTACAGAATGCCTTCGTTCAAGATCGCCATGTATTCGCATTCTAGAAGATGGAGGTCGTACTTGCGAACGGTGTTTGCTCCGTAATCTGGTTTGCTTGCATCCGAAATCGCTTCAATCCAGGATCGGGGCAAGCATGGCTGGGATCGCAGGTTAGTTTTTCTTTCATTCGGGATCAATGACTTACTGGTGAGTCGATGACACAATACTTCAGCTGCCCAGTTAATGATCGGTCTGATACTTAATCAGGATGGCTACTACAAAGTCTGGTCCGGTACCTGGACGTTGTCAGTCTATGCAAGTCTATGCGGCTGTATCAAGTGGGTTGAATCATTCTTTATAGAGAGGTCATACTGTTACCGGGGCACGTCAATGTCATCGGCTGACAATAGATGAATGGGTTTGGTCCATTGAAAGAAAGGTTGGAGTTTTTTTTTTTTTTTTGGCTCTGGCAGCCGCAGAGTCAGCGAGCTCGGACACGCCGATGCACGCCCTGCATCAGATACTTGCTGAGGCGTGGCACACGCGAATATTGTTGTAACAGTTTCAAAGCAGCTCGGACCTTCCCGACGCTCGTGGAGACCTCGACTGACAGCGTCACTTGCCAGCCTTGATTTAACAAAATTTCGTCCACGTCGCCACCAACTGATACGACGCCAAAGGTGCGGTCGGCTTCCTCTGCGAGAATTACTGTGGTCTCCGCGATGCACGTCCCCGATGGAATGATCAGCTGCAGGATTTCGGAGAGCATATGATTTGGCCAAGGCTGAACTTCAGTTTCACCTTACAGACCGCTACCTTTCAAAGGTAGCGCGTAGATCAAGTTGGCCCGATTCAGGATCTTCAAGAAACAAAAGCTGTGCTGCTTTGTCAACAATCCAGGCCTTGGCCTTTCCATCGAGATCTTCCGGCCCCTTGCCCCTTGCGAAACCGTGGAGCGCCCCTAGCGTGCTTCCTCGGAAATTCTGGGGTACTTAGCGGGTTCCGTATTGACGTCCATATGATATCGGCCTATCAGAATGTCTAGGCCGGGTCCGGCCATCCGGCACAAGCTGTGATGGGAGCTTCCTGGCAACTTCCTGGCGCTTCCCGCGTACGTCATACTGTCCACTGGCAGGAGCTGGCACCTCGGCAAATTGTATCCGCAATGTTGATCTTCCTGCTCCGTGCGACTAAATCTTGTAGCACAAATGGAGATATCACTGGCCCGACTTCTTGCTCGCCGGTCGGCCGTCTCTTGACCGGGGTTACTTAAGATGCGCTGCTGGTAGACATATAAACAATACTGGCATTGGGCACCGGGACTGTATCGGTTGCATTTCGCGTTTCCGCTATATGTCGTTCATAGTAGGTAAATTCCCGAACGAGTCTACTTCTGGTCAAACAGACTTACAGACATGCACAGGCTCGAATGGAAGAGATTTGATTCGAGACAAGTGGCCAGGATGCGTTGCAACGAGGGAGCCCATCCATCCCACCCTGCGCAGCCCTCGCGCTCAGATCGGCACCTCCTGCGTGAAGCATCCGATCCCAACAAACCTTAACTGGCAACGATGTCCAAATACTATTGACAGGATCAAGCAGTGGTGCTCGGTCGACGCTGAATTTGCCGACGGAGAGCATATCTATTGTCTGATGCACAACTCGGAAATGTTTCAGCACGACACCTCGAAGGCAGGAGGCAGTCAAGTCGTCTTTCGATTGCATGGTTTCCTCGGATCGCATTTCGATGTCTGGATTCCGAGAGACAGAGACAGTCGGTGAGTCGCTGACCATTTCGTGGTTAGGATGTTATAATAACATCTGAAATGAGCAGAATAGATTGCGCGGTCCCGACAGAAGACCGATGCGTGGAGCTCACCGGCCAGCCTTGCCAAGATATATTTCAAGAACAAGTAGATGTTTTGAAGATACTGGTCAAACATATCGCAACCTGCATAGGTGTAGATTACAGCAGCTGCACGAGAACAATGATATCCCCACAAGGAGGTATTTGCATGAGGTTGACAGCGGTGAGTGTGATAGTGAATGGCGTGATCACTGATAAATGACGATTGGACATAACAAAGGGGAGCGTCCAGGATCTCGCAACGTACCGTCTAGACGATTCTGGACGACTTGCTAAATTGATGTCGCCCCTGCAAGAGGGAGATTTCGTCGAAGTCGGGTCGAGACTCCACATTCGAGGACGCGAATCGCCTTTGGGCGTGAAGGAGCTGGATTTTGAAATGAGAGTCGTCCGAATCATACGATTGTGCAGGCGAGACCTTGTTCCACTGGTGAGTAAGACATGGGATTTGGTAGGAGATGGTTTCTAACCAAGCAACGCCACACAGATAATGAGGGAAGGAGACAGTGGTACAATATCTTGATTGGAATGCGTACATCCACATTTCCGGGTGGGCCAGACTTTATCCCGGTCCCAGGACTCGATGACTTGTCGTGAGGGCAAGTGACTAGTTTTACTTCACCGAAGGCCTGCCAACATGGAATAGTTTTGATCGCATCCAGGAGAAGCAGGTCGAGAAATCTGACGCAGACGGCAAGCGTGTACACTGCGTCTGCCCACAAATTCTGTTTCGCTCGGGTAAACGATGCTATCTGAAAGCTATCGTTCTCGCTTAGTAATTTCGTGCGGCTGTGACAGATATCTATCCTCCGCGATATAGGGCGGCCGAATTGATCATGGTGATCGCGATACGTCGATCGCTTGCAGTTCCTTCGAAAACAAAGATGAGCTGACCAATCTTTGAAAACGATACGATGCTGGCGGCGGCGGCGGTTCATCAAGACACAGCACGCGACTTGAGAATGGGATTGTGAGACATCTCGGGAATCGTGGTTTGACAAGGCATGGGCAGAATCGTGATCGCATCGTCACACTAGCGCGATGGCGGCTGCCGTGAACAAGTTTTCGCGCTGACCTGTGGACTAGATGAAGCCAACTCAAGGACAGTACTGTTGCTCTAGCGGCGTACTGGAGACAATTCCGGAGTAGCCTTAGAACATTGTGGACACGACAACGGTGGTTCTGACGCAGAAGTAGTACGGCATTGTCCCGGAGACGTGTTCGAAGCTGGATTACGGCTCAAAGAAACTGACTCGAAAATTGAGCTGGGTTGTGGAACGAGGGAGGGCGGGGGTGGATTGTGGTGGTCGAACTGTGAGGTGTAGCTGATTCAACGACGCTTGCGTGGTAGGCGGAAATTCAGGCCAATGCATTGTAGACACATTCTGAATTGTAAAATACAATCGTCCGTAAGGGGATTTCGCGTATCATGACCAGTTTGTAGGCCGGGAATACCGTGGAAAGAAAGATGTGCTGTCGCTACTCGTGTGCGCGGATGTATAGGATGTGGCTAGTCGCGGGGAAAGGAGGCCTGTGCCTACATCTGTCACAATCTTGAAGATAGGTGGCAAGATCTACGATGATTTCGAGTTGCTCACGCAGAAGCCATAACACGCCTGGACGACAGCGAGGAGGTACGCAGTCTTGCGTGGCGTTTTCAAGGAGGTTCGACTACGATGCTTCCTCAGAGACGTCTCGTGCAGACGCATGATCCAATTCGATTCCAAACGTGCCCAACCTTGCGCACGGGATAGGGTCGGGTTGTGCTTTCTCAGCGCTGGCAGACGCGTATAACGGAGACCTTAGAGGAGTCTTTCCGATTTCGAATCATGATCGAGGAGTGCCGAATCTGCAATCGGTGACCTCCGTCGGTATGCCCAGTCGTCGTCAGCACAGACGAAGGCGCTTGGCACCCATGCAAACAGAGTGGACGAGGAAAGACGGTTTTTGCATCCGGATACCATGTGTGGCCAACTGGGGCGACGTCGGATATTGTTCCCACAGAACGAGGCGCAACGCCGGCGGGTAAAGGGTAGATGTTGGCAGGGTGAACGGGACATGTATTGGCCGCGCAGCGAGGTCAACAGGCAGGAAACTTGACGCTGTGTCACTTCAGTCAGTGGGACACAGACGGCATACCCTGTGCCCAAGGACGTAAGTGTTCTCGCAGAAAACCCGTGACGCGCCTGCGCGTTCGTTCAAAGGGAGGCTCCTGGACGCGCTAGGGGCGGGAAGTGTAGGGTCGACCGATGAGGGAGGAGCAGACCATAGGAATGGAGCAAAGATCCGGAAGAGGTTTGGCAGATGTGATGACTTGAAGGGCGCACGCCGGGCAGGGAGGGGTGATCGAGTCAGCAACCGGGGGAGCGACGAAGTGCTTGAAGATTATCTGATGTGACGGGCTCCATGGGCGGGATATCACAGTAAGCTCGTGACAGGTGATTAACCACTCCCGCGAACTGTTGTCCGCGCTGTCCCACACCTGGCGAGCACCCGTGCTATAAGGAGGGAAAACAGCCCATCCTTTCACGCATCGCCGGCGCAACCATTGTCTTGCGCCGATATCCAGGAATCCGACGACTTGAGCTCCATGACACGCCTTGTAACCTGCTCCGGTTGGGACGAAGACGCTGGCGGAGGTGTGAAAGATGCCAACAAACCCAAGAGCGCAGGCGGTGTGGCAATGGGGATAGGTGTGGAGTTGTGCAGTGCTTGTCACGTCGATAACGGCAACGTCTGTGAGCAATGCGAACATTGAAAACGTTTCTGAGTTGAAAGCACCGAAATTCACCTGAACTGGACCGTTACGCCATCGTTGTCCAACGTCCCGACTACGTCGTCTTCTTACGGCTTCCTTTGATTCGTGGCCTAAGAATAGCAGCGCCGGACGTTGAAGGACCCGACTTGATGGGCTGATGGCAAAGCGTAAACAGCTAAGTGACAGTCTCGACGACAGAAGATGGCATGATCCTTGAGGCCTGACGTCCGGACGGATGTGAGAGGGTTGGTGGATCAG
This sequence comes from Artomyces pyxidatus, assembly GCA_022160305.1. NCBI lineage: Eukaryota > Fungi > Basidiomycota > Agaricomycetes > Russulales > Auriscalpiaceae > Artomyces > Artomyces pyxidatus. The sequence continues at coordinate 18,473 of MU277251.1, read as the reverse complement.
TCTTTCGGGCCGGGGCCGGCCGATGTGACAAGGACTCCGAGTCCGTGAGAGATCGGACTTACTTCAAGATACGCTCATGGTGCGCTGTTGATAAAGACATACACAAGGGACTTTTGATAAACCGTCCTCCTTGGTATCCAACCGCTTGCTTGCTCGGCACCCCTACGCCGAATAGGCCAACACCCACCACGCGGTGACCTGGCACTGATGTCGAAGCGACATTTATCAGAATCTGGGTCTTGGGTCCGCAACATTCGACGGTGTGTACGCCCAAGCGTTGGTCTGACCGTAGAAGGATGCAAATGTCCTATAGGTGCGATACCTTTCTCTTTGAATGTGCTCATATTGACTTTTGTAGAGCTACTGCGGCCGATATTGCCCGGCTCACAGGATATAATGGTTTCCGTGGATGAATTCTCTTCTACGTTGCCATTCTATGAAGACGATAGAGCTATCTGCTCCATTTGCGGTATACAGTTATACATTCCGACTCGAGATGCTTACTGAAGAAGCGATTGACCAGGTGTAATTCGTATATTCGAAGACGTGGCGGAGCGCACCGCGTTCTCCTCCTTCGTTCGAGGTGGGGCATTGACACGTCGGTATCCCGAACAACGGCCTCCACGGTTTCATCCTTCCACGGAGGCATCGTCTTCACAAGCAAGTATGACGTCTGACGGTTTCGCACCACCTGGTACGAGGGTAGAGGTGTCCAATACAACGTCAGTCCTGTTCCAGGACGGCCGGTTTTCGACAGATATACGACACAACGCGGACCCCTCTGTTGTGAGATCGGGAAGCCAAAGTGGGTCGGTGTCCGGCTGCACACGGAGAACCTGTCAAGAACCAACGTTCAACTCGATTAGCCATGGTCGTCCATTCGGTACGCTTGCGGACATGGCTCAGTCAACAGACATGGCGCCTTCAATGTTCTACACCGGTCCGTTGGATGCAACAGCCCGAAAAGCTTCTAGAAAGCGAGGCCCTTTCACAGGTACGATATCATGCGCATAATTGGTATTCTCTGGGCTAACATATCTGGACGCGTCACGTATTTGATGATGGTTTACTGTTGCATCGTCGTCAGCCGCTACTCGATGGTTACTTTCTCCGGACCCTATCGTTCATAGCTCACTGCAGATGATTTCTTTTAGTAGATTGAACGATTGGTATGATTTTTTCGGTGCTGTCCGTAATGCAGTGCGTCCCATACCTGTGCGCTGTGACGGTATAGTCGATCTTGCCTGTCAATCTTTATCTGCACTCCTCGAATCGTTCCGTCACTGGAAGAAGGTTGATCTTCTCCATATAGCCGCGATACATGGGATCGTATTGAAAGGACGTTGGTCACTGTCTAAAATGAAAGAAACAATGCAACACGAACACACCTGCTCCGAGAAATGCGCTCCTATACGGTATCTGTTCCAAGAACGAATCCGGATGAATGCTGGACGAGGTCGTCAACTCGCGAGCAATACCAGAGTGAGTAATTTGGCAAATCATCCGAGAGAAACACGAGAAGCGTCTAATTCCGATACTGTACATCAGCAGACCTCCTCCCAGGACGCTGCCCGCCGGCCCCGTCATGAAAGTTCCGGTCATTATGCTGACGGCGGAGACGGATCTGTCCCATTCATGGCAGATAAAGAACTCAGAGAAAGCATAATCAGGGAGTTCCAAGAGCACATGGACGAGGATAACTGGAAGTACCACGCATGCGCAGTCTGTGGCCAGAAGAAGTTCCGGCGAGAATTGAGTAGGACTTCAGTGACTGACATCAATCTCCATGTCTTACGAAACGACGATATCCCGGATCACTTGTCGCCCACTGACTACAGCTTTGAGCTATATGAGCGAGCCTTTCTCTGCGCCGATGGTATGTATTCCACAACTGGCCGTGCAGACATTGATGTATGCTCAATTTGTAAACCACCATTGCTGCGAGGCCAACAGCCACTGGATGCGATCGCAAATTACCAGTACTATGCGCATTGTCGGTTGCCAGAAAATGTGCGAGAAGCTTTCAATAATATGACACCACATGAACTGCAACTGGTTGCTGCGTGTAGGGCGACGCAAATATCGTACACTTACTCAGCGCACGAGGGTGTCGTCTCCAGCGTTCCCCAAAGATTCACGAAGGGAAATGTAGCCATAATTCCACAGAATGTTGGACACCTTGCACGGTTGCTGCCACCTTCTCCAGCGGATATGCAATTCGCTATCTGTGTTATATTTATCGGTGCTACCCAGAAACCTGGCGAGCTTACGATGAAGGAGTTCTCCCCAATACTCGTTTCGAAATCTCGTATAGAGGTATTGATTAATTTCTTGCTAGATAACAACATCCACTATCGAGACGCGGGTATGAGGTTCAGCAAAGAGAACATGACCGCGCTATGTGACACTGACCGATTTCCAGAAGGTTCAGATACCGGCATAACAAGCGACGTGGAGATTCACTACATGGAACGAGACGAAGCGGCGGCCACAGCGGTAAATTCAGGCTACGCAAACATCGCCTTAGGGAGGAACGACATACCGGCGGACGAGTTGCTGATTGAAACTGTAGGCTACACGAATGCAAATGAGAGCGCGGCTACAAATTCGGCATCCAAAGCTTTGGCACTTCAGTGGTGTTTGGACCACAAACCTTTTATAAGTGTCCGGGGCGGTTCACAACTCTTCCCTGATCGAGATCCGAGAATGCTATCTTACTTGTTTCCGCACCTGGATCCATGGGGGATAGGAGGGTTTTGCAATCCATTACGTTCGAAGAATCAGGTAATCTCTTTTGAGAGGCAATTGAAGAATCTGCTGATGAGGTACAACAGCCCCTTTCTTCGAGATCAGTCTTTCGCGTATGTCGGGTGGAACATCATTCAGAAATTGCAGAATCAGCAGGCTATGCATTTCAGCGTGAAGGAGAATACGTACAGAGAACTTGCAGACGAAATCATGGATTCGGAGGAAGTGTTGGAAGCGATGAATAAGCGATGGGCAGATGACCCGAACGCGGAAGCGAGGGACGAAAAGGAGAGAAGGGCAGTATTCCTACTCAACAAGTTGAAAATTCTCAGTAGAGATCTGCGTGGCTCAAATGGAGCAAAGCTGAAGATGCGGAACGAAATCAGGGGTCTTCTCAAAACGCACGGTTGCCCAGCTTTATTTATAACGCTGAATCCGTCGGACATCCACCATAAGTTGGTGCACATCTTAAGTGGAGGTGATCCCGAGCTATTTCCTTCGATGACAGCGTTTGAAAGGGCACAGCGAGTTGCGAAGAATCCAGCCGCTGCAGCGGTATTTTTTGATGCGATGATATCTGCGTTCGTGAAGCTGGTGCTACGGCACGGAGACAGCCGTCCCGGATTGTTTGGAGTGTGCGATGCGTACTATGGCACAGTGGAAGCACAAGGCCGTGGAACTCTTCATTGTCACATGCTGATATGGCTCCGTGGTAATCAATCTCCACAGGTTCTTCGAGATCGTATGTTGTCAGATTCTCAGTACAAGGAATCTATGTTCAAGTGGTTAGAATCTCTTATATCGTGCGAGCTCCCTGAAACGGAAGATATGGTTTCGGACCCACCAGATACGCTGAAGAAACCGGCTTTATCTTCCACCTTGGATCCGAGAACAGTAGATGTACCTCGTATTCCGGAAAGTATGTCGGACTCCGAAAGAGAACTGTTCGAACAGAATTTCCGCAACACGGTCAAGGACCTGGCGATCGCATGTAACTGGCATGAACATACAGCGACCTGTTGGAAGTATTTGAAACCGCAGGACCCGCGTGACCATAAGCACTGCCGCATGAGAGTCAGCGGGGAAGTTCGCTCGTTTACAGACCTTGACCCGGAAACGTCATCGATATTGCTCAGACGTCTGCACCCTTGGATCAACAATTACAACGATCTGGTACTGTTCCTGTTGAAATGTAATATGGACATCAAATTTATAGGATCGGGAGAAGCTGCGAAAGCGCTAGTGTACTACGTCACAGATTACATCACCAAGTCACCTCTGCAGACGCACGCGGGACTGGAGGCTGTATGCGCGGCCGTCAAAAAGAACACTGCGAAATTCGAGGGGTGTACTGACATGGATGGAAGTTTGTTCAGCCGAAGCTTGTTAATCAAAGTAGCCAACGGAATGATGTCAAGGCAGGAACTGTCGCACTCGCAAGTCATGAGTTACATAATCGGAGGAGGAGACAGGTATACAAGCCACACGTTCAAAACCTTACCCTGGGGAATGTTCGATCGGTACATCCGTGAGCAAGAGCTGTTGGAGACCAGGCAGTCAGAAACGGCAACGCCTGCCAATGTTCCGGAAGAAGAAATGTTGATCGAGGAAGAGGTAGCAGACGCGGGTATACGAGAGGATATCGAGGATGTTATCGCAGAGGATCGGTTTGAAGAACAATGCGATTGGCCAGAGATCAGTATTGGGGATGGCGTGACGAACGGGGAAGGCGATGGGGTCACGGACGCAACGGTGACGTTGAGAGTTGGACGACGAGGCGTCTCCGTGAGTAGCGCACTTTTGGATTACAGACTGAGGGGTACGGTCGAATCATTTGAGGAGCTATCCGTATGGGAACACTGCTGTTTAGTGCATAAACTGACGAAGGCGGAAGACAAAAGACGGTTGGATAATCTGGAAGGTAGCCGACCTTCGCGTGCTGCACCCCGAGTGTGCTACTTAGACGATACTCATCCTTCTTTCAAGACCCATGTCAGCCGCTTGCGCACGAGTAGATTTGTCCCAGTCTTGCTCGGGCCAAAGTTACCTCGAGAAGATCGCTCGGCAGATGAAAAGAACGCCTTTTGTCGTGCCATGCTCATACTATTCAAGCCTTGGCGAGGATTGCACGACCTGAAATCACCGGATGAGACGTGGACGGAGGCATATGAGAGAAGTAACCTTGGAGAAGACGCACAAAGGGTGATTCGCAACATAAACATAGAACATCAGTGTCGTGACGCCAGGGATCGGATAAATACCGATAGACAATCTGAAGACAATCGAAGGGCTTTCTTGATGGATACGGAGGGGGCTGAGATAGATACAAACAGTCAGGAGTTAAATATGGCCGTTATGTACGATACTAGTCTAGACTCTTACCACATTCAGGGCACAGACGATACATTGCTCGAAGAGCAGGATGTGGATGTCCAACTTGACGGTGACTTGACCGCCGCGGAGATGCGCATCCGATCATCGATTCGGACGTTAGAAGCTGCCGAAATTGTCCGTGCAAGTGGCGATAACAGTGCGTCCCGACCTGTGGAAAGGGCACAAATTCCCCGATTCAAACTGCCGAGCACAGTGCACCGTGATGCACACGCGAAAAGTATGTCTCTTTTCAAGAGAAGTCGTCGTCCAATGATTCGAGAGAAGAAACCGATAAATGGTCGATGGCCAGAATTGCCACCCGACACTCGCATTCGTACCTTAAAAGATACAGAAACGGGTACTCTTTCGAATGAAGGCCAGGATACAGAGGTCGGTCCGTTGCGACCCGACGCTCTGCTTGACGAGTTACTGATTGAATATGGAATTCCGGGGAATATCGAGCAGGAGAGGGCCGTCCGTATCGTTACGATTCCTCTTGAATCGTTTATTATAGGGCACGCAAAAGTTTTTCCGATGTAACGCCGAGTCGTGACTTTAGGAAAATAGTTCCCACAGTCCTTCTTCATCGTCCGTGCACTCCTTCTCTTACGTAAGATTTCATCTGTGTCTTCTTACGTTTGTATTGTCTTGTGGTCTGTGTATTTCTTATACTTTTGGGCAGCTCCAAGCCAATGCACTTCATGTTCATAAATTCAGAACCAATCCAATTGCAGCCCAGAGAGTATAAGCACTTTGTGCATGTATTTATTACAGAGGTGTATCGCCACACATACTAAGTACATCGATCACAGACGCATGCACACTATCACACAATCCAATTTATTTCCCTCCCACAGAGCTACTCATAGACTACAATCGGGACCGTGAGAGGACGGCGGAGAGGAACTGTTGGCAAGCGTTGTTTCCGCGTGTGGAAGTACCGGATGTAAGCCTCCAGGACTTTCGGCTCTGAACTGTCAAGCATAGCCGGGTTGGCGAGAACCGTAGGTAGTGGCGGGTGGTCCGGCCATGCATCCATGACTGTCCGAAGCCTCCGCACACCAGCAATGCGCCTTTCTGGGTGATCCGACAGGAACATGTCATCCTCGACGCCTCTCCCGCACTCGAAAGTAGGCAGACCCATATACCCTGTCGCCCAGACTGTCGTGACATAATCGGAGCGTTCGACTGAGTAATATTGTAGGGGAAGCGTTGGCAGCAGGACGTCAATGTCGAAGTGCATGAGCTCGAGGCGGAAGTGGGTGACACTCAGTTCCCAGAGTACCTCTGCCCAGAGGATCTCATCCGTCTCCGCTCGGGCTCTGTCAACTGGCTCATCCCGCCACGATGGCCGTATGTCCTCCGTGTAAGGCGCAAAGCCTCCCTGGACCAGCATCCGGACACTGATGTCGATGCGCGTCGCCACTCGCTTCGCCTTTTGAGTATTGGACAGATTTTTTGACGCATTCGCCGGTTGCGGCTTGCGATATTCGGGCGGGGGCAGAGGTAGACGGTCGATATCTGCCTGCGAGGATTGCGGTTTGATGCCAAACTCGTTCGCGAAATCAACTCTATAGTATTTCCCTTCGAGTGCTGTCCGCCATTGGTTTGCCGTGAAAAGAACACGGCCTCCTTCCCCCGAGCGCATGACTTCTCGGTAACACCACTTTCGCAGTCGAAGCCAGTTGTGGATTTTCAGGGCCGTGTTGCCAAAGAATGCGTTGGTTGGGGGGAGTGGGTACAAGATCGGACGCTGGCCTTCAACCTCTGTTCCAACGATATCGGCGACGAGCTGCAGAGCAGGCTCCCATGCCGCATTCGGCGGAGGCACCCATTCCGGGGGTTTCGGGACATCGCGATGCCCTTGCTCCGGCCGTGCTTGTCCGTCTTTGCGGGGTTTGTCGTTTTTCTTCCTCTTTTTCACTGGCCTGCCTAGTATAACTGCTTGTGAGATTGCGAGAGCTTGAAGTTCTAGATACTTACCTTCAGATGTGCGTGTGGCCTCCGCCTGTGCTTGTGGCGTGTGGCTGGACTCGACCTGGCCTTGGGATGGTGCGGCCACAGCCTGCGCTGTTTGCGCCAATGGTTGCTCAGGATCGACGGCGATGACAGGGTATAGAGGACGGAGACGCGGTTGATCTGATAGACAATACCGCTTGAGACGCTTGGTGAATCCAACGAGAGCTGTGTCGACTGTAACTGCGTCGGCCCACTGAGGAGCAGTGATTACTGCTCGCCCGAATCTCTTGACCCGATCCCGGCTGAAAGCGATCCTTGAACTGACGTACTTTGAGAAACGGGGAGGGATGATTTCCGTCATGTTGTTGATAGTAGTATGGTCCCGTACATACCACACGGGAACCCCCGCGCGATACATAGTCTCCACCGTGGATAGCTTGCCTGTGATCACTCCCCTCACCGCCAGAACGTCGCCGTAATTGTCGTCCATGTGCTCGATCCGCGGCCGGACGATGGTCATGTACGTATACCAGCCTCGTAGCTCCAGAAGGATCCGCTGTGCCTCTCGGAACCACTGTATGGTCTCCCCGAGGGGCATGCCGACATTGCGTACTTTGGTGATTGCGTTGCCTAGCGTTACGATGAGTCGCCAAACGAAGTAACGCTCCGGAATGTGTTCAGGAGACAGGCCGTAATCGACCTGGCACAAGGCGAGCGATCTCTGAGTGGCTTCGCGAGCGGCTGCCAGCAGTCTGTCGCACACCGCGCCATCGACGACCCCAACTTCTTCGTTAGGAATATCCAGGACCCGCACCCAATTCGCTGATGTAAAGGAGAACCAGGCCGCGCCGTCATCTTGCCACGGGTCCATACCGCCCATGCTGGTGACTGCGCTTGCGTTGTAAATCGATTCCGACAGCAGCAAAGGATTGCCTGGGACGGCGATAGCATGTGGCTCGTCAGCGTCGTGGATTTGCGGCCATTTTGTATGCTCGTACACGCCAAGCATGCCGTCGACGTAGAAACCGAACCATTCGTCCGCGCGATGTGTGGGAACGTCCGGGATGAACGACATGTTGGGGCTGGAAACCCATATCTTCATCGCAGTGCCCGGCACCGGAGCGAGCGCACGGCAATCGCTGCCGTCCAGCCTGCGCTCAGGCCGCGATTCGTGACAAAGTGTCAGAATGCGCCGAGCCGTCATGCTGAAGAGTCTTGTCAGTTAGTGTGATGGTCAAACACCTTTACATCTCACTTACATCGCGTCTGGTGTAGTGTTTTGACCTAAGTAGTTTTCAAACTCTTTCTCCATGTCGCGGTGGTCTTGCTCCGTGAGGGCCATCTTTTTCCTGCCGAGCGCTTGCGTTCTGTCAGCCAGCGATGCTCTAGTCTAGTACACATATCCCCAGCGTACGCACCTGCGCGGGCTTTGCACAGTTGTTCCTGGGCTCCCGTGCTTTCGCGGCGTCCTTGTCAAGGTTGATGGTCTTGAAGTGTCCTACGAGACCCGGTAGCAGGCCGCCTGAGAGGCAGTCTGCTCTATGCGAAAACCGGTCTCCGCCTGATAGACAGAGTCCAGTCAAAGCAATGGGCGCGGGGAGCTGGTGTCTTGGAACGATGATTGTGGGACTGTGCACCGGTGAAGTCGGCGGAATGCGACGGTTCGTTAGAACGCGTGGTAGTGAGGCACTTGCGAGGTATATGAGCTACCCAGATGTCGTGGAGAAAAGGAAACGTACGTGTCGTAGCACTGGTGCAATGTGTAGATGAAGACTTGAAGTCGCGCCAAGTGTCAACTCACGCCACCGGCGTTTGCCGGATTGCGCTCGGGTCCGGCCGCATCTGAGTTCGCGCCACTCTGTGCCCGAGATGGCCTTGCTTGCTGCCTCCACCTCCGACTCCCACCTCCAACTTCCGCCTCCGCCCTCCCCTCCCGCCATGGCAGCGAACACGTCGGTCCGGGACACGCGCAGACGACTGATCTTCTGGATGTGACTGCCTATCAGGCGGTCAGTAATGCCAGACGGTCTACGAGGCCAGGGGTACTGTCTGTCAGACGGGCCTCAAGCTCGGGAGTCTTGCTCCCCGGCGTCGGCGACGCGATCGGATGACACGCTTCTGGTACGCAAAATACGCCAGCCATTTGTTGTCATCGTTTCACCAATCCAAGCTTTACTGTTTAGCATTCCTTGTCTTGCAACCTCGGCGTGCTCGCCAGCGCGTAGGCGGTTCATGTCTGTCAGGGTGTCGGGAGCGGCTGGTGCGCTCTCTTCTGTATCTGATCTGAATCCCCTCTCATTGACACGTTCTACTTACTTTTCAGAAGTGTTTCGTCGCGTCCCGGTCGCAATTTCCGTCATGATAATCCTGCCACGCCGGCTTACCGCGCACGCGCGTCCCAGTGTCTCCACTTCCATTCCCTCGCTCCCACCGACTTACGCTGCGCCTTCTCATGGCTGTAACACATGGTCAGTTCATCTCCCCTCTCTTGCACGGCGCTATATGACCCCGCGCACATCCGTTGCCAGCCGATAGGCATCGCGACCCGCGCTCGAACGTTCCGCATCTGTGCAAGATGACCTCGGGACCGAATCGCTCGTGTGGACGATCTACGCAGTGCGCTCATTGCGTCTCGCTCGCGCAACGGGGTGCGAATCTGGTACTCATTGCGTCGCGTACGTCCCTGGTGCACCCGATGTCGGTGAGCGATCAGATCGCACGATACAAGATCCTTACGCACAATGTTTGCTCTCGTCTCTTCGGGACCGGTGCTTCGTGCTGATATCCGTCCGTGTAGGTTCGCGTTGCCCCAGGCTGGCATTGGCAGTCCATGCTCGCGCCCGCTGCGGGTCATTAGCTTCGTAGCAGTCGCGGCTCGTTCTCCGCCGCCTCTCTCCCCAGGCTTCCTGGACCTCTGCACAGCAACCCAGCTACACTCACTTGCGAGAATACATCCATATTCGTTTGCATGGCCACCGGTCGATATCAGGTGCGATGAAATCAGTAATAATGTTTCATTTCAATTGATAGACATTTAAACTCGCATCACCTTGTGTGATGCAGCCTTGCGACCCACGTGGTGCACGCAGGGATTGCATGACGTCTTTCGGCGTTGCACATTTCCTTGCAACGCCGAAGAACGTCATCGGTGAATCTGTCGCCCCCGCTCTGCTTTAATACCCCGGTCGGTAAGCCATCAGTCGTTTCGCCGCCCTCGAGATGACTGACGCACCTGCGACGACACAGCTTACGCTCGTCCCGATCTCCATCGCGAACCGCCCCCTCCACCTCCCTGCTATCTTTCAGCTCGAGAGCTGTCATCCTCTTCACCCTGTCGCACCCCTCAACTCCACCGGCAGTGGTCGAGCGTTTGTGCTCACACAACGCCCGCCAGCGCAACAGATCGAGGGTGTCCTCAACGCGTGCAATCCGCTGTCATTTGCAAGCGCGCCCGGCATCGACCTTGCCGCAAATTTGGGTGAGTGACTATAAATTTACGGCGCTGAATGTACTCATCGGAACGTTGAGGTTTGCTGCATGTTCTTCCCGGAGACTTGCTCTTCACACGCCCGGATGGTGCGCCCGATGATGGAACGGGGGATCTTCTAGAGGCGATGGTGATCGATGTGTAAGTCAACCGCGCCGCATCCTCGAGATATTCACTCACCCTCGCCTCAGCTCGAACTTCTTAACCATCCACCGCGCCCGTACACGCATGCTGCGCACCTAGACATCACGGCGTCGCTGCATCTGTTGTTACTTTGTTGATCCTAGTACTTAGATGCCAGTGGCTGCCGTTGTGTTGTGCCTTACTCTTTGTCTAAGTCTCTCGTTGAACGTGGCGCAAGAGGACGTCTGAAAGACGGCCTCCTTTGTTGCGACGAACTACCCGCCTGAAAGGCATGGTTGGGGCAGGGTTTGCGACGTGGAGGGTTTAATGCACATCATAGCAAGACATTCTCCGGCTCCACTCGGGATGTCACTTGCTTATGTCACTTCTTGTCACATTATAAGTGTGTCGTATGTATACCAACTGTTGCGTTCGACATGGCCTCCTCTCTTTCTACGAGATGCTTCCTACCCCATTCAGACTGTCTCTCAGACGGCGTGTTTGGTTTCCCGTCATTGGTTGACACTGCGCTGCTGTCTTTCAGGCACTACGCAAGTTCACAGTGCTGACTGGGCGACAATACCCGCGTCGTCACTGGTGCGGCTCCCCCATTTCCACCTCTCGCACAACTCTTGCTTACAGTTTGAAGCACTGTCCTCAGCACGCCCACTCCGATCACCCCTGCCCATTATCCCCACCGCAGCAAGTCGAAAGGCGCTGCATGCTCCATGCGAGCCATCCCGGCTACAACTGCCGCAACGACGCACACGACGTCTGCTGCGTAAATACAGGCCAGTTTTGCACAACAAGAAACTGCCATGCAGACAGCTTACATTCAACGATGCGCCCAGACTTCCATTATGTGTGGCGCGTCGCTCCGCGGCACATCCACACAAGCAGCACAATGACGAGGAGCCCGTCCAGCACGTACATGCAAGCTCGGGCCCTGGTAGCACGAGGGAGAAGCAAATGAAACGTGGGGAAGTGGAACTCGCGCATGAGGAGTGGGGATGAGGAAGCGCAGGGAGTAAGAGCATGGGCAGCAAAGGCGCAGGCAGGAAGGGGTCGGCAGGCGGAACGAGTGAGCTTGCACATCCCTACTCCCTCCCTATGTCCCGTACAGCGCAGTCCCTATCTCCGGCGCGTCGAGCATAGCACCTGATATCACATTATACAAGCTTGATGCGACCCCCTGCTACAAGGAGACCGGACTCAACGCTTGCGACCTACTTTCTGCTCAAATGTCCACCGCAGAACATCACACCCCCGTCACCCCTATGTCGCCGGTGCAACCACGCGTTACCGTTGCCTGCCGCCGAAGCAACCACCTCGCGCCATCCCCTGCATCCTTTCGCTTACACGATTGACGAGCCTGCTTTCGGGCGTTCGCGTCCCGCTGCATTCTCAGTTCACCTCGCCTGTTCACCCAGTGATTGCTCTCCGACCCTCCTGAGCAACACCCCCGAGCACGGCGCCTATGTTTATGCTCACACCACCCGACCTGCCCTCGCATCTGGCGCAGGGCGCCGCTGTCCACCGCCATGCGTTTGTCTCCTTCGGTGCGGGCGTGCGCGAGAAAGAGGTCGACACTTCCACGGCCGAAAAGCCACTGCGCGTCTGGTGGAGCTACGGGGGCAGTGCTATATCATATGCCTTTGTGAGTAAATTCGTGCTTCTAGCTCGTCAGGATTTACTCATATCCCGGCGTGCTTGCAGCTCTGCGCACCCTGTGGGATCATTCGTGATGTCGCTCAACGGGTTCGGACTCCTGAGCCGCATGCACGGGCTGAGCATCAACAATCTTGTTGAGGTCATGACGGTACTTGCAGATAGGCGGGTCGCGATTATCAACGAGAGAGCATATCGAGGTATCTGTTTCTTTGTGCATTGAATTGCCTCTTTCTGGAGTGCTGACATCCTTGGCAGACTTGCGGTGGGCTGTGCGCAGCGGAGGAGCTGCACTCGGCATTGCCACGCGGTACAAAGCGTTCGCAGGCAATGTCATCTAGTGAGTATCTGGTCCGCCGTTTGTTTATCCACCCCTCTGACGCGTGCGCGCGCAGTCGTTTCCACCGTGCCACCGCGGCGTCGCTCATGAAGCCCTTCCGCGACTGCGTCAAGGGTGCTCCTCGGGAGCCCTGCGAATGTCCTCCTCACGACGCGACGTGCGGACAAAGGCTCGCTCGTTGTCGTCCAGATGTGCTACGTCGGGGCAAAGAAGAGGGACCTAGAAAGCCTTCAAGTGAACCCAGCATGGAACGGGGAGAGGTGCCTGCTCAGCGAGGTGAGCGAGAAGGCCTTTTTGAACCAGCAGGATAGCATTGCACAGGTGCTGGGCGACAAAGGTGCGAGTTCTTTGCAAGTGCCGGGATTTGTGCTCATCTCTTTGATGCAGCGGGAAATCAGTGGTTCATTCGAAAAGCAATGGCGACATCTCTGGCCGACAACGTGATCAACAAGACTGTTATTGAATTGGCCGACACACCGATCGGCTGCAGTGCGTTGTTTTTTTACATCTCAGTCCTGCTCTTCTGGAATTCACGTACACTCGTGTGGACAGCCTGGCTCTTCGAGCTGACCGACGGTGCGATTGCTGATTTCGAGAACAACCGTGTGCCCAAGAAGCACCGTGACGCCTGCTTCACGATAGCCGCCTGGCATCAGTCGGACAGACCATTGATGACCAGCGCTCCGACAAAACAGCCAAAGAGGTGCGTCTCAGTGGTGCATTCCATCGGCTTGGGCGACGTCTAGCCTGCGCGCTTTGCCTCATGAGCGTAATCCGCAAATAGACTGGGTTGCCGGTGCACGGCCGCGAACGGATTTCACATGGCAATGGTGCACAAGTGAGCCCTCATCAATCTCGATGATGTTGCATCACTGATTAACATACAAGATCCTATTGGTCCGAAATGTGTGCTATGAGGGTTAGAGGTGATGCCGCGGTCGTTTCCTTGTGCCATGCTTGTATATTATGATCATGGTAGCTTGAATCTGAACGTCTCCCGCCCTTGTGCTGTCAACATGCCTGCCTCTGCCACCGCTACCCCCCTTACTCTTGTCGCTGTTGACCTACCCAACCGCGCCGCTTGCTTGCCAAATCTTTTTGAGGTTGCCGGCACGCATCCTCTCCGCCGCGATCCCCGTACTTTGAACACGGATGGCGTTCCCCTGGGGAGGACGTTCGTCTATATTCAAGATACCTCGGAGGAGGTTATGAAGGAGCTCTCGAAAGAAACGGAGAAGCTGCGGGTGCCGAAAGCTTCGGCTTCGCATTGCGTCGCGAATCTCGGTGCGTATCGATCTCTGCAACAGGGATTTCTTGCTGACCTCTCCGAGTGCAGGCTTGATGGAGCTGCTCCCCGGCGACGCAATATTCGCCCGCGTTAAGGATGGGGATGCGAGCGGTTGCTCGGATGTGTTGCAAGCAATGGTGCTAGACAGGTGTGCTACAATGTCGTTGTTGCCCCTTCGCTACTGACATTGAGCGTAGCGGACGGCTCGTCGCATGCCCCAACGGCGCGGAGCTGTTCGACAATTTCACAGCGATGCGCGACGAGGTTCTCGGTGATCCTGCTACTCGCACGTTGGATCGCGCAGAGTGGAGTGAGGAGGAGGGTCGCTTCGTCGGTGGGACCGCGTTTGAGCGAGCGGGCAATGCGCACCCTGTCAAGACCTCGCGCGCGTACACCATTGGTCTATCTTATGAGAAACCTACGCAGCTGATTGCGCCGTCTGCGGGCAACAAGGGTTCTCCTGTTGTCAATCCCAGTGAGGGTTTGGCAATGAGGTCTAGAATTATGAAGGTGTGTGATAGTTTGCTGTGCTTTGCTTGTACCCGCCTCCTCAGTTCGCTTTCACAGTCTGCGATGGAGCTAGCGACTCTCGCGACCTCATTCCTCCCCGCCACCCACTGCGAACGCATGGACATGCAGGCCGATCTCGTCAATTCCCCGCGCGTTGGGTGCGACAATAACACGTCGTTCTCCACTGCGCAGCTCAACATTTCTCCGGCTGTTTTGTACAGTGATGGTATCTACTTTGTCTTGCTTTGAGGAGGTTTCCGGAGCTCACGGATCACGTAGGATCAACCAATCTCAAGTCATCTCTTGGTTTCTTCGGAGGAGATCACGTCGACTCGAACGACAGCAGTGCGGGACTCTCGAACATGTTTGCACACGCTCACCTGCCCGCAAACTACGATCCGGGTCTCTTCCACCTTCTGGAGCTCGGCGTATTTGTCAGGCTCGACGGCTTTAAACTCATGTCCTTCAATGGCTTGCGGCGGCACGGTGGAACAGTACCGCGGGCCCCGATCGGTGAGGCAACAGTTGCGCCCTGGGCTTACCGCTGCGTTCTCGTCTGCTACCCATCGTCTGCCGTCGTTGAAGACCACGGTATCTCTGCCCTGGCTTCGCTCCGTCCATCTGATCAGTTCAAACCAAAGACTGCTCGCTCGGGCGGGGCCAAAAAGACCAAGTCGTCTCGTGCCGGCCCGGTGACCAAGCGTAAGCGGGGCAGAGTTGGTCAACCACGGCTGGAGAACAAAGACAAGGGGATCTTCACGATGGGGATGGAGATTAAGAATAAGTGCGTCTCTCGTATTATAAAGATATCACTGTCCATCTAACCATCTTCCTTACGTTCGATAGTCCAGAAGATTACGCCAAACAGCCTTGGTCGACTCACGCGACTTTCGCTGCTGACGGCGACGTCATCATGGCGCCTCATTCGCTCGTCACTTATATTGTCCGCTCCCTCCTACTTTTCTGCATCTACGTTCTGGCGCAACTTCCGCAGAAATACAAGGTATGCACTTCTTTCTCAGATGTTACGTTCGCGATCAGCTCATGCTTTGTCAGGTTCAAATCGATACCGACAAGTTCTTGACTTCGTTCTCGATGGAAGAGAGTGGGAGGCGCAAGGACCTCGAGCCCTGGGCATACGCTCCACGTTTGAACGGTAAGGTTCCCTAGATTATTTTACCACTCTTACTGATAGCTGTTCAGATGAAGCAGCAGGGGCAGCTCGAAGGCTTGCCGCAGCAAAGTGGACCGAGTACCGTGAGAAGTGTGAGGCGTTCATACCCTTTGTAGCCACGCACAACATCCGGAAGCTGGAGATCAACACCAGTGTGCGGGACCCCAACCGTCCAGTTGGAGGCCGGCCTGCTAGCGAGGCTTACGTTCAAAGTACGTGATTTCCTGCTATTGTCGCAACTTTCTAATAAGTTGTCTAGGCAAGAAGAAGCATGATCAGGCAGAGGACCTAGATGCGGAAGAAGAGTGGTCTGACGTGGAGGAAGCTGACGAGGATTCCGTCGACGGTGGTGACGGTGATGACGACGCGGACGTCGGTGATGGTGACGAACCCGAGGTAGGAGGGCAACAGGTCAGGAAGAGCGAAAAGGCTGTGGCACAGCCGTTGAGTGCGTCAATTCTCCTTGCTGATTTACATCGTCGCTAACGCAGTTTCAAGCTCGTGTCCTACGGAGTTCAGCGGCGGTCTCTGTCGCCGATCGTGGCAATCTCCACGTCGCTGGGGATGCAACTGCCCGGATATCACTCGCGCATGGGACAGAAACACGAACTTCCGTGGCACTGGGGAAGCGGAGGGTGCAAGACGATGGGAGCGGGCTTGATAGCGAGAGGCAAGCTACGCGAGTGCGCACTCGTAGTCCTGGTAAGACATACGTTCTACGCTCTAGTAATAAAAAATAGACGTGTTGACATGCCGCAGACGACTCAGCGGATGATCACGGCACCGCCCCACGTCTCGCATGTGACTTCGTCCAGTGCATCTTTCCAGCATCACCGCCTATGTCTGCTGCCATGCCCTATCCCATCACGGCGACATTCATCAATCCCTGGCGTAATCCTCTTAACTTGACGGTTGACGACTGTGATGTCGATATGTTGTGGACGCAATCGGCCGAAGCTCGAGGTAAGTCTCTTGCTCATTCCGTAGCCTATCTTGGCGCTCATGCATGGCTAGATCGCAACCTTTTTTCTATCAAGGCGTTGTACGACGACGCAGAGTCGACGTTTCAAGCGTACGATGTTCTTTTCTCGAACAAGGTCACCACGTCTCCGGCGGAAGCCGTGCAGCACCTCGCGGTCCTGCAGTCTTACTTTTCATCAGAAGAGTGGGCTGGCCCGGAGGTCATCTCATCCGCCCTATCTGCTTGGGATAGCATGAAGACGCTCGTCTTCTGCCAAAGCAAGACTGCACTGGAGACACGACACAATCGTTACCAACTTCTTCTCAATCATGCCTCTCTTTGGGGTTGGCTTGAATCCATTTGCTGGCACTTCTCTCATCCTGATAACCATTCCGGAAGCAATGCCAACGGTCTCGCTCGCCTTGCAGCGCGTGTGGCTCTGGCAATTGAGGTTCGCCGAGCTGGCGATCCGATCATCCCTTCCGAGTATCACCCATCGTTCCCTTCCAACCCCTACACTCTTCCATTCACCGAGCGCGAGCTTTTCCCAGTCGGCATGTCTGCCTTTAAACAACAAAAGTTGCTGTACAGCAAGTTGGTCGACGTGCTCACCTTCTGCATGGGCTTCCCGACCAGCTTTGCCTCGCGTCCTCAAGCTTGGCTTCTTTCGGGTCTCATCGAGTTGTGTGGGCTCAACGTGCTGTTGGCGTCGCCGACTTACGAGCTGTATGAACATTTCGCTGCACGCGTCTTGGGTGTCCGCCAGATCCGCAAGGCCGTGGATCCAGTTGAGATCGTCCCAACGCTTCTAGCCTTGTCCCACCACCCTATCCTTATCCCGGATTCTCTCGAAGCACGATTCCTGGCCCTGTTGGGCACCATGAATGGCGCATTCGGCCGCGGGAAACTCAGGCCACTCACTTCGGGAGATCTCGCTGTGCTGCAGCTTCCACGCGCAACCTACCTTCTCGAATCATGGTCTCCTGCTCCTGATTCTCCGATGCCGTCTTCTTCTGCGCCTCCCATTGACATTGCTTCTATGCCGCCATCTCCTCTTCAACCCCACCTTCCCCTGGCTCACCACAACTCTGCTCCCACTGTTCCTCCTGCACTTCTGCCTCATCAACAACCGCCTGCACCCGCGCCCTTCATCCCTGCCGGCGTAGACGAGAATATTGTACATGTTGTACACATTCTCCGTATTCTTGAGCCTTTCATCGACGGGCCGACGTATCAGACATACTCGGATCTCCCTCTCACCTACGAGAGCCGGTATGATCAGCGTCTTGCGGACAAGGTGTCAGGAAACCTGGACAAGTTCCTGCCATTCCGTGAACATGGTCCGAGTCGCCGGCGCTCTAGAATGGATGGTGGTGCGTTCTCTGCAAACCATCTGAAGACCGCTGCTGGGCTGTTCAACGGCCTGGTCTTCCGCACCATGCAGTTCGGCTCGGAGTTGTTCTTTGAGCGTCACCCTTGGTATGACGACGGACGTGCAGTGGTCGAACGATATAACTCGATCATGGCCAGCAACCCATCTATCTCGAATACGTACTTTGTCAACAACACCGTATACGGTCCTCCGATGAGGCGGACGATGCTCGATGCGCCTGCCCTGTGGGATGCCGTACACGCAAATGCTCTGCCGTTTGCGGGGGAAGGTCGTGCACCTTTCCTAGAGTTCTGGGGCTCCCTGATGGCAACGAAGAAGCAGAAGCGTATCTATCGCCAGTGCGGCCCGCTCATTGGGCTGCTGCTTGCGGCAGACTATGTGTATGCCGACGCCGTGGAGATGCCTACAGTGGAGGAGATGGCGCAAGTGATTCACTTCAACAAGAAGGG
>MU277250.1:0-172273 GCA_022160305.1 Artomyces pyxidatus | reverse complement strand
AATGTGAGCAAGATGTCGTATGTTACGACTGTTACGGACGCGACTGCAGTGTAAGGAGCAACATCAGTTATGAGGTATGCCATCTCGTTGTGAGAATCAATACCGTCACTGTAGGCTACGATCTGCGTGTCCTCGATATCGGCAAGGGGTCCTCGAGCTCTGGGTACGATCATGTTGTTCGTGCAGCGAGTTTTTATGAGGATGAGGGGGCTCGCGCCTCTGCGAATACCCCAGACGCGCGCGACCCTGCTTATGAGCAAAACTAAATGACCAACGATGTGCATCGCACAGCCGCCAAATAAGCTCATGTGTCAGTGAGAAGGCCGTTGCGATTGGTTAATCAGTGGGTCTCCACAAGGCATGATTAGATATGAACTGGAGGAAAAAAATACCCAAACATCGCCCGGTTTGTGTTGAGAAGCGTCGAGTACCTACTCCGACAATGATACTTCCGGCCGTAATTTGTTGACGGGGTGACCCACGACTACTCCTGGAACGTCCGAATGTCTTTGATCTGGACGACTCATGAATGTGAGTAGATCAACGGCCTTCGTGACAGGTCCTGCTGGCTCTTCCGTCCGGGGTGCCGACCAAAGGGACCTACGCGCGCTCGCAGTACGCAGACGCTCAAAGCCAATCTGCATTTCGCCAGGACCAGATATTAAGTACACGAGAATCTCTATCGTTGACACACCATCATGCGCATTCTTGAGTGAAGTATTGAATAAGGAGACTATCTCACAGCATCCGCCATTTTTGTCGCGTCATCAAGCGTACAGGTCGTCGTCCGCAGTCTCCTCCGCGAAACCAGCGTTCCCAGCTGCAGGTGGGGCACTGGGGCCACCTGACGGTGCCGAGCCGCTCTCGGGGAACTTGAATGTTGAGCCAAAGGAGCGCGACTGTTGGAGGTTCTGGAAAAAGGGCGAGGACAATGAGACTACTGAGAATGCACCGCGGAGAGAATACGACATACCTGCGCGAACATCTCATATCGTCGGATGTCAGCGTCCGACACTGAGCGGCGGGCGTACTTCATCGCCTCCTCGAAGTGCTCTCTGCAATGAAACGTCAGCCAAACACATGGACACTCCTTGATTGAAACGTACTTCGTGATGACGGGAACGGGGTCATCTTCCTCAACGTCCTCCTCCATCTTGGCATCTTCGCCCGCAGCCTCCTCCTTATCCTTCCTTTCCCTCGCTTGCCGGATATCTGCCTCGATACTTTCTCGAATGGCGAGCTTAGCGGCACGCTGGCAGATCTCCGTCAAGTCGGCACCAGAGAAGCCATGAGTGTTCTTCGCAAGGAAGTTCAGGTCCACCTCCGGCGCAACTGGCGACTTGCGCAAGCAGGCCGTGAGAATGGAGAGGCGGGAAGGCTCGTCGGGAAGAGGGATGTAGATGAGCTGGTCAAGACGGCCAGGACGCAAAAGGGCGGAATCGATCTGATCTGGCCTGTTCGTCGCACCGATGATGAATACGTTCTTCTTCGCGTTCATACCGTCCATTTCCGTGAGGATCTGGTTCAGCACTCTGTCGCCAGCGCCACCGGCATCTCCTCCACCTCCACCGCGGGCCTTCGCAATGGAGTCTAACTCGTCGAAGAACATCACACAGGGTGCGGCCGCGCGTGCCTTGTCAAAGACGTCACGGACGTTGGCTTCGGATTCACCGAACCACATAGTAAGCAACTCTGGGCCCTGTACATTTGACATTGAGCGAACATGCGGCTGATAGAAAGAGGTAGAAAAATACCTTGATAGAGATGAAGTTGGCCTGCGTCTCGTTTGCGATAGCCTTGGCAAGCAAGGTTTTACCAGTACCGGGCGGGCCATAGAACAACACACCCTTTGAAGGTTGCATGCCGTACTTGATGAACTTCTCGGGATGCTCGACGGGGTACTGTACAGTCTCCTGCAGCTCCTGCTTAACTTTGTCGAGACCACCAACATCGTCCCAAGTGACGGTCGGCACCTCGACAACGGTCTCACGCAGAGCCGACGGGTTGGATGTGCCGAGAGCAAAGCGGAAGTTCTCCATCGTAACGCCGAGAGAGTCAAGGACCTCCGCGTCAATTGTGTCCTCGTCCAGATCGATCAGATCCATCTTTTCACGAATTTGCTGCATCGCAGCCTCAGAGCACAGCGAGGCAACATCCGAGCCAACGTAACCGTGAGTATCAGCAGCAATCTACGCGGATGAGTCAGTATCAAGGTTTAGCTGTCGATAAGGTCTGCTATACACACCTGCTCGAGGTCAACGTCGTCAGCGAGTTTCATGTTTTTCGTGTGAATACGGAGGATCTCGAGACGGCCAGTAGGGTCCGGAATGCCGATGTCAACCTCACGATCGAAGCGACCGAAACGACGGAGCGCCGGGTCGATAGAGTTGGGGCGATTCGTCGCCGCCATGACCACAACGTTAGAACGAGCCTTGAGACCATCCATCAATGTCAAGAGCTGGGAGACAACCCGGCGCTCGACCTCTCCGTTCGTCTGCAAACATAGTTAGGTCAAAAATCAATTAATCGACATAATGGAAGGTTCACCTTTTCACGCTTGGGAGCGATGGAGTCAATCTCATCAATGAAGATGATAGCAGGCGAGTTCTTCTCCGCCTCCTCGAACGCCTTTCTCAAATTACTTTCACTTTCACCAGCCATCTTACTCATGATCTCCGGCCCGTTAATCAAGAAGAAGAAAGCTCCCGTCTCGTTCGCGACAGCACGCGCCATGAGGGTCTTACCCGTACCCGGGGGACCGAACATGAGGATACCGCGGGGTGGCTTGATACCAATGGACTTGAAGAGCTGTGGGTGGCGAAGAGGTAGCTCGACAAGTTCGCGAATTTGCGCCATCTGCTTGCGAACACCGCCAATGTCGTCATAGCCGACGTCGCTCAAGTTTGCTTCTTCGTCCTCGCGCTTCACGGGGTCGCCCTCGGTGTGGATGACAGTGTCTTGTGCGACGATGCAGTATTCTGCGGGATCGGTTTCCATCACTTTGAATTCCACTGTCCGCATACCGCCACGAACGAGGAAGGTGTCGCCCTTGCGTACGGGACGGTAAGCTGCAAATCGTGCGTCAGAACCAATCCTGCGTGAATATACACTGGTGGGTCGCAGACCTTCGAGGAAATACGGCTTGAGGTACACATCAAATATGTTACCACTGAGACCCTCGATCGAATCGTCGAACGGTAGGACATGTATGCGCTTGCCATATTTGATATCAAGGCACTGGTGGACGTTGACGAGGTCTCCAAGCTTAACGCGTAAATTGTTACGCGCGACCTTGTTCACTTGGATGCGCCCCTCCTCGACGTCGTCGGAGCTCAAGCAGATGAGGACAGTATCGCGCCGCTTTTTACCCCTGAGTCACCCCGTCAGCGCCAGCGAGAAGACAAGTAGAGATGGAACGCACCGAACAATGATTGTGTCACCACGGAAAAGTTGCAATGTCTCCATTGTAACAGGATTGAGAGTGGCAACTGGTGCGCACTATGAGCAACGAACCAAAAGCAATCAGCATGTAGATTCGCATACCCGAGTTGTCATCTGAGGTCGCCTCATCGACGATCAAGCGATTCGGCCTTCACGATGATTCATGTGTGAGCACGCAACGCGTAGAAGAACGGATACGTGACCCACGATTTCTTTGGCCTGAGGATGGCTGTTGAGATGTCATTTGGCCCCGGTTGAGGTGCCGCGCCGCTGGGATCAGCCATAGTGAAGAGACAAAGGTGATTGTAAGAGAGAAAAGATTCGCAGCCGGGGTCGGGGTCGGCGTGCTTTATAGTGCAAGAGCAAGAGCGACGCGCGTCCTTGTCAATTGGCCCAGTGTAAGCCAGTCACACCGTGGGAAACACGCACGACCGTCTCCGATCTTCTACGGCGTTCTAGCGTTTCAGACACGTTGTCAGACTCACTGAGTTGTCAGTAGGCCGCTACAGTAAGCTACTTGTAGCTGAGCTGTGACCACCAAGAACGAAACCCCAAATGCATCAGAAATGCGTAGGTCTTCGAAGACTCGGACGTTCGTCAACGGCGGCGGTAGCGTCAACAAACCCATGTCATGTATAATTCGGAATCAAGTCGAGAGGGAGGAGTATACGTCTCAGACTATCACATCTCCTCGTCGTCGAGCCCGAGATCCTCCACCGGAAAGTCGCCCACCTGCAACCGCTCTGGCCGTACAAACACCCCGCACTTCGGTGGACAGCTGAAGTACTTCACGCCGCCGACAGAACCGTCATTCTTTCCAATCGGCTCGTCGTATTCGACGCCCACCCAGACGCCGCCGCCGGTCCCAAATTGTGTTTGCCCGACGAAGCGCACTGTGCCGCGTTTGTGAAACCCTTCCTCAGAGGACTCGACTTCACACCGTGCGCCGAGGGGTATGTCCACGGTCACGGGAGCTGCAGCGGACTCTTCTTTCGGTGCAAAGCGTCCGACTTTATGTCGCTGCTTGTAAGCGAGGACAGAGTCTGTACGCAGGTGGGTTAAAATCTACAAAGAAGGAGACTGGTACTGTACCTTGACGGGCCGCGTATTGCTCGTCGGATATCTCGAACTTTTCCACCTTCGATACGTCCGTCAACTGGCCTGTGAACGTAACAGAGGGGTTGGTGTCTTCCACCTGCCATGATCTCATCAACGGCACGCGAAACCATCTAACAAACATGCATACTTTGAGCACCTGGAAGTCCCGCAGACCATAGAAACCGAGTTGTTTCTCGTCATCGTCGAGTGTGCCCACAGGCTGGGGAGCATCATCGGCATCGTACACCACTACGCGCTGGTTATCAACGGGGATGCCTGTGATGAGCTCGAGTTTTGTCTGGGTGGCGATCAGAGCTGGTGTCTTCGCATGCGGGGAAGAGATAGAACCTTGAGTTGGAGCACGGTGATGTGGGGGTCGAAGCGCCGTTCGGAGTGCGTGTCCGGCGAAGAAATGAACAGTGATAGTGCCCTAGACATGATGTCCCGATGTCACCGAGTGCTCGTCGTCGTCGTCGTTGCAGTCAAGTCGCGCGGCGGTGACCGCGCGGTCTCCTGACGTCACATGGCGCGCGGCTTCGCCTCGCCTCGGATCCCAACACTGGGCAACGCGGACTTCAACAGCGACCACGACGACGGCGGTGACGGCGACGGCGACGACATCGACAACCCGAAAATCACCTGCTCCGGCGACCTATTTCCAATCACTTTTTGCCAGCGCCCTCGCCAAGGGTCGCAACGCTGACTTCCGACAGTGACCACACTCATTCTCACTGGCGACGCCGACGCCCGCAACGTTGACCAGAGCCAGCGTTATTACTCAAACAGCCGATCCTTCGACCATATCTTGTCTGAAAGCCATGGACGCCCGGCCGATCCTCTCTTCGGCCCGCTCCTTGTCCTCCTCCTCTCTT
The DNA here is from genome assembly GCA_022160305.1 of Artomyces pyxidatus. NCBI lineage: Eukaryota > Fungi > Basidiomycota > Agaricomycetes > Russulales > Auriscalpiaceae > Artomyces > Artomyces pyxidatus. The sequence goes on along the minus strand of MU277250.1, from coordinate 166,862 downwards.
AAAGACCGCCTGTCGAAGATTTCAGTAACGCCCTTGCGCCCCATCACTGCCCTCCAAGCACATGTCGAGTGCGTCTCTTCCATTCTTTGAGGATGTGATCCGTCTAACCATTTACAATCGCCTCTCCACCTCCATTTGGCTATGCGCTCGCAGCTTTGTGCCGCCGAGTATCCCGCGTGCGCGCAGGATGCAGACCACGGTCGTTGCTCTGTGGTCGACGCTGATCATCACCACGCAGGCTCTGGTCCTCTTTCTATGGTGCGTAATCTTTTCATCTTGTGACTGCAGGCGCTGACCAGCATTAGTTCATTCCCGTCTTTGTGGCCACTGTTGCTAGCGTACGTCCTCTGGGCGCTGTATGTTGACCAAGCACCGGAACGGGGTGGACGCATGAGCCCGTGGTTCCGGTCCATGCGCGTGTGGACATACTTTGCAGAGTACTACCCAGCTTCGTACGTCCCATTCCCCTCCCGCTCACGCGACACTCATCATCCACTTTGTGAAGCTTGAAGAAAGTGCGTGCACCGATCTATAATGCAGCCTCACGTTCATTCTCGTGCAGGAATGTGATTTACCGCCAGACCGTCCATACGTATTTGGTTATCACCCGCATGGTATGACCAACACGCATACATGTTGCTGAGACCATGCCCCTAAAACACCTCTTCATCTAGGCATCATTGGAATGTGCGTCTTCAACATCCCCTTCGTGTAATCCCACTCACCCCGGCGCAGGGGTGCAATGGCGACCTTCGCAACAGAAGGCACAGGGTTCTCTCTCTCATTTCCAGGAATCAAGCCGCATCTCCTTACTCTCGCGTCGAACTTCTCTATGCCGATCTATCGCGAGTTTCTACTCCTTCTGGGCGTGTGCAGTGTCTCGAAGCGCTCGTGCTCCAACATCCTTCGCGCTGGCGCAGGGAGTGCGATCACCATTGTTGTGGGTGGCGCAGCTGAGAGCCTTAGTGCCCGTCCAGGGACGGCAGATTTGACATTGCGGAAGAGGTGTGTATCCGAATCACGCAGTGCGCTTGCTGTCTAAATGAATCGAGTAGACTGGGGTTCATCAAAGTCGCAATCCAGCATGGGTGAGTCGTGTATGGAGCGTTTCGTTAACATCACTCACGTGTGTGTAGCGCGGACCTGGTTCCCGTGTTCTCTTTCGGTGAAAATGATGTGCGTAGGCTTGTCACCATTCTTTTCACTACTTACTCAATGTCCACGATAGATCTACCAACAAATGCCCAATGAGAAAGGTACTACAGTATACAAATTGCAAGAGAACTTCAAGAACTTGTTTGGATTTACACTACCGCTCTTCCATGGGAGGGGCCTGCTGAATTGTGCGCATCTCTTTTCAAACCACAAATGCATCTAATTGTTGACCGGTGGTGTTAGACAACCTGGGCCTGATGCCTTATCGACGGCGGATTGTGTCAGTCAGTGCGTATCATCCTTCCTCGTCTGTCACGGATCCTTGTCCTTAATTCTCTCTGCTAGTTGGTCGTCCAATTCATGTGACACAAGCAGACCAACCGACGCTCGAGCAAATCACCGAGACTCAGCAAGCATACATCGAGGAGCTCATGCGGTAAGTACATATTCTCCTTCGACATTCTGCTTCACTCTGTCTAATGCGCTTGTATACACAGAATATGGCATACGTATAAAGACGAGTTCGCGCGATCGCGGCGGCGGGAGCTCAGCATCATTGACTAACGGCCGGTGCGAGATGGACACAAACGCCACACATAATACGATACCACACGGCTCGATGTCATTAAGCCGAACGAACCTACTAAATATCCACCATAGCATTGCACATCGCTATATACTTATGTATAGATGTACGTAGAAGGCGTTGTTTTGATGATGACGGGGTAGAGGGCTTCGACATGTACGGTATCACGATGCACGGGGACTCGACGAGGTTTTCTTCATTTGCACGAGTGTGCGATTGTCATACTAGTACTCTACACAGACATCATATCTAGTCAACTTTCAATTCCGAGAATGAAACGCGTACGACGCGCTCCGGACTCCGAAGTGGTAAGTTGTTGATCTACATGCGGTATCCTTACCTAGATCTGAAGGTCGCTCCCAGGTGCACTCGGCCAGACTCGCCCAAGATCAAACGTTATCGGACAAACGGCGAACTTGCGAAGATTCGGCGCGTTTAGCAGCAGGCTCCCTGAGGCTAGACTCAGCCTCACCCACGCCTCACCGGTGACCGAATGGTATGTGATTATAATTATAAGTACCCCATCCAGCGCCTTGCAAGGGCTTCCAATTTTCGCCACTCGCAGACTCTCGGCCTTGCTACTACCGACTGCAGCTCCGTAGTACTACTGACCTGGGATGACCACCGCTGTCGAGATGGCGCCTATTGGGCCAGCGCCTTCCTCGGACCCGTTTTCCTTCGACACCCTGCATGACAAGGATGCCCTACCCATTTCACGGTCAAACCGCGCAATTCGTGTGGACCATTCCGGGTCAACGCCCACACTTCGGGATGCCTCGCCGGCGCCGCGCTCGGCTTCCATCAAATTGCATCGCGTGAGCGCGCTCGCCCGACATATACATGGCTGGTCATGGCAGGCGGTCAGTCTCCCTTCGTTAAACTCGATTTATCGTAGAATTTGGTGCCCAATCAATGCTGAACGTGTAAACGTGTATTCAGTTCCCAGTAGGCATGGGCACTGGTGCTGTCTACGTAGCGCTGTCTGCGCTCAAACACAACTCGCCCTGGGTTTATCATCTCGAGACCGCCTTCTTCTTCCTCAATGTTGCTCTGTTCATACTGAACACCTCGACTTTGGTGCTCCAAGCTCTCCGTTGAGTGGTGTCTTGCGGATGTTCGTTGTGCTCTGGACGCTTATCCCTGCATAGTATACCCTCATCAGGCCTGGCGCTTGATCAAAGACCCTTCTAGAAGTGTATTTGTGCCACTAATGGTACCGATAATCGTGTATTCTATTCCAACCTTGAGGTAAGCTGATGCATGGGTGGTACACATAGGTTCTTTCCTTTGCTACCGTCCTCATCGGCATAATCATCTATGCCGTGCCTGTGAAACGTGTCAGTCCTGACGGAGTCTACGTCCTGTTCTGGTACGTCCGCCTCTGACGTAGATAGAATTTACGACATTCGACTTCAACAGGATATATGTCGGCCTTGCACTGCTGGTGTCGTTCCCGATGCTCATGATCTGGTTCAACCAACCTCACGAGCTGCGCATGTTCACGCCGGCTTGGGCGTTTTTGGTGCGCGCTGTCAGTATCCTGCACCCTCAGGCATCCTCACACTATCTGTGTAAAACCAGATTTTTCCAATGGTACTGTCATCGTACCATTCTCATGATCGCAGTTCTTTGACGAGCGAAATTCAGATGCTCGTCGGCGTCGTCGCAGCAGACGTCCTCCGTGTTATCGACCCTACAGAGAATCGCGCTGTAGGCATCCTGGTGGTGGGATACTTCTTTCAAGGGATCGGGTTCTTCATGACGATGTTCTATATCTGCATCTACATCCTTCGGTATGTGATAGCATTGTACCGGCATCCGTCGATGGCTGACCAACCCCCGTATAGAATCATGATAGTAAGCCACCTTTCCATATTTGTTCCTGTCACAGACTTTACCACTATCTTCCGATCAGACGGGATTGTTGACGGGAAGCCAAGCAAACACCGCATTCGTGGCTTGCGGCCCACCTGGTTTCACTGGGTATGCACTCATCAACCTCGGTCTGCAAGCTCGAGAAATGTGCGTGGAACGAATGCTGTATCGTACTTCGAATAACTAACATGTCTGCTAGCTTGCCGGCGCACAATCTTGTGTCTCCTCTCGCAGGGGAGGTCTGGTACGCTGCGGGTGTCCTCTGCGGCACCCTACTCTTCGGCTTTGCCGTGTTTCTTTTTGTGTTCGGCATCCTCCCATACTTCTGGAAGCTCCACACGCATCTCAACGAAATTCTAGGCTGTGAGTCTGTCACTGTCCATCTCAATCTTCGTGCGCGGCTTCTGACGAATACCACAGGTTGGGCGCTCACCTTCCCCAACGGTAAGTGCCCCTCCCTTGATTAAGAATTCGTTTTAATATAACGTACAGTGGGCTGGATCTCAACATTGCGCGCGCTGGGCGACGCGCTGGATATTCCCGCGTTTTACGTCTTACATGAGATCATGGCAACGATCCTGTGTTTGACATGGCTCGTGCTCTTCGCCTTGACTCTGTACGCGTTCTATAGGGGCGAGATCTTCTTTGCGAAGCCGGAGGACGTGCTCAGGGACGAGACGCACACACACGTTCATTTTCATATCTGGCGCGGCCCTCCTCCTGGCCACCCAGGCGCCCCAGACGCAGCCCGGTCTGTGTAAAATCACGGGACTAGACGATGACTCGACGGAGATGATGTTGGGAGGATCCGATGTCATACCACTTCTGTATGATTATAATTTGAGGGACGCTTTCTAGAACTCCCATCTCTCTGACCGCATGAATTCGAACTCGCAACCAGAGTACTGCCATAAAATTAAGCACACTGAGATTCCACCGACCACAAACTCACCGCAGCCAAATCCCGCATCGTCTCTGAAGATCGTGGCAGAATTCAGAGTAAATCGGTTCATCCCGACGCAGTCCCTCGGTCGAGGTGTTCTTGCTCATCACAGAAATGATCAATCAAGCATGATGATTCATGAACAGTGTGAGCCAATGCCATTCGTTAGTAGAGTAAATGCTAAAACTAAGCCGCTATATAAGGATACGTGATGAAACATCCCAGAACAAACATAACCTTTCATGACAGAAATCAATCCAACTCGTCGATCTCACGGGCCTCGAGGAGCGCGTTGATCAGCTCGCGGGTAGCGAGCTCCTCGTTGGCGCGGGCCTCGATGTACTCGAGGATCTCACGCTTGGAGCTGAGAGGGACAAATATAGTTAGAAGATGGTGGCAACGATGTGCAGGGCGTGGCACTTACGCAGCGGCCTGGTTCTTCTGGGCGTGGTCGAAGAGAGAGCTGATGGCACCTCCGACACCGAGCGAGGTCAGAGCACCGGCAATGCTGTTGCCGATGGTCTTGCCGATGCCGCTGTTCTTAGCGACCTGCGCCACCGCCTTCGCGCCGTCGTCGGCGATCTCACCGGCGACGTCTCCACGGGCCACAAGGTACTCGTCGTCGAAGTCACGGGAGCTGAAGACATAGGGTCAGATTGGGGATGTCTCCGGGCGATAATGGGCACACACCTGCTCGAGCTGGACTTGTCGAAGTGGTCGAGGAGACCACCGATGCCTGCACCACCGATGAGCGTGCCGACACCGCTGAGGGCACCGTTCTTGAGCGAGCTGCCGATGGTCTTCTCACCGACCTTGGCGATCTCCTCGCCAACCTCGCCGACGATGTTCTCGCGAGCCATGAGGTACTCGAGGATCTCGCGCTTGGAGCTATTGAGAGTGTTAACAGGTCTGTCATAGATATCGAGGCTGCAAGGTACACACCTCGAGCTGGACTTAGAGAAGTGGTCGAGGAGACCGCCGATGCCAGCACCACCGATGAGTGTGCCAATGCCGCTAAGGGCACCGCTCTTCAGCGAGCTACCAATGGTCTTTTCACCAACCTTGGCAATCTCCTCGCCGACTTCGCCGACGACGTTCTCGCGGGCCATGAGGTATTCGAGGATCTCGCGCCTCTGGGCCTGGTTCTTCTGGGCGTGATCGAAGAGGGAGCTGATGGCACCTCCAACACCGAGCGAGGTCAGGGCACCAGCAATGCTGTTGCCAATGGTCTTGCCGATGCCGCTGTTCTGAGCGACCTTCGCAACCGCCTTGGCACCGTCGTCAGCGATCTCGCCGGCGACGTCTCCACGGGCCTCGAGGTACTCATCCCAGTCACGGGAGCTGAAAAAAGCGTCAGATTGAGGAGATGTTGCAGCAGTCGTGCGAACGCACCTGGGGGTCGAGCTGGATCCGTCAAAGTGGTCGAGGAGACCACCGATACCGGCACCACCGATGAGTGTGCCAATTCCGCTAAGGGCACCGCTCTTGAGCGAGCTGCCGATGGTCTTCTCACCGACCTTGGCGATATCTGCGCCGATCTCGCCAACGATGTTCTCGCGCTTGGCGTTGGGGAGCTTGTTCTGGAGAGCTTGGAGCTCAGGGGGGGTGAAGAGAAGGGAGGTGCTCCTGCGAGAGATAGGTGCGTCAGATATGTTCTACCAGTGCGCGATAGATGGACTTACAAGAGAGGAAGGGGAGCCGCGAAGGCAACCTGGGAGGCACCGGCGAGGACGACGAGAGCGGTGGAGGGATGCATTATGGATTGATGAGATGTTGAGAAAATGAAAGAGATGAACGTTTGTTTCGTGAAGGGAGTTAGCGGCGAAGAGAAAGCTTGACTAAACGGTAACCAGTACCAAGGAAGAACGAAGTGGATGAGCAAAGGCTGAAGATCCTAAGTCCCGCGCAAAGACCTTTTATACGAGCCTCCGGATCTGGCCTCATCACAAAATTTGAATCAGAGACACCATCGTTGCCATAAGCTACGATTGATCTGATGACGATATACCTGGTTACCTAATTCCGGATGCATATGGTGCCCGGGAGTTAGCAAGTTCACGACCTGTGCAGTATTTGAGACTTACGAGCAGTGGTTGTTTTTTTCTTCTTCAAAAAAGTCAGTGACATCCACAAGTTGAGCTGACATTTTTGCTCACCGTTCTCTGTCTACCAAAAAGCTTCCGTCTGTTCCAAGAGGATCCCCGAGCACGCCAGCACGGACCCGTCTATCGTCCGTGAAGGCGCGGCGGAAGCGCGAGGGGAATCAGCTGGCTTTGATCAACCGGCTGATCCGTCGTCGGTCACTAGCGGTCACTGCGCGTGCCACAGCCAACCGCTACAGTAGCGAGCGGCACTGAAGTACTTCAGATCAACGATTGATGAGATCTTGCGTGCCTCCGTCGAACGCGCGCAGCCTGCAACGAGTGCCAAGTTCATGCTCTGCAAGTGCAAAATCAAAGCTGCATGGACGGCGGAATTACGGGGCGGTCTCGTCTAGTAAGAAACCTTCCGGTGTGTGTCAGCGAGCTGCAGTAGCTATAGTTCTACGACTGACTGCACTATGTCCAGGGTAGAGAAGGCTGAACGTCGAATACTCGCACGTAGATGTGAGCATGAGATGAAACCAGAGCCAAGACCTGCAATAGGAAGATTTACACTCAAGTGCGATGAGTCTGAAACCGTACTCGAGCGTCAATAGAGGCGAATTATGGTGCGGCTAAGGACGGAGCTATGCACTTCCCCGGTCCCGCTCGAATTGTTCAATAAACAACAAGCGACCGCTTGCGCCCGAATGGGTATCAGAGCATGACACCGACAGGAGTCCACGAGGTGAGCGCGAGGTTGATGCAGGCTAAGGATAAGTACATATGGTCGGCCGAGGCGTTAGATGCCAAGAGACTTCGCCATCTATACGAAGTATTCTTGGAATCAGTTACATGACACTCACTTGACGACCGCACAGCCATACGGCCCAAACATGCTCTCGGTCAGCTCTCGGTGTCGACCCAGCTGCTTCGTCCACTATCGGGTATCCACAGGCGGGTCGGAAGTTTCGATACGCTGTACCCTCTCGTATATCTCTCTTTTCCTGAGAGACTCTTGGAGATCCTCTTCTCTCTTCCTCATCTTCTCTCGTCTCCGTTCGTCATCTCGCAGGACACCTGCGTACATGCGCTGCCAGGGACTATGTCAGCACAAGCTGTCTATCGCAATGCATGAATTACCTCGTGCTCCTGCTGTTGTTGATAGTGAACACCCCACACTGTGAGGGAAGAGACAACGAGGGCAGCGACCAGCGTCGCCTTTGCAGCGCGCGACATGGAGATAACAAGAGAGAGCGTGGGAGCGTGGGAGCATCCGGCCCGCCCGCGCGTTGTTTGCGCATGTTGACGCGTTTTTCGTGTCGTACGACGTCGGTGGCGGCGGCGACTCGAATACCGGCGCACATTTCTCCTTCTCATCGACGTGTCTTCGACCATGCCCATTGAGCACAGCGGCGAGCTGCGTCGCAGGAACGTCGACACGACCCCCGAGGTCCAAGTCACCGACGAAGGCAAAAAGGTCGACCAGTTGCTCGACTCTCATGGAGCGTACGTACAGCCGGTCAGCACATAGCCAGCATACTCAAGCTCACCTGTATCTGCAGTTACGAATTTGGAGGCCCTTGGGGGGTAACTGCCATGATGACCGGCTTTCCAATGCTCATGTACTATCTCTGGATCTGTCTGTGGTTCTACGACGGCCAGCTGGTCTACCCGACGTCTGTGGACGGCATCAAGCCATTCCTCCTCCAGATGTGGGCTCATGTTCGAGATGTATGTGCTAACCCCGTATCGTTCCAACTGTTTCTTACCTTACCGGTGAAGGATGCCAGCCCGAATCTCTACGCCTGGAAGGTATACTCCGGCCTGATCGTGTATCAACTATTCTTGGCTTGGGTCATGCCCGGCTACATGCAGGAAGGTCTTCCGGTGCCCTCACTTGGATACAAGACCCTCATGTACAATTGCAACGCCCTATATTCCATCTACGCCACCATGATCACCGCTGCGGTACTCCATCATTACCACATCTTCCGCCTTACCGAGATCATCGACAACTACGGCCACATCATGTCGGTCGCAATGATATACGGCTTCGCTGTGTCTTTCGGGACCTACTTCTGGACTGTCGCTAGAGGAGAGCAGATGAGAATGTCGGGCAATTTCTTCTACGATGTATTCATGGGCGCAGCTCTGAATCCCCGCATTGGGCCGATTGACCTGAAGATGTGGGCTGAAGTGCGAATTCCTTGGGTTATTGTTTTCTTCTTGGCCGTATCCGGTGCCTGCAAGCAGTATGAGCAATATGGCGCTGTCACTCCGGTCCGTCGTGATAGTCATATCCCGTTTCTGTCTTTCTGAAATTCTTCGGTACCCAAGAATATGGCATTCATGGTCCTGGCTACTTGGTTCTATTTGAATGCTTGGTGAGTTCTAGCATAGAGTCACTTTGGCAGAAGCATCTGACTCGCCACAGTTGCAAAGGTGAGGAGTGTATCCCTCAAACTTGGGACATGTTCCACGAAAAGTAAGATGACGTTGTCGATGATCAAAGTTCCTTCACTAACTCATACGGGTAGATGGGGCTTTATGGTCATTTTCTGGAATTTCGCCGGAGTTCCCTTCGTAGGTCGCTCGTGGCCGCCATCGAGATCTGGCTCACATATTATTTCCTCAGACATACGTCTACTCAGTGGTGTATATGGCATCACATGAGCCTGAGAAGTACCGCTTCACAACCCCGACGTATATCGGCTTGTACATGACCTTGATCACGGCTTACTATGTGTCAGTATGCATGTTTTCCTTGGTGAACTACAGCTCTGATCTCCTCGACGGAATACAGATGGGACACCTCCATGTCACAGAAGAGCCGCTTCAAGATGCAGACTCAAGGAAACTTCAAGGTCCGATGGACATTCCCTCAATTACCTTGGGGAACCATCAAGAATCCTGACTTCATCCAAACTGCTCACGGGTTCGTCATCTCTGTGAACCTCGTCTGCTCCCTAGCACTGACCCTCTCTGTTACAGAAACCGCTTGCTGACCAGTGGATGGTGGAGATATTCCCGCAAGCCTGTAAGCTCTCACTATTACACCAAGGGCGTCCTAATATACTGAGCGTCCTCTTTCATAGAATTACGTCGCCGACTGGATCCAGAGCTTCACCTGGGGCCTCGTCGTCGGCACGGCCTCCCCCATCCCGTACTTCTACAGCGTGTTCTTCATCACTGTTCTGGTCCATCGGACTAGCCGTGACTTCGAGCGGTCAGTCTTCTTTCTTTCATTATGACCCGCTCCGATGATTGACGGTTGTTGAAAACAGCTGCGCGATCAAGTACGGGAAAGACTGGGAACGCTACTGCGAGATCGTGAAGTACAAGTTCGTTCCGGGGATCTATTAGTCGTATATAGCCACATCGATGGCGCCAGCATCTGCAGCGTGGTCACAAAAGCTTTGAACGTCTTATCTATTGCATACTTACTCGCGTGACTAGAGGCGTTGACAGACTCGTCACAATTTTGTGATCCCCACCTGGTCCTCTAGCGTTCACACCTTACAAAAGTCTCATGGACTAACTGCGAGCGGTTAGGTCGTGCTGCGACCCTTCGGTACAAAGGGGGGTATCATAAAAGCATCCTGGTTGAAGACAAGAAACAGAGGTGTTAGTGCAGCAAGTTGTGATAGTCGGACATCCTCCTGTAGCACAAAGCATAGATCATCACTGCCCGTCTCACTCCAACGGCATCGCCACTACCGCTTCCACAAGCGAGCCCCAATTGTATGCGACGCTCTGTGTGTAGTCGTGTTCTTCCTGCGCAAAAGTCTGCACCAGCTGCGTTAACAGAGTGTTCTCGCGATTGTGCAGCACGACGCGTAGTTCGTGCCACATACTGTCGTGTTCGCAAAAACAATGAGCCACGCACTGTCGCGAGAGTTGAAGCCACACTCACCATGCGCGGACGAAGACGCGCCTGTTCATCTGGGCGGCGATGGTCGCCTTGTCTTTCTCGATGGCACCCGCAATCTTGTCCGCGTCCTCCTCCCACCCGTCTTTCGCCGCTGCCTTCAGGCTCTCAAGCTTGAGCGAGCTTGTCTCGACACGTTTCTTTAGTCTTTCGACCTGGTCGACCGAAAGGCGATCGTGGCGGATGAACAGGTCGCGTATCGCGATATACAAATCACGTTGGCTCTGAAAGGTGTCGTTGAGGAGGCATGAAGTAGGAATGAGGTAAGACTAACCTTGATGCCCTCTAGTGTGGTAGACAGTAGTGTCCGAGTCTGCCTGGAGTTAGCTGGATATCATCGCATCGATATCGGTAACGCACCCGTTGCTCGAGCAGATCTGTGTGCCGCTGCGTGTGTTCAGACACATGCCTGATGCCATGTTTCACCCCCTCCGACAGCTCACAATCCTCCCCTCGCCAACATTGACCGCTGACCTCCACCAACACCTTCATCGTGTTTGTCAAGCGAGACAAGTCCGCCTGCACGTCAGAGGAGCCGGCATCGATAATGTCCGAAGGAGTCGCCGTCACCGTTGATAGAGGAGACGTGAAGGAATGTTTTAGGGCAGGCGGCAGAATTGACGTCAGCGAGGGATATGCGAAATGAGGGGACAGGGACAAGTGAGGAGGCACGTAGAAAGGCCGGACGTTTGGAGGGATTCGTACCGCTGCTGCCTCGCGCTTCCGGATGATGCGCTCTGTCAGGATGCTGACTTTCTGCCAGCTCTCAATGAGGGATACAATCTTCCCGCGGACGTTGCTGAGGAGCACGCGTCAATGGCTGACGTAGAGCAGGATCGCACAGGACGTACTTCAGTTTCTCCTCGAGGTCACTCGGAATAGACATCTCCTCCACGCGATCGACTCGTTTGCTGGCTGACTCCTCCTCGAGAGAGATGGAGGAGTGCTTTCGCCATTGCTCGAATGACGGCTCTACGAGAAAGGTCGCGAGTAAGGCATCCTCTTTAATGACTGGGTGATTACTATTCTAGGAGTTAATAAATTATATGTAAAGAGAAGCAAGAAAGCGCACATCACGAAGTTCAAGAATCTTTGTAGCCCTTTTCTGTGAGAGGAAGGGCCGTCAGATCCATACTTACATGCACACATTCCGCTCATCATCACCTTCGTTGCTCCAAGAACGATTCATCCGCTAACACAAAATGGTGAGAAGTCGGTTTATACAACTAACTTGAGAAGGGTACTCACGGCCTATCCGTTTTGGTGGTAGCTGAGGCAGCAGTCGGAAAGGATACCGGCGGACAAGACAATCCCACAGGAACGAAAACTCGGAGTAGCGTCGCGCAACGGCACCCCCTCGCTGATAGCACACGCAGATCAGAACGATCTGAGGAGGAAGACCGCAGCGGCACACGCACCTCTGTCACAATCTCATACACCATGTACCGGTTGAGAATGAATCCCTGCTGCCCCCCAAAGTTAACGACCACTTTCTCCTGCTTCTTCCACCAGTCTCTTGGCAGTCCGCTGCCCGCCACGCTAGACGGCGCACCATTCGCCACACTGCCTTGTACTGGGTCTCCTGTTCCACCGGTGAATCGAGAGGTCACCCAAGGGTCGTCAGATGAGTATGCCGGCGCCGGCGCTGCCGGGCGAATGGGGACGCTGGCAGAGTCTTGTCGGGTATATGAGAGTGAAGGTGCTACTGGCGCTGTGAGCGCGCTGAGATCGAGTGACGGTTCGGGGAGGGTGTTCTGTTGGGCAAGCGCGGCGACTTGCTCGACACTGACATCTTCCATACTTGTTATTACTGTCATCAACTACTGTGTTTTGCGCCTCACCTTTGCCAGACTGTGCCAACGCGACGAGCGCCAATCCCACGAAGAACTCAAGCTTCGACACTCTCGGGCGCGAGCTGACCAGATTCACGATCTGCAGGACACGTCAATAAGAGCGAGATTATCCCATGCTGCGTGCGCACCTTGTCTACTGTCGATGCTGGCAGCGACGATGTGGCGAGAACACGCGACAAAGAGTTGACAGATGTCTCTCCTGAACCTGTCGGGTCGACGATGCCGAACGACTGCTGGTAAATTGGCGGCACTGTAGCATCCGCTGAACACGCTACGTCAACCCCAGAACGAGATGGATCGAAAAGCAGCGTACCTATAGCTGAGGTGAAAACGGTGGGGACAGGCGGAGGGGCGGGACTGGGTGCGGTGCTCCATGGATCGAGGCCATCGTACGTGGAGGATGCGAGAGGGTTCTCGTCGACGAAACTGCCGCCAAAGCTGGTCGTCGATGATATACCGTACGCCTGTGTCGGCCGTGGGGCGTTGAACATTGTAGGGAGAGGTTAAGTCGAGGGCGAGGGTGTGCAACCTCAGCGCGTCACAGGAGGAGACGGCGCAGCTCGGTCGCGTGAATGCAGCTGCCACCACCTGGCGCAAACCTGGCGCTATCATTCTCGATGCCAACGTCGTTTCCTGATAAGTTACAGCCAATCTCCGTATCTCATCCTATATTTACATAGCTCGTATTCAAGGGTATTACTACTGGGAAACTACGCGAAGCAGGGATAGTTATAAACCAGGGCTACACTCGAACAACAGACACCCGCTCTCTTATGCCGTGGATTTCGCCGCAAAGTGGAGCGTCCAAGACGACAACAGCCGCTTGGCATTGACGGTCTCTCCGTCCAGCCTACATAAGATGCGATCAGTAAGGTGACATGTGTCTGAGGAAGGTTGCGCTCACCCTGGTGTGCCGTAGGTTAACGGGGCCAGGTACATAAACGCGCCAAATAGTAGCGCAGTGAAGACAGCAACAACGATGGGACCGCGCAAACCGATCTCCGCATATTGCCTCGGTTTGGGGTGAGTGTAAAGCCCGCGAACGGAGATGGGGTAGTTGACGGAATCGGAAAGTAGGAATTGGAGGACCGATCCGGCGACAAGAGCCGACGCGACGTGAGACGGGAGGTAATGATGAAGGAACAGTTGTCGGTTCATGAGGAAGAATGGGAAGTAATGGATGAACCAGACGAGCACGAAGAAACCGGTAGAATTCCATAGGCGATTGCGGACAGCTAATGACAATGTGTCAGAAACTCATCGTTCTGGTAAAAAGAGAACTCACGCTCTGGAACAGGGGTTTCGTTCCTTCGACGTGCCAATAGGTCTCCGCCAATGATGCCGATGTAAACAGACAAGGCGACGGCACATGTCCACCAGCCGATGATGTTCCCGATGAAATATATCTGCTTCTGGTCCGCATTCTCAGTCCAGAAACTGATACCACTCAGCATGAAAGGCCAATTGATCGGGTTGCTCGCATAAGGATGCGAAGCAGTGAGACCGGCGTTATGCTGCATCATGAGAAGCTGGAGCTCAGCGAACTTCTTGAAGAAATTCATCGGCTTCGGCTCGTTGGTAACGACAGCACTCGTTCGGTTCAAGAAATCCTCGCCATCTACGTTGTCATCAGCTACGCTCGATTTGAGAGAGAAATCATAGCTTACCCTCGGCAGCGATGATCTCGTCCACAAACCACGTTGCTGGCTTCTCCCCAGGGCTCTTATCACCGTTGATCTCTTGTTGCTTGAAAGCCCATTCAGGTAGCTGCTCTCGGTGAGTCCAGAGCGAGACCTTCGTCGGCACATGCACGAGGCGCAGATGACCGCTCTTGGTCCTCAAGGCTTCGCCTTCGTGAGCACCGTTCAAATAAAGATAGAAGAGGGTGTCGTTGTATCGGGAATGGTCATCTCTCGGCCATGTGGTGAACTCTTGATTCGTCGGCATGAGAGGGGAGGCAACGTCATGCGTGAGGAGATAGGTTTGCGTGTTGACGTGGAGTAGTTGGATTATGTCATTGTGGCGGACGATGCGCCCCCGGCCGGTCTCAGGAAGAGCTTTTGTTGGCACGACTTGCCACCAGTTGTTCTCGTCAGCATGGCCGTAGCCAGTGACCTGCTGACCTACGCAAGATTTTAGAGTAGAGATGTTTCACGCAGCTTGAGACACGTACCTTGACTGCTGATTCGCCCATCGTCATATCTCAAAGGATAACGCTCGGTGTGTGAATGCAGGAATACCTTCGTGTCTTTGTGCCGCAGGGTGACGGTATCGTAGTAACGAACCTCTGTGGCAAAACGTCAATGGATTACCCAAATTAATCGCCAAGAAGAGGTAGCATACCGTGGCTATTCACGAGCATTTCATTTCCAGAAAGGGATTCCTGGAATTGAGGGCTCATAAAGCTGTCTCCAGGCCCTGACTTCACCAGAATGGCGAAATGTATCCAAAAGAACGAAAGATAGACGATAAAAGGCACCACGATCAGACCAACGGCTCGTGCCGCGAAATGTCGGTAGAAGTTATCCTATTGGCCCAACGTGAACGTTAGAATGACATTCAGCGTAGGAGGTGAGCCCGGCTGACCATTGTGTTTTGGACAGGCCTGATATCCAAGAGGTCCCACAGGTCAACAAGGACTGCAGCACCGATCGCGAACACGGTGAGGATACCGTTCACTTTCGAACCCCAGGTGCATGCCATGAAGACGCCTGTCGCAATGAGCCAACTCCACCACTCGAGGGTGAAAGGCCTGCCGAACGAATTAGTCTACTTCAAAAAGGGGTAGCGATGCACGCACGTATAGCGAAGTTTCCTGAATCGGACATAAGAGTAGATCGTCAACGACATGAAGAAGATGAGGGTGGCGTCCAAGAGGATCAAACGCGACTGAGCGACATGCGCGTTGTCTACGCGTCGTTAGTCTAGGACAGTCGACCAGCACCAACAAATCGACGCACCGAAGAGGACAATGGCAGCTGAGAATGCAGCAGCGACCGTGCCGTAACCGCTCTCCTTCATAATTCCATATACAATAGGAATAGTAAGACTGCCCAAGATCGCTGGCAATGCCCGCATGCCGACATATGGGACATGGTTCTCCGTGTAGCTGTCACCGATATTCTCGAACGAGAAGTGCCCGTCGAAGCCGACAAACCAGCCGGCAAGGCCGAAGAGGAGTTTTGCGAAGGGAGGATGGACGTCAAAGTAGTATTCGCGTAGGATGTAATATGAAGCAAATTTGCCAAAGTGGACTTCGTCGAACCTAAAAGCGCGTCGGAAGGTCAGCGGAACGTGGGTAGGTGATCGGCCAGCACGCACACTACTTGGTCTGGGTGGTTGATTTTGTAGAATCGCAAAGCAAAGGCAAGAGCGGTGAGCACGCCGACGGTGATCATGCTGACTCTGTGGGATTCGAGGACTTTGTCCAGATGGCTTTGTACCTGCATGTAATGTAAGCACAGACGCGGATGAACAGCGTAACGCGACACGCACCGAATGGTCTTGGTCGAGTTTTTCGAGCATTTCATCGTCAAGGAGAGGTGCCTCAGGGCGCCCTGACACCTTCCGCTTCCGCATTCTGCTTGCAGAGGATTCTGCCATGGTGGGAGAGGGGGGATGATGTGGGGGATGAAAGAGAGGTGCAAGTTGAGTTACTGCCACGGATGCACAGACAATTATGGAAAGTCTCCCACGCGTCCACCAAACGACCGGCGCCTGGCAAGTCTCGCGTACATGACTGGTGCTTTGCAGTCTTTGCTTGGTCCTGACAGGACTCTACATCCTTTGCTCTAGTCAACCCTCCTCTAATTCGACAACATGGCTGAGCTCACTTACGATTTGCTCATGGACGACTCCAGCTACATGGGGTCAGACCGCGCGCGGATAGAGAACAAAGTCATTCTGGACGAGCTCGAGCGCAAGAAGAAGGCTAGGAGCATGGCCGTGCCCACCGACGACAACAAGGTGAAGGCACGGCTCCGCGAAATCGGAGAGCCTATCACATTGTTTGGAGAGCGGGTACGTGCCATCCGTCTTACTCAATGTGCTGAAGATATAGATGCTACCACCGTAGGCTGCAGACCGCCGCGACCGTCTCATCTATGTCCTATCTCAAATTAACGCTGCGAGAGGAGACGATGCTATGCAAGTAGATGAAGAGTCTTCAGAAGATAGTGAAGAAGAGGTGAGCCTCATTTCTCGACTATTCCTGCCTCGTTTTTCTCATGCTTGATCTGTAGGTTGAAGAGTTCTACTCGCCGGGCACATTGGAGCTGCTGGAGGCACGGCGGCGGTTGGCAGAATTCTCTCTCCCCAGGTTGGGCTTTCGCTGCTACCCATAGGTCATTTCAGAAAGGTGCTTACTACGTCCTTCCTGCGTCTCTTCCTCCACGCAGAGCTCAAAAGCGCGTCGCCCAGCAGCGAATAGACAGTAAAGTACCTCTAGGGCGCATCATCGACATTCGCAAACGCGTTTTTGCGGATGTAAAGGTATGTAGCCATGTTGGCCCGACGATCGTTGAATTTGACGCGTCGCACAGACCTTTACCAATCTCGGTTCTCAAATTGGCGATGACCGGCCCATTTCACTCGTCCGGTTCGCACCCAACAACGAGATACTGGCAACAGCAAGTTGGTCGGGCTCAGTAAAGCTATGGAATGTGCCCTCATGTACGCCGATACGAACATTGCGAGGTCAGTGGCGTCATCACCATTGAACATAGTTGGTTGATGGTTCATGATGTGCTCTAGGACACGCCGATCGCGTTGGCGGTGTCGCGTGGCATCCCCAAGCAACACTTTCCCAGAGCCCGGATGCAGTTAACCTTGTAAGTGGAGCAGGAGATACTTTTGTTCATCTCTGGTCACTGAACAGGTTTGTACACGTCGCCCACGTTGCATTTGCTCGCCATACTTACCACAGATCTAGTGAAATTCCTCTTTCAGTACTGAAAGGTCATCAAGACCGTATCTGCCGCGTTGCATTCCATCCCTCTGGAAATTATGTGGGGAGTGCCAGCTTCGACACGACATGGCGACTATGGGACGTCAACACCTCTCAAGAGCTTCTACTACAAGAGGGCCACTCGAAGGAAGTCTACACAGTCGAGTTTCAGGACGATGGGGCTTTGGTGGGTTCTGCGTACGTCCAGTACACTCCGTGCTTTCGCTGTCGCTCAGACGTTCGACAGGGGCTTGGACGCGATTGGACGTGTCTGGGATATGCGAACTGGGAGGACCGCGATGGTTCTCGACGGTCATGTAGAAGGCATCTTGTCGATGGCATTTTCACCAAACGGGTAGGTGTTTTACCTGCCACACATCCTGACGTGTGAATTCTCACCTCGAAATCAGCTACCAAATCGCCACAGGCGCCTCAGACGACACCATTCGAATATGGGACATGCGGTCACTGAAGGCGCTGTACACCATCCCCGCCCACCTCAACAACGTCTCCGACGTTCGTTTCTTCCGTTCCGACGGCACCATCCCCGCGCACCTCGCACTGCCCCAGGCCGCCCCAGACGTCCCAATGAACGGCGTCGATTCAGAAGCCGAGAAGGACACGCCCAGCCCAGAGAAGGACGGCTCTGCGACTCCCGCACCGCCTCTGACCCTCGAGCAAGAGAAGGAAAACCTAGAGCAGGAATGGCGCTATCGCCCTGGGCTGTATATGGCGAGCGCCGGCTACGACGGCGTGGTCAAGGTGTGGAGCGCGGACGACTGGCAGCTGCTCACCACGCTGCAGACGGACGGCAGCAAGGTGATGTCGGTAGATCTCTCCAGCGATGCGAAGATGCTAGTGTCCGGCACCTATAACCGGAACTTCCAGTTATTTTCGCCTGCGAGTGCCATGTAGTTCCTTGTAGTTTTAGTCCGTCTCATTGGGCATAAAATGTTATGATATAAAACGATAAGGGTCCGAGAGTTCGTACAGCGAGACAATGCGTGAGCGTCATAATTAATGTATGGGGAGACTGAGGCTTATATTACACCGTCCCGGACCTTTTGCACGGGGATAGTTTGTCAGTACCGTGCCAGCGAGGGTGGACGACCAAGCTCACTTTTTGCATGAACCCTGATACGCGGCCGATGTCGACAACTTGGGTCTCACTTTCTACAGCAACCACGAGGTCGTCCAGCATCTACGCGAGGGTGAGCATCTGTCGTAAGGTCCGACGTGCTCGTACGTACCTCTTCCACCTTGCCTATCGGAACACCCGTGCAGAGCGCCACGATCTTCTTACACTGGAACTCCCTCTCCGCACTAGCGCCATGCAGGCTCTTGAGCCGCACTTCCATGAGCTGCTCCATCCGTTCGTGCCACATCTTCAGCCGCCGCAGCCGGATCAGGCTTGCTACGGTATCCGACATCGGGATCGTCGGCTCCGCGTCCAGGTTGAAAGACACATCCACCAACCCGCCGAGCCCCGCCATGGTAGAATTCTGCCCTCGCCACTGGAACGCAGGCCCCGCGGTCGCCCGGGCATCGTTGCCGTCGAGGTCGGTGCGCCCCGTCCAGTCGAAGCGATCCTCGTCGGCCAGCGCGCGCTCGACGTTGCGGACGCGCTGGTTCATTTGGTCCAGCTCCCCGCAGCGGGCCTGCCATACTTGGATCTGCTTGCGCTGCTCGGAGAGCTCCCGCGTTGCGGCGCGTAGATGGGCTTGTGTTACATCCAGCGCGTCTTGTTTGGTCTTCACTTCAGTGGAGAAATCGGCGCTCAGGCCTTGAATCATCGTGGTCATATCTAGGCCAGTAAGTCAATATTTATGCATAAACGAACACACGTGCCACGAACCAGCTATGACATCTTGGCTCTTTTGTACTGGCGCAGATGGGCCTGAGCGCAGCGATGCTATGATATCCTCAACTCGTGGACCTCCGCCCAATTCCTGCAAGGATGTTAGGGCACTTCAAAATTGCGCCAAGGGGTAAACACACCTCGTTCTCAACTCCGAAGTCACCTGGTCTTAAGCCAAGTTTATTCGGTAATATACGATTCGCGCCCACGTCCAAGAACGACCGCACGAGACTCCGATTGCCCACTCTCGCCGCGATGTTCAAAGCCGTGTCCCCATGCTCGTCCTGGAGGTCCACAACAGACTTAAAATCACCGTCCTGGTGCTTGGCAATCCACAGGAACACCTTCTCCAAGTAGTAAGACGCGTTGATAGCCCGATTTCGCACACCAGCGAGCGCGACGACGTGATGTAACACAGATTTACGCGATATGTCAAGAGTCCGGATAGAGGGATGTAACAGAGTGACCAGGTTGCCAAAGCTTTGTTGATCGAAGTTGTTTGGCAGGAGACATGCACGTATCAGTGGCGTCTCGCCGTTGTGGTTGCCCCGGTGGATGTCGGCACCACTCGCGATGAGCGCCTCTACGACCTTCAGTCTACCGGCACTAGCAGCTATGTGTAACGCCGTATGCCCTAGCTCGTCGAGCACGATGTCTACGTTCAGAGGCGAACTCGGCGTCTCTGGAGGGATTTCGCGCAACAGGTCCAGCACCGCATTCGGGTCGTCGCGCTGTAGAATTGTCGTTGCGATGGCGGAGCGTCTGTGGTCTTTAAGCGGCGCTGAGGGATCCATGTGTCGCGGCATGAAAGGCTTCGACGCGAAACGAGTCTTGTGTTCACCGACATCATCGCGCACCCCGTTAGGTTGCGTGGCCAACGAAGACGTGCTGGCGGTGTGCGCTAAGCCATTGACAGGCTGTGGCGTCCCAGTCTGGGCGCGAGAGGCGGGCCGTGTTTGGGGTTGTGGCGGCGGCTGGCTGGGAAGTTGCCCAGGAAGTGGTGGCTCTGTACGAGCGCGTTTAGAAGGCGACGGATTGTCTTCGCCATTCAATGGCAGGACTGGTGCAGCCGAAGAAGGCCGGCCGAGATCGGTCATCCGGATATTCGGGGACGGAGCCACAGTTGGCACGGATCCCGAGGGTTGAGAAGAAAGAACAGAATGTAATGTTTCCGGCTGCGTAGACGACTCTGCGTCCATCTCTGAGCGCGTGCGCTTGAGTGGCTGCATGGGTGGCGGTGTCGGTGACACGCCCTGCATATACGGGGCAGGGGATCCTGGATATGAGCCCGGAGGATACGGAAGATGACCCTGATGCAACGAAGTCGACGGTGTGAAAAGGCCTTGAGCACGTCCCTGGTTAAGTAGACGAAGGGCAGAGCCAGGCATGATAGGAGCTGAGGGAAGGGTTGTCGGCATGTAGTTCACCGGGTTACCTGCACCAGAGGAAGTGTATAGTGCATGTAAAGTTTGAGGAAATGCTATACCTCCACTATTAGATAGATGGGGAGGCAAACCTCCAAGAGCGCTTGAGCTTGGCACAAAGTCGAACAGCGGTGCGAGGAGATGCGCAACGCCATACTGAAGCGCAATGTCGCGTCCTCTGTCGAGTGGTATCCTGCAGAGACACAAAACCACGCATTGGAACAAAGTTTTAAGCGCGAAGAGGGCGGGTTACCATGTGCCTTGATATTTCCCATAGCCGCCTTGCACGATTTCATGCTTCCCGGGCAGGATCTCTTTCTCGAGAATCTTCGTCCTCCGACCCTTGTCGACACCCGCAACCTTCAAAATCTGCGTCGCATTCACGTAGGAGTCTGCGCGACGGCGCATGACCGCGATGCCTCGAACCATGCATTCGTAGACCTGACGCGCCGACGGTCACGCTGGGGAGGATTTGGACAACGGACGGGTAGACGCACCTGGACCGACGAGTAGACAGCATTGTATATCTTGACTGGGGGCGGGGGCGGCGGTGCCCTCTGAGCGGGCTGCATTGTCGACGGGCGGGAGGGGGGATGAGCTGTGTGGGCGGCGAGACCGACCGACGCGATAGAGCGCGTGTCGTCGGAGAATGAAACGCGTCAGTCGCGGTGGCGCCCTGCGAGCCGCGGCGTCACGGTCGCGTCCACACTCCAATGGCGCTTTCGCCGCAATCATCCTTGGACGTCGACCACCATCGCCCCCAGTGCCCATGAAATATCGCATATAATGACTGATTCACAGCGAGAACGCCAGTCCTTGCTGCCACGGCGAGAGGACCTGGAATCCGTCCCCGTATTTCCTATCATACACATGATTAGGACGGTAAGCAGTGTCGTTTGTGCGGTTTGCTTGCAAAAGACTAATTGTCTGCTTAGGATGTCATGGTAAATGCGTTCCGATAATGTGTTGTGGATTATTCTAACTTGGGTGCGATGGCAGCACTTCATTGGTGAGCTGCACTCGCTAGTCGCGGTAATATCTTGCTCACAATCTCTCAGACACATCGCTAACCTACGAGGCTGTATGTATATGCGCTTGAATGAACGCCTTGTCAATCTGACCGCTATCTAGCTGACGGCCCCGGACCTCACTTATACTCTTGTCCGCCCACTGGCAGAGAAGTACATCAACATCCAGCGAGCGGGCAATATGTCAATCGTATTCTGTTTGCTCCTCAACCGCGTCCACTTCATTCGAGATCAAGGCTTGACAACGCAAGGCCTGTCGCGAACCCGTGCTCTTCTCTGCGAACTTTTGGCTATCCGCGCCCTGCGCGACTACGGCGACAATCTGCTTGACCTGGCACTGGTTGCGACGACGAGTTGGCCCGTATACTCCGGAGCTGACCCTGATGTCCTAGCCCAGGCACGCGAAGACAACGATGATCTTGAGGACAGAGTCGGCAATGCGATCGAGATGGCTATCATCAGCAAAGCGAAAAGATTCATCAAGAGCAACCCCTGCCAAAAGGTCATCGACGCAATATGGAGGTTCATATTCAGCGCCTCCTTCAGCCGATTGGCTGTTGATATTTTTTTCTAGTGGCACATGCGTCTACCAGGCAGACAGTAGCCATTCAATTCTGTCAGATGTATGTCGTTATCTATCTTTGAATAGATGCTTTCTTGAAGTCATACATCTTACGGCTCCTTCCAGAATTACAAACGTAATCCCGTTCATTTCTACAATCCGCACAAAGCTCCTCTATTGGACCACTATCGGTTTGTCTATAGAATTTCTCTGGCGTATGACTGTGTGACTGACTTTCATTCAGCTTAAAGGTCCCAGCCATCCGCTCCGTTCTAGAATATCTGAAGTATGTACCCCTATGAGGTTTAACTCACTCGGGACCTTCACGACGACCTAATTGCCTATTAGCTTCTTAATTTTGTTTACACTCTTCGTGATTGCCATCGAACTCAACGAATTAGACCGTCTAAATGTCTGGGAAGTGATCTTCATGATCTACTCTCTTGGTTTCTCGCTCGAAAAGGTTGCTGCGATGCAAGAACATGGAATAAAAGGTACAGTTTATTCGCTCGAAATCAACAAGCAACTGACATGGGCTACCAGTTTACTTTACGGGAACCTGGGTCCGTGGCTGATATCTGACGGTCTACCTTGGTATTAACTGATACTCCACCTGAAACACAGAACGGTTTCGATCTGGCATTTGGTGAGTCTCATTCGTCCTGCAGCAGGCAGCGATCTCAATCAGACCATGAAGTCACTATTTATTGCACATATGCGATCCTTCGGGTCTACGGAATGTATCATCCAAGTATGTCTCTCACCATAATCAAGGTGGGCTCGCTTCCAATCGTTATCTTCAGGTGCCTGGGCTAGGACTGTCGGAATCGACTGCCTAGCGCTCATCGCTTGTCTACTCTTCCCTCGGTGAGTAGACGCCCCACTCCTCTTCGCCCGTGTTTGATGGGCATCGCTGCTCAGGTTGGCGTTTGTCACGCTGAAGAACAACCTCATGGTCTTGTCCTTGCGCGCGATGATCGTCCAGTTCGCTGCTTTGATGCTGATAGCAGCATTTTGCTTTGGTGGTTTCCTATATGCACTGTGGACGTATGTCGTCCTTACACTTACCGACTCAACGATTTCCACTAATCATTGTGCAGTCTGAGCCGCAATGAAGCCGGGTAGGTCGGCTCACATCTTCACCTAGATGTTGCTGATATATTGCTACGTAAGGTATTCAGCTAGGTACGTCTAGTCTCCTGGGGTAAGCCACCTTCGTTTACACCCTTTGAAGCACGATCGCTTGGTGGATGCTTGATCTTTGGTTCGGGCTCGACGCCAGCGGGTTTGAGAATGCCTGTACGTTTCCATTTGCTTGAGTTCATTCTCGTCTCATATATGAACGCTTCAGCGAAATTCAATCCGATCTTTGGTCCTCTGCTTATGGTCACGTATGCGTGTCTAAGCAATACTCTCCTTCTGACAGGTGCTGTGACCATAATATCTGTGTCGCTCAATGTACTGATCTTCTTTCACCGTAGTGCTGGTCTCTGTAAGTTTTAGCGTCATCGATGCACATAAGAAATCTTCCTCAAACAATAACAGATCCTGTCGCATACATTCTCCACCATCAGTGAAGATGCAGCAGCCGAGGTATAATGCACGACATATCCCCTCGTGGGGTTTGATACTGAGCGACCATACAGGCTATGTTCAGGCGTGCTGTATCGACCATAGAGGGGTGAGTTCTGCGGATCTATGCCACCAATCAAACAACTGATCGGCCTGCCTGTAGAGTGAAGGCAGACTCTTTGTTCTCTTATCAACCCCCGCTAAACCTAGTCGCGCTCTGGATAATGCTGCCTGCCAGCTACATTTTGACGCCTCGTTGGTTTCACAAGGTTCGTCTTAGGTCACTGTATCCTCATGCCGTGCGACTAACTGTGTCCAGGTCAATGTATTCATGATCAGGTTTGCGACGTGTATTCCAGTTAAATGTGCCTAGCTGAAGTGCAACCGTAGAGTGACCAATTTTCCAATACTGCTCGTAATCGCTTTCTACGAGCGCCAGGCGAAGAAGACTGGCACCAGAGGTGTCCACGATACGCTGACCGCCACGGGGGAGAGGTTCTACGAAAGTCTCCCTCGACAACTCAAGCGGATGAGTGCGCACATTTCCTTTCAAGCGTAACTCAAGTGCTCACGGATCGTTTTTCAGCATTTTTCGACAGCTTCATGGCCGGCGGAGGGGCCGACATTGACGCTGTGAGCTCTTTACCCCCGTCGCTAGCGCCAACGCATTCTCACGCGTCCCCCAGATCTTCCAACTGGAGGAAGAAATCGACAGCGCCCTGGACACACACGACAGTGGCATCGCGCCCCCCATTGGGCGGCAGCGTACGATGTCCATCCGTCAGCCGCGGCGCTCCAGCGCGGCGAGTATCGCTCGCCCGCAGGTCCCGCGCCAAGTACCCCCCTCCCCACAGAAGGATACCGACCGGCCGCTCAACGGGTCGCAACCGGAGGCTGCCCCACCCCCGCGCCACCGCGTGGCGTCTCTGCTGAGCCACGGCGTGGCCGAGGCCGCGCAGTTCGCGAGCCCGCTGGCGCAGCTGTTCCAACCGCTCGTCGTCGACGAGGGCATCCCCGAGGAGGAGCAGCCGCAGGTAGGCACGCGCGACGCCGTGAGCTATGGGCCGGTGTCGCGGCGGCGGCTATCGTCGATGCTGGGGCGGCCGGCGGGCTCGCCGTCGACGGCGCTGCGCAGGTTCCCCACGGCGGAGTCGGGCGTGTCGGGCGTGCTGTCGGAGAGCCCGGACGAGGCGCGGTCGGGGCGGCATGTGCCGAAGACGGCGGAGGAGGTGGAGGAGAAGGAAGAGGGGCTGGGGAGCATGGAGTGGGCGAGGCGGCTGAGTTCGCTGGAGAAGAGGCAGCAGCGGATCGAGGACCTGCTGACGGAGATTGCGGGCAATCTGAGATCACGATGAGTTCGTTGATATCTTCCTGTCGAGCACATTCTATGACATCTCTGGGGTTTTTCGAAGGCTTTTCAGACGACTCAAGGAACACTTCCAGCGTGTTGGAAAGCGAGTATGTCGGCATGAGTCCTTCTCGCGGGATATATTTCCAAGATCAGGTGTATAAGATACAATATGCATATGGTAGACCCAAGGTAGACCTTGGATAGACCAACCCATTATTGAAGACATCTTGATTCGGAGACGTCCCTGGGTATTTGATTACGGCCGTACGGCCCTGGCCCCTGGGCAGGAGTATTGGGGCAACGATCAGCCCAAGAAGTGCTTCGCCTGGGCTTCAGACTCACTGAGCAGAGAACGTTAGTCAATGAGACTGTTAGTTAGCAGCTTCCACCGTGACCCAATTCCGGCAAATATATCCATTGCTGGTCTACAACACAGTTACGGATAGCGTTCGCGATGAGATTGGGTGGTCATAGAAGAGTTACAGACAGGGAGACAGCCAATATGCAGCGATGTCAGTGTAGTATCAGTGGTATATCGGGTGTTTCCATAACTCGACTGCATGGGAAGGAGGATCGCACAATTAGTACAGGTGTTGATGCGGCCCTACACAGTTATCACGACGACAATCATTTCTACAACAGGGTCAAATCACTCGTACCAAGTCTACTGTTATGACGGTCCATGACAGACAGTACGCTAGCCGCGCAGTCTCCAAAAGGTCGAGCGCGTGATGGTGTATACTTCTCGAAGTAGATGACGCACGTCCGCCACCACCACTCCCACCGTGATGCCCCTGGATCTGCTTCCTCTGCGAAGAATTGCAGGCATAATATGAATCCGAGCAAAGACCGGAAAAATGTCGAGAGCGACGGAAGAGTGGCGGCAATTAATCAAGAAAGGATTGCTTCGGACACCCGGATGAAGTAGGCTGTGAGGCCGCGACGGGGATGTGCGTTGGTGCAAGGTGGATTATGGAAGGTGGGATGCTCCACTGGACGGCGTCGTATAAGCGGGCAGCTCTGCAGCTCACCTAGTCAATCTCGGTAGCTCCAAACTAAGATGAACGGAGTTAGTCTGATGGATGGTCAGGCGATGCCGCGAAGAGAGCAAGACCTTCCGCATATACGCGGGGCGCGGTGGTCGTGTGCGAGATTGACTCGAGGGATATTGAGACGATTGATTGGCTTCAAGCTGGTCGTTCGAGGTTAGCGTATTGCAAGTGAGCGCGGAGGAGGAGAGAGGAGAGAGCAAGCGTGACTGGAATATGGTGGGTGTCACGGGAGTTGGTCACCGGTCACCTGCAGCTGGGCTGTACGTCGGCCCTGCTGCTCGCCGCTACTCACAGACCCCTTCCTCGCAAACTCCTCCATCTCTCTGCTCGCTGTCGACGGCGACGACGACGTCCACCACCACCCCTCTCACTTTACTCTCCAAGGCGCGAAATCTGGCGTCTTTCTAACCCTCTACTCATGGGCTCTCGACAAGATCAGAGCTTCCTCCCGGGGGAGCAGCGAGTCCCGAGTCCCAGTCAATCCCAACCTCCCCTTAGGTCCCCCGTTGATCCAGAGTCACCGCTTCCATCTCCTCGACAAATGACTTACGACTCGTCCAACTCCCCGTCGTCCTTGCCATATCAATCCCGTGTACCTGACCGGCCTACCATCCCCACTCGCGCATCTACCCTCGGCTCGGCCCAAGAGCTGGAACACAACCGATTCCAGTCAGAGCAATCGTCAACTGCACATGCGCGTAGTGAAGACCTGAATCACTCCGGATCCTTTGCCGCGCCATCTCCCGCTTTCCTCTCTCCGAGTCGCCCTACTACCCCGGGCAGTAGCTCGAACAATCATAACCCACCATCTTCATCCGGCCATTCAGACCAGTCTGGAAAAAGACTGAGCATCACGTCCTCCTCCTCCGCATACTCCGCGTCGTCCACCTCGGCACCAGACACCCGAGCTCCTGCGTCTTCCACATCCATCGGCAGTTCCAGTACATCTTCATCGTCAGTGCTTTTCCTCCTGTGTTGTAGATAGTCCACATCTACAGGCCATTCAAAACTCTTTTCCTGTCTCTTTCCGGTCTATATACTGAGTCTGATCCTTCTGACATGGCGTTGCTAACAGAATATGCTCATCATGCGGACAAGTGATCCAAGGGGCATTCGTCCGTGCCCTGGGCACTACATTTCACCTCAATTGCTTCAAATGCATGGTGCGTATTTGTTCGTATTAAAGAGGATTCTCTTGACCTGGTTGTAGGATTGCGGGGACGTCGTTGCTTCCAAGTTCTTTCCGATCGATGGCCACGATGGGAAACAACAACCGTTGTGTGAGAGGGACTACTTCCGTCGCCTCAATCTCATCTGTGCGAAGTGCGGGATGGCATTGCGAGGCAGTTACATCACGGCGTGCAGTGCGTACCGCTACCCTATGTTCACCGACTGTGCCTCATCCGTCAACAGACAAGAAATTTCACGTCGAGCACTTCACATGCTCCATCTGTACGACCCTCTTCGGCCCTCAAGATTCGTACTATGAGCATGACAGCGACGTGTACTGCCACTACCATTATTCCACCCGTTTCGCGACCAAGTGCGCAGGCTGCAACACGGCCATTTTGAAGCAGTTCGTTGAGATCAATCGGAATATGCGCGACGAATGCTGGCATCCCGAATGCTACATGATCAACAAAGTACGTAGCTCTCGTCAATCAGCAGACTACATGATGTTCATGATATTCGAATGTTGCAGTTCTGGAATGTCAAGGTGGTGTCGCGACGGCCAACGAGCTTGCAAGCATCAACTACTGACGCGTCGGAACCTCCGTACCTCGAGGAAGAGCGGGTCGAGACTCACTCATCGCTCAAAGACAAACAAGTCAAGATGGAGCAGCAGGTCTATCGAATATGGACGTAAGCTTACGCGTTTCCCGACTTCGAGAGCTGTGCTGAAAGCATTTCAGCGTTTTGTCGGCATTTGAGGAGTCAAGTGCCGCATGTATATCCGACATGTTGCGGCAGGTCAGCAATGGTCAATACCTCGAAGCCATCAGGATGGCGGAGAAGTTCATCCTGCACGTGGAGGTGCTTTTCGCCACCATAGATGATCTGGAATATCACTTTGCGCGCCTGAACCTGAAGGGTACGGACTTCTTCATTGCGTCATGTCACAATCTACTGAACATGCACATTAGGCATGTCCCATGTTCGTGAGGCACGCATGCTGTGTCGGAAGACCGTGGACTTGTTCACGCTGTTGTCCCACACGCAAGAAACTGGGGCGCGGAGAATGGGCATGACGCAAGAGCTCCTCGCCCTTGTTACAGGTCTTGCACACTACCTCAAGATCCTGATACGCATCGCTCTCACAGGTGCCCTCAAGCTCGAGCGTGAGTACGACGTACGAGAGGCAATGTCGTCTTTCCTGGACAAGCTGCATCTACTTGCGGTACAAGGTGGCAACCCCTCCGCTCGCCGCATGATGAAGGGTGCCAAAGGAGAGGTGACACCTGCACATCGCCCGGGTACTGGTAACGCTAGCACCAATGGTGTCTCATACGGCTTCCGTAGTCTTGCTCCCGAGAATGCGGGGGAGTCGCCGTTCATTGGAACACCTCGCGACCCAGCACTCAGCAACATACCCGTGGTCAACCCGCCTTCGGACCTATGTGTCAAGTGCAATCTCACCGTCGAGGAGGATTGTGTCCGCCTTGGCACATATCAGCGTTGGCATTCCCATTGTATACAGTGCGGTTCATGTGGGAAGGCCGCTGCCGCGCCGCTTCCTCAGGAGCCCAAAGCCATTGAGGATAAGGAGAAGAGCAAGACCGAGG
Organism: Artomyces pyxidatus; assembly: GCA_022160305.1. NCBI lineage: Eukaryota > Fungi > Basidiomycota > Agaricomycetes > Russulales > Auriscalpiaceae > Artomyces > Artomyces pyxidatus. The sequence goes on along the minus strand of MU277250.1, from coordinate 137,863 downwards.
ATGGCCTTCCGAAGATTACGACAGTACGCCGGCCACCTGCGAACGTCGACATCTTCCTATACGAGCTCGACAGCATTAAAGACACAGCTTCTTTTGGTGCGGTGCCTACCGTTATCTATTGCTCAGACCACGCGCACCAGGGCTGTCGTCCAGGCTTTCAGGCTGTCTCTCGCCTCGAGCAATATGCGTTCCTCCTGAACGTCGCCTTGAGGCGCTTATATCTTCTTCTGAAGAAGCGCAAGGTCATTCCTTTGACTCCCGGTCAGTATTTCACTCTCACGGTCCAACGTGAGGCTCACGAACCCTTGCGCACCGCAGTCACTTCCACACCCGCCGAGGAAGAACAAGATCCCTACCGCAACTCCGGCGACATCATGCGCATGAAGACCGTCCACCTTGACCGAAAACTGTCCGCGACCGCACGGTTACCAAAGCGCTCGACCATCGTGGAAAGTCCGAGCGGTAAAGTAGCGCATCCCACTGATGTAGTGACGTCGCAGAGTCGGCCGCACCACACAGACGGGGGTTCAACATCACATGGACACCGGCCACACATCCATGGAGCAGCGTCGACGAATGGCCGCTCTCACCGAGGTGCCCACGGGCATACGCAACAACAGCAACCACAACCACCGCCAATGCAGCAGCAGCCACAACAGACTCCACAGCGCCCACCACGGCCACAGCTCGCGATATCTAGTCAGCCCGATCTCACCAAACCGCGTCCGTCGTTTAACCGCGCCAACACGGACGTCATGATCGTTGACGACTCGGCACCTTCGTCGCCCGCAGGACCGCCACCCGACGGTCCTGTGGGTGTGGAAGGCATCACCTTGGCGGACATCCCACAGCTGGCGGAGGCAGCGCAGGCGCGGGAGCAGCACCGGTCCCTGCCTAGTCAGAGCTCCATACCGTACATCGCGGAACTCACACCCCTGGAGCTTGCGATCGTCAAGCACGCCGCGGTCGTCATCCTGTACCGGTCGCCCCTCCGCGAGCAGATCGATGTGGAAGAGATTATGGAGATGGTGGAGGTCAAGAAGCAAGGCTTCTGGAACAAGCTCTTCAAGGGCAATGATAAGAAGAACGTGAAGAAGAAAGGTGCGTGCGCGTGCGTGGGCACGGGTTTACGCTTTATGGACTCATGACATTTGACAGGCGTGTTCGGCGTACCCCTTGAGCTCTTGGCGGAGCGCGAAGGCGCCGATTCTATGCACGGCGCTTCTCGCACAACGCTCCGGGTTCCGAGTTTTATTGACGACGTGGTATCGGCGATGAGACAGATGGGTACGCTCGATCCTGCAATCATGTGTGTTTGGGCTAAATGCTCGCGGTGGCTGTTTTATAGACATGTCGGTGGAAGGTATCTTCCGGAAGAACGGGAACATCAGGCGTCTCAAGGACTTGACAGAGGCGATTGATCGAGATCCGTCGTCGGTGGATTTGACGACAGATAACGCAGTTCAGCTGGCGGCACTGTTGAAAAAATTCCTGCGAGATCTTCCTGATCCGCTCCTGACGTTCAAGCTGCATCGCTTGCTACTTGCCTCTCAGAGTATGTCCTGTTCAAATTGCATCAGTGGTTTATTTTGACACCCCTTTGTGTCCATCTAGCTCTGCCAAACGAGTCGGAACGCAAGCGGCTATTGCATATGCTGGCGCTCATCCTGCCAAAGAGCCACAGGGACACCATGGAGGTGCTCTTCGTATTCCTGAAGTGGGTGGCGTCGTTCGCACATATGGACGAGCAAACAGGGAGCAAGATGGATCTACCCAATTTGGCGACGGTCATCTGCCCAAGCATCCTGTACTCACCGGGGCGCGATCCCCTGCGCGACGACAGCTTCGGCGCTATCCGTGTGGTCACTGCGCTGCTGGAGAACCAGGACGAGTTCTATACGGTACCGGAAGAGTTCATGTCTCTCCTTCACGACCAGGAGTATTTCGCGCACAGCATGGAGCTGCCGAGTAAGGACTTCGTGAAGAAGTGCGAGACGTACATGCGCCTGAAGGCTAATGGACGGATGCCGGGGCCCGCAATGTCACCTGTAGCAAACTCGATGCCCTTCCACTCGAACAATGCCAATTTAGCTCACCTCGCGCGCCCGACGGACTCGCAGGACTCACGGTCAGTACCTCAGCCCCTGTGTCACCCAACGTGTCCACTCACCGTGTTCACCGTGCTTTCAGGCTAGGGCCTGCGATGTCACGCAGTCCAGACAGACCCGGCATGCCTCCGTCGTCGATGTCGGAAAACGTGATCCGCAATGGCTACCAGTCGCGCCAGCAGTCCCCACAGCCTACCCTCCCGCATTCTGCGATGTCCTTCCCCTCGCCCGGCCAACAGCCGCCGAACTCCTTATCGCAAGGCGTCGCGATGATCCAGTCGCCGCAGCCCCAGCCACGATACGCCAACGGGAATGGCAGCCTGTCATCAGACAGCGAGTGGAACGCTCAGCGGTCGCCACCACCACCGCTGCAGTCGGGGTCGCGCCCGTCGTCTGCAGCGTTTTCCCGGCCGGGTGGCGGCGAGCAGACGCCGCAGGCGCACAGCTTCGCGTCGAGTGCCAACGGTTATGGGCCTCCACCGAACGGGTCGTCTTCGAACAGCCCATTGCACAGAGCCCCGGCATGATACCCCCGACCGTCTGATGTCCGTGCGTTGCTGGTTCAGTGCAGGGCCGTAGCGGACGTCACGTCGCTCTCTCACCTCTCCTTTCCGCGGAACTCTTTGACATTCTTGTTTGTTCTACACGCTGTGTCTGGTCGGTGTGATTTCGCATATCTGTAGTTCACTTTACTTTTACGCTCACTCTTTGCGCGCTCCCTCATTAACATTTATGACGATGGACAAGAAGTTTGGCAATCCTGATATCTGTTTTAGACGGGCAGTCACCTCATATTCGACACATTCATGCTGCAGGCGAGTACCGATTGTCTTGCGAACACGTCGAAGCCAAGCTTTTGAGCTTTCTTTTCCCCCGATGATGGGATCTGGCGTCGGGCATCTCGGGGAAAAGGCTTTGCTTGCGTAAGCCACGAATGATTCGACTTTTAATTTCATCCACCGTCTTGCCTTCTGCACGTCGACGAATTATTTCTCATTTCTGGTGAGTACGTTCCGACTCATGAGTCTCATAGATCACATTGCCGACTACGACCGATTCATCGACATCAGCACCATGGCGCAGTTCCTGCTTGGCACGCGTTTCGTGAGCTGGGCAGCGGGGCGCGACAAACCTTCTGCTGCTCGATTTGCTCTCTTGGAACGTCTATTGTACAAGGTGGCAGTGTAGTCTATGGGTGCCGAGAGCCTCATCTCCTTTCGCAAACTACACATCAAAGACGGTGCCGAGCTCATGTATCAATGGGCTGACGTAGACTGCTCTCAAGACAGGATTGAGGTCGCTCTTGCTCCCACCCCGCTCGACGCCCTCCTCAGGCGCCCAGAGTTCATTTCATCAGACTTTCTTCGAGAAGCTGTGAAACCGCTCGAAGGTTGGATCCCCGTCGCGCGACCTGTCATACATCCGGAAATTCGTCTGGCCTTATTCTGTTTGGACGTGGAGCTCGGCATCGAGAGATGGACATCGCGGCCACGCCCCTCGAATACGGAGGAGCAACAAGCGGAACGACCCGAAGGAGCCAAAATTCCGAGATTGCGCATTGCCTCGACAGGACAGACATGTTCCCACTGCCTGACCTGGCTACGCCGTATGTCCCTCAGTTACCGATGTATTTGGGAGATAGCTCCGTCCAGGTACGGAAAGACGGACTGTGATTGGGGCCGCTATGTAGACAGCTCGCGCACCGGCATGATTGACGGCTCCCTATATATTGCTTGCCTGCACGTGATCGACGAGTACCTTTGTCGCCAGCCGGAACTGACCAGGTGGTTGCCAAGTTGTATGGGCTTTGGGTGGTGAGGCCAGTGAGGTGGTGAGTGCAAAACATGGATGGTATGGTGCGTTTGTAATCATATTCTCGTTATAGTAGTACGAGTAACGAGCGCATTTTTTTTGTCAGTCAATGCATCGCAGGGACCGCTCAGGTACAGCTTACTTGCCGTACAGATGCATCGCTATGGGCATTTATTTTTGTATGATTATAGTCATCATATTTATCATGTCGTATCCTTGCTGGTCGACTGTTCTGTAAGTTTGGGCTTAAGATGCGGTTTCCCACGCTTCAACGGAGCGTATGTTAGTATTTCCCCCGTTATTCCCCCACCTCAGGCCGCCCAGTGATCATCTACATCTCGTCGAGTGTCTTTCCGAATCTTTGAATCGTGCTTTCTGGTAACGGAACACGACTCTCCAGCTCCCGTGTGGACTATCCGATCTTGGACCCCTCTCGACGGTGACTTCGGCCTCGGACTAGCAGTCGGCCCACTGTCTTCGTCTGGCATTCTCAGGTGCCGTTTTGGCTGCGTTGGCTCTAGCCATCTTGCCCAGTCATGCCTATTTATCTACCACCTGCTCTCTGTGTCTTGCCTTGTGGCGAAGTCTCGTCTGCCATCAGTTGGAACCAGAATGAACTTGTCTCTGACCAATCCAGCCAACTGCCTACCACGATGATGCGTCGAACCGTATTCGCTCTGCCACAGACCATCAGACTACTTGACCACAGGCAACGCATAGTAGTGTTCCCCGGGCTGTAACAGCCCAGACCACTTTCCCCCCACCGTCAGCCAATGGTCAGATTCAGAATGTGCGCCTTCAAGGCGCGCCCTTTTCTCCGCCATCCCTTGTCGACTTACATCCACATCTCGCATCAAGCTCACTCAAGATACTCGCTCTCAACCACTCTCCCTTAATCAAGTATGTCTTTCGCCGCTCCAAAGTCGCGCCCCCAGCCCCCCCGCCGTGCCTCCTCCCTCCCCGTTCTCCCTTCCTGCAAGCCATCACGGTCTCTATCCACCTCCGCGTTACTCTCGGTACGCAAGCAAATAGACGAGCACAAGCGCGGGACATGCTCCATAAAAGACAAGGAGAACGTCCTACCCCCACTCAAGACGGCCCGCCGGGTCGGCTCCCAACGCGTGTCAGCCGCGCCTTCCCTACCCAAGCTGAAGCCGCTCACCCCCACCAAACCCCTCCACCACACTGTTCCCAGTGCGACGGCTGCGCGTGCTGGCAGGAGCCCGCGGGCCAGCCCCACCCCGAAGCGCTCCTCGCCCGCCCCGGGCGCGTGGAAAGCGCCGTCCCCTCCGCCTACGCGCAATCCGCTAAGCGCGCGGCCTGCTGCTTCGATCCATGGCAAGCGCCCTGCACTAGCCCCACGTCGGCCTCTCGCACCTGCCACGCCGCCGCGCACGGAGGCGGCAGAGGTCGCGGCATCCCCTCTGTCAGAGAACGAAACGTCTGTGGATGCGGACGCGTTCTTCCTGGACTTGGGCATACGGGCCGAGTCGTCACCGTACCGGTCTCGTAAAATCGGCCTCTTCGCACATGTCCCAGGCCTGCAAGGATCGCCCACGCTTGTCGAGCACGGGTCTCCGATCCCTCCTACCGGCCCCGCATCCCCCCTGGCCGACTCTGCCTCCGAGCATGACCCGCTCTTCGGGGCGTTCGGGTACTGCGAGCCCTCCGCCGACGCTGGCAGCGACGGGGTATGCGTGGAGAGTGCAATCGTCTGCCTGGATGGGGACGGCGCGGCGCCGGTGTTCGAGGCGCCCGCCGCGTGGCGAGAGGCGTGTGCGCGGCGGTCGTCGCTCGTCTCCTTGACGAGCACCACCCCGTCGTCGCCCAGCGGAACGTCATCTTTTGGCTTCTCGCCTGGGCCCACCCCGCCCCCGACTCGCGCCTACGAGAAGAAGGACCCTTTCTCGGGGATGCAGAGGCTCTGGAGCGTGTTCGGAGGCAAATACGCGGGTAGCTGGGCGATGTAAGTTGTCTCGGATGGTCGACGTGGGCGTCGGGGCCGGGCATTTGGTCAGTGTCATAAAATTCGAAACCCCTGAAAAACCAGGAGAGGACGGAGGGTGGCCACAGGAGAATCCGGCGATTGAAAACCCTATGCGTTTGTGTACCGGTGGTTCACCTGTCGTCGTATAATCGTTTGAAACTCGAAAAACGTATTGATCCCGAGTCCCGACTTGCCGACGGTGTTCTGGCAAATTAAATGACACCGACCGCTGTCTAGCAGTGGACATGCACTATGCCGCAGGCTCGACGCTTTCGGGCGACGAGCCCTTGCCAAGATCCGGATGTCGGGGCTCCCTAGATGTCGATGAACTGTCATGGAGCATGAAACTGGCAGATGCACCCGCGATGGACAGGATTCTCCGGATTGCGTGCTCGGACGGCTGATATTCGCACAGGCTCAGAGACGTCCTTGCTAGGCCACAGAGACGTCACCGCCCGCGAACACGAAGTCGACGGGTGCGTATCGCGTGGGTGTCCGCCTCCTCAAAGCGTGTGCATTCTATTTCAGCGGATGCAAGCACGCACCATTGCACGCAAGCTTTGCATCCGCCGGATCCGGCGATCTCGCACCCAGAGACGGCAATCTAGGAGCGGCTCCGGCGAGCGTGCGCCCTCCGCTCCGAGGCCTATCACGATGGAAATTAATAACTTACAGACAGGCGCACGTCGATCGCGGCACTCGGCCTCGCAACCTAGGCCCGCCCCGCACGGCGCATGGGCGTGCATTTCAAACCCGCTGCGAATGCCTCCGCTGCCTCCGAGCCCGGCTGCACGCACTCCGGCAAGCCAGCGTATGTTGCCGGGCCCGACAACGCTAATGCAAAAATAACAAATTAGTAAAGCGATTTGTGCGGGGCCTGAAGGCCTGATCTACGGGGGATATACTATGAGCCTGCGAGGGCGTCAAGCTTGTCCCGCCTGCGCGTTCCTTCTGGGCGACCCGGCGGTCCGGCGGCTGCGAATGCTGGTCGCGTTCTGCGTGAATTCTGCGGGTGCGCGCAGTGGCCGCGCTATCTGCAAAGCGGCGTCCAGGAAGCTGCGACGGCTCTTCTCGCGGGCCGCTGCGGTGCCTTGTCAGCTGCCTGCTGTCCTGCACACGCACGATGATACCGCCCGCGCCGAACCGCGCTTCCAGGCTGATCTCGTGAGTCACGCTGCTGTGCGTGATGCCTCTCCCCACCCCCGATGCATCACGCCAGGAAGTTTATTTTCGGCGCGAGTTACGATGACACGATGACGGTAGCCAGGTCGTGCCCCGCTGCTCGACGCGTTATCCGCTCCGCAGCCCCGACAAGCGCGGCCCTCGCTCTTCGCGAAATTTCAAAATCGCGGTATCAGTGAAAACTGTTCGACCGCAGAACCAAACGGCAAGCCGCTCCGAATCGAATCTAGGACAATACATGTATGAGTCCACGACATATACAAGTGAGTGTGAAGATAACAGCTCGACGTGCGAAAACGAACATACAGCCCTGCAAAAAAAATGACAAGAACAACAAAGTCAACTGATGATACATATTACTCATGTGTAGCCAAGAATGTTCAGGACGCCTCAGGGCGCAGGCTCTATGTAGGATAGGATGATGATCGTCATGCGTGGTCCGTAGCTTATAGACTCTAGCCTCCTTCGTATAAAGTCGTAAATATGCGCGAAAACCAAGAAAGTGATAAATATACCAGTTAGAATGTGACGGGTGGATAGCCTGTCGAACAGAGATAACCGATATCTACCGTTCGTTTTCCAGCCAATGCAGTCCAACGGGCATTCCCGCGCGGGGAGCGTCGGCGCCAGGCGGCGGGGGCGGTAGCACCAGATCTTTCGGCGACGGTGGCTGGGGCGGGCCTGACGAGGATGTAGACTTCAGTGCTGAACCTTGAGCGAGGAGGGTCTTCCACGGGGGCGGGGGCAGGCGCGCCGTCCCCTCAGAAGGCGACGTACCGTTCCCGTTCGTGCCCTCCGACCACGAATCTAGTAGCCCGCATGCCTTGAGCGACGGCAGAGACGTGGCCGGCGCTTGAATATGTACCGGCGGGCCTGTGTCCCGCAGCTGTGTCTGCAGCTGTAGATGCGGGGGTTGCGGTGGAGGCGTCCGGTCCGAGAGATGTAATCGGCCGAAGGACCGGTACGACGTCGCGCTGGACGTCTCGCTTCGGTCCGCGTCGTCGTGGATCGCGTAGTCCTGCGCTGAGGAGGCGGCGGTGGCGGAGGACGGTTGTGACGCGGACGAAGGCGGCTGTGGAAGCGGCGATGGTGCGGTAGACATGGTGGAAGGCGAGGCACGGGCAACAGCCGCGGAAGGGAGCTTCATACCCCAGGTTTCTTCATGATCCCGCGTCCAAGTTTGAATCTGCGGGTGATCGGCAAGGTCGTGCTTCTGTAGCGCCTGCGGCAACATCACAACATTTAGAACCCTAGATAGAGTTCATCGCATGCAATGAATGTGTCTTACCAAGAGTACGGCGACCACTGTGGGGAGAATATAGGATCAATAGAGTGTAACATCAGGAAAAGTGGGGGACGTACACAAAGAGCTGTTTTTGGCTCGATTACCGAGCGACGATACAATCAGCATCATTCGCTCGCGGGCCCACTGGCGACACTCGGGCGCTGTCACGCCCGACATGCGGAATTTTGCCTACATCTTCATGAATTCAACTGCGGCACGGGAAAGGGAAAAGGACATACGTCACATAGAGCGAGAATGCACGACGCGTGTAGGATGTGCATCATGAAGTAGCACCACGCGCCGGCATTCGAGCCCGTCTCAAACATCGCAATCTGCAACTGTGCGCTCTCCTCCCCGAACCGAATTTGGTCCGAAAGCGACGCATCCCACGTCTGTCATTCACGAGGATGTGAATGTCGACGCCACAGACGCCCATGGGCGATAGAAGGTACGAAGAATATCGCGACAAGCAACGAACGCAAATTTGACAGAATACCGTCAGCTTCCCGATCATCAGCCGCGGGTTCGACGAAGACGTACCGAGAGTGCCCGCTCTGTGTCCTGTACCGCTCGCTCAAGCGCACTTGCTATAAATCGCCGAATTTCAGTTCATATATAACCCGATGTAGCAGCCGGCGGCAGAAGAGACAATACTGACCATCGCCGGTGTGCATCGTGGCCTCCATGTGCGCATGAAGGGACGCGATTCGGATAAGATGTCCATACTCTGACGCGAATTGCGTGCGTGGCGCAGGCACGTGAAGGTATTCTGTGAACCTCACAGTGAATATTGCCATCAGGTAGCCCGTCTCCTTCTGATCTCGTAACACGAGGCACGGATCGGAGAAAGGAGGGGGTCAGAGAGAGAAGAACGCACCAGGGACTGTCGTATGAACGCCGAATTCGAAGCTCGTCTCGTCGACGGGAAGACGCAGCGTGAGGTCAAGGGGCTTGGTGGGCACCGGAACATTGTAGTAGGTGAACGTGGTAAGGGACATGAAATGGATGAACCAGAATGCACGGCGTGCACACTCGCGGTCGATTGCATCGAAAGCGAAGTCGGGTGTGGGCATGGGGGTGGGAATGGGGGTGGAAAGTGTGTGCACGTGTACATCTTCCTCGAGAATGCTCAGGGCGAGCTCTGCAGCATGACGCGCGATCAGCGTCACTGAAGCACGCGCATACATGCATCGATGCGTACCAAAATATTTCGTAGAAGACGTCCACGGCCACGCCGTGAGAAGTTCATGAGACTGGAGGAGGCAGAGCGCCTGCACAGTGGCGAGGTTGCGCTCTACCGTCAGCCGGCCGCTCTTATCGAACATCTGACCGATTGCCTCCGTTGCATACGGATTCCCCGCGATACGCGGCGGCTTGGTGAAGACCACAGGCTGCCTAGAGAGGGGTGCGGCACACGCGCATAAGGCATATAGGAGGTATGTTGGAATGCTGCCGTGGCTGAGGGCGGCACAGAATGAAGGTTGATGAAGGACGAGCCGCTGGGGGTGGCAATGCGCGAAGAACACTGCATGAGATGTCAGACGCTGCTCAACTGAATTGAATAAGATAACGGTCGCTCACGGTTGACCAGTTCGCGGACGACAGGTACGTCGAGGCGGGAGGCGGGGAATGTAGAGGGAGCCGAGGCTCTCGGAGAAAAGGCAGGCTGGGCCTGTGGCTCTGGCGTCTGGAAGCTGGAAGACGAGGAGTCGATGCGTTGCCGCTTGCGGGCCTCGGGGGAGTCGTCCATGGGATCTGCACGCGCGCGTGACGTCGAGGGCGATGAGGGCACGGGTGAAGGGTGCCGTTGGTTCTTTGGACGGCGTCTGGGCTCAGAGCCCTTTTCCGATTTTGAAGAGCGGGGAGCAGGCACGGAACGTCCAGCTGCATCTGTATAGGTGCAATCTTTGGTCGCGAAGTAGCTGTGTGTGACTCGTGAGTGGGACGAAGGGTAGGGGGTCACGAGAGAAGGCCGGACCAGTTGCTGCAAGGCGCTAGAGGAGGAAGGTGAGCACGCGTGGACGGAGAGAAGGCGTGAGACTGACCTGTGCCGTCACAGCGTCGCTTGCTCTTGTGGCAGGCGTCGCACGCCTGTGAGAGATGGTGAGTAGGGCGTGGGGGGGAGACGGATGCAACACACCTTTGCGAGCCGCTTTCGCTTCGGCCCCTTGAGAAAGGCGAAGTTGAAGGAGTCCTCCTTGCTGGTCGCGGGGGGTGCGGGCGGGGGCATGGAGGGGTCGAGGGGGCGGTCGTTGTGCGGGGCGGGGAGCGAGGGGTCTGGGGGGAAGCGGTCCATGGGTGTTGGAAGAGAGAGGCGGGGAGGGAAAGGGATGACGGAGGAGAGGGAGGAGGGGACCTATAAGAGGCGGCAATTTAGGCGATTCGAGGACAATATTTGGGCAATATGCCTTCTTTCTGTATTTCAAATTGCTATTGCGGCTTCTGGAAATGCCTGCGCTTCGCTGAATCGCGCTCGAATCGCGCTCAATAACCCCCAATTATTGCCTGCTAACCGGCTGCTAACCGGCTGCTAACCCCTTATCCCCCCGCTCGTCGTCCGACACGTCCCCGCCGCCCCCCCCCCCCCCCCCCCCCCCCCCCCCCCCCCCCCCCCCCCCCCCCCATTGCAGCTGCTGCCCTCCGCCGCCGGCTTTACGTCAGACGGTGATTTGGCGGCTGCCCACATCCGCAGCCGCGGAGGCAGCCGCGGGGAATCAACTGCTCGGCAGGTCAGCCTCGGCTCCGCCCCTCTCTAACGCACACGCATGCCGCTGCGCTGCCCAGCGCCAGCGAGCGCCAGGCTGGCCCAGAGTTAAAGCGCCCGGGTATCCGTGTCGTACCCGCCGGCTGCAAACCTGAATCTGTTCCTCAAGTCGATGACAGTCTCGCACGCACGAACCGCCGGCGTTGGTCATGCCAATTGACGCCCACGCGCCCGGCTTCCCACTTGCCCTAACACCCCGCCCCATCTCCAGAGTATCTCCACATCGCCCTAGCTTGGCGCCACGCCCAGCGTGCCCCTTCGGTCGCTATCATCGTCCAATGCGCCATCCAATGCGCCAGCCATACGCTCGTCGATCGCCCCCAAGACTCTCTCACGACTTGCTCATCATCAGAGGCCCTCCGCCTACGATCAGAGCACACCCGCCTCGAGATCAGACCGTCTGCAGCCGCCAGCTGCATCAGATCTCCCATGCACAGAGTTGCCGAAATCGCACCGCTGCCCTCGTCCCTGCCGCGGAGCGTCTACGGCAGGGTGCCTCCACCGGCGCATCTCCCGATCTGCCCACCCGGCAACCGTCCCCCGGCGTCCGCACAATTACATCAGCTATACACTCGGTGCCCCTCGACGCTGCTGAGTCGCCGGGTCGCCGTCCATGACATTGCCTCCATCCCCGACTCCATGTGCTTGCCCTGTGCGGGTCAATCCACGCATGCCCTGGCTCGAGGCGCGGTGCCCAGCGGTGCCCCCACTCTCGTCGCACATCACTCTCAGTGACTTTGTCTGTCCGCGGCCATCATACTTCTTCGAGTCAACCGACGTCAGCCCCGCATGATGTCCACGCCAAACGACCGTCTCCTGTCTGCAATTTCTACCACAGATGCTCCACCTGCGAGCGATACACGCCGCCTTCAGCGTCGGACATATTGTACCGCACGCACCACCCTGGGGCCTGAGGCGCACAGCCGGTGTGTGAGAACTCTTGGGCGTAGGCGGCACCCGCCCACACGCCCTGCGCAACCCTAAATCTCGTTGATGCATGTCGGTGCGTATGTTCGCACCGCTCGAATTTTCGCATCGACGCACGTATTGCCGTCATACGCGCGGCCGCGTGTCTGTTCGACTGTGTCTAAGATGTAGACCGCCGTCAATGCACCATCACGCTCTTTGGAAACCCAATCTCTCCGCGCCCCTGCTCGCCGATAGCTTGCGCACCCCTTATTCCCTGATGGTGCCCCAGCGCGTTACCCCAGACGCACACCCGGTGCGGCACGACGCGCTGCTCAATGGGACAATCGTGTCAACATGCCTCGGGAGCATCGACCAGTAGTAGATCAGCGGGCTGCGGCAAATTGCCGCAGTTACGCGCCGTATCGGCGTGTCTCGTCGTTTTGTCGGCCGCCCTGCGCGCGGACCCTGCAGTTGATGGACGATCGGCGGTGGCGGTGTGCCTCTGCGGTAAGTCTTGTCTTGTGACCAGCCATCATCGCCGGAGGCACATAATTCATATCTGCATGCTGCCCGACGATGCTCGACTTGGCTAGTCTCGCGATCGGTAGGCCATTCACCGATGACAATACGATGCTTCAGGTGGCGGGAGATAGTCGCTCAAAGATCCCGTATTTCCCGCGTGGCGGCACTGCGACAAGGCTGATCGCATTTGTCGTCAGGCGGTAGCGGAGCGCAACTATCGGCGTATCGCTCGCGGGGCACCCAGTACCGCTGTGCGAACGTGCACATAGTTCACGCTGCGCCCCGGCTCGCATACCAAGACCGCCGGCGCACTTCATCGAAGCTCACTATCAAGGCGGCACGACGAATCTCGCCGGGGAGCCCTGAGTGCTCCCGGCAATTCCTTCGCCTCTCCGCATCCAATAATCAGATGCCGCTGCGTACATCTTCAGCGCTGTCAAGACAAGTATAGGTCAAATCAGCGGCGCTGATGCGCCGAACGGAGCGAGGCCCTGTCCGACAAGGTTGTGGGGACGTTTGCATACGTAAATACTGCTCGGGCGATTGATCTGGGCGCGGTCGAGGTGGACATCTACCTGCCGCAGTGGGAGCGCACTTGGCGCAAGACGGGGACGAACGGAAGCAAGGGGGACCCGCCGGACGCTACGATACGTTCCGTCCGCACATCGATATCGTAGAAATAGAACGCAACGTTCATAACGGCACTGACGGCATTCGAGAAGGCATGGCATTAAGTAGTTGCGGCATGAACGACGCGAAGTAGGTGAAACATTTCTACTCCGACAAGCTCTTGCAATCGTCATCGTCTTGAGATGCAAGACAGGGCCGGACCACGATGGGTCGCAGCGCGCTTGGGCGAACTGAGATCGTGCTTGGCTGTTCGGGGAGCGAACGGTGTTGGTATACTCCGCTGCCGCGGTCTTGTCCGCTGAGGGTTCTACAGGGTGCAATCGCAATGTGATGCGCGTGAATTCACGAGAATGACACCGAAATGCGTCCTGACTTCTTGCTGAGACTGCCCGGGAGCACTCGTCGGTGCTCCACGCAAGGGGAAGACCGGCATTCGTGTAGCGTAGCGAGACATCGTTCGGTAGTAGGACTCACCTTGACTCATGCTTTGATATCCAAGTGAGTGACAATTACACTTACATATGCACAAGATGTCGCGCGATGAATTACACATCCGTAAGCCCGAGAGAGCTGCGGAACTGACACACTGCCGACGGCGCGCTCCAAAGATTGACTCAGCAGATCGTGATATTCCACAGAGCTCAAGTAGAGGACAGCAATACAGTATCGTACCGGACATCGCCTAATCGAACAGACCGAAGCCCATATCGTCGTCAGATTCCTCCTGGAGGTACATAAATGCGTCAGTGCCCCTACACGAGCCGCGAAAATCGGACCGAGGCTTACCTTCTCTTCCTCTTTCTTCTCCTCCTCCTTCTCCTCGGCCTTGGCGGCCGGTGCGGCACCGCCAGCAGCGGGAGCGGCAGCGCCGCCTCCACCGCCTGAGGGAACGGAAGCGAGCTTGCTGGAGCCCTCGGCGATCAACTTCGGGGCAGGTATAAGGTATCAGTCGGAGGGACGGATAGCAGAAAAGAGGATGCGCACAGCAGAGACATCCTTGCCCTCGAGCTCAGAGATGAGCTTCTCGAGGCGGTCTTCGTCAGCCTCGATGCCGACGGCGCCGAGCACCTTCTTCACGTCCTTCGCAGAGGGCGAGGCGTTGCCACCGATCTGGAGGAGTAGGTATGCAGCGATATGGCGCATCTACAGAGTCTGCCGTGAGTTTCGGGTTGCCGAGCGGAAGGCGGAAGAAGCACTTTTGTGTAGTTTTAGACGGTGAGTGTGAGGTGGGTAGCCACAAATCACTGCATTCAGCGTGTTAGAGCAAGCCTCCTCAGAGTAAGACGTATACGACGCACATTTAATCCGCGATGGGAAGACCTGTGGATTCTATCCGAAGACGAGTGTTGAGCAGAGGCGTTGACGGACTCGCCAGTATCGGCGCGTGTGTACTGTACAGCACAACCAAACAAGGTTCACGCCACCGCTGCACATTTTCGGACTCCGCCCGAACTCTACGCTGCAAGCTCTTCAGTATACACTGCCGACGTCCTCAAGCCCGACAAACTCAAGATGGTGCGTACACGCTCGATGTTGCACGATTGTTGATGTTGACAGTGTCGGGCGATGCTGCTCACAGGCTGATTCCTCCGTCACCGACCCGCAAGTCGCTGCCGACCTCAAGAAGAAGCGCACATTCCGCACCTTCTCTTACCGCGGAATCGAGCTCGACAAGCTCCTCGACCTCTCCAACGAGGAGGTGTGTTCCGCGTCAAGCTCATGTTAAGCTGCGGTGTCTAACCGTGGTTCTACTCTCTCAGTTCGTTGAGGTCGTCCATGCCCGCGCACGCCGCCGGTTCCAGCGCGGCCTGAAGCGTCGCCCCATGGGTCTGATCAAAAAGCTGCGCAAGGCGAAGAAGGAGGCCCTCCCGAATGAGAAGCCCGCCGTCGTCAAGACGCACTTGCGCGACATGATTGTCGTGCCAGAGATGATCGGCTCTGTTGTCGGCATCTACAACGGGAAGGTGCGCCCTCCCCCCCCCCCATATGTAGCTTTCGCGCGGATGTAGATGACGTTTGGGGCACGGGCATAGGTCTTCAACAGTGTTGAGATCAAGCCCGAGATGGTGGGCCACTACCTCGCTGAGTTCTCCGTGTCGTACCGGCCCGTCAAGCACGGTCGCCCTGGTGTGAGTGTCGTTCGTTGCTTTTGTCACCATTCCCTGATTGAGTGTGCCTTGCGGGTATAGATCGGTGCTACGCACTGTAAGTACACCCTATTCCTCGTCATGGAAGCTGTCATTCATCTCTTCGCGTGTCTTGGCGCTCCTCAGCATCTCGCTTGTAAGTGCCCTTGGGTATCAGGGTGCCTGCGTGTACTAATTTCTCGCATTCAGTATCCCGCTCAAGTAATTGCTTGCCGTCCCTCGTGTTGTGCTTTTACTCTCACGTTTCATCTCTTCCCACAAAAAATATATGCAACATGCGCATGAGATATGCATCCACGATCCCGGTGCCGTTTCTCCCAAGTTCTTCTGAGGAACAAATCGTTTGTATCTTCCTCGAGTTCGTGAGATCTCACCGCGCAACCTCGTTGTCAATGGCCGAGCAGATGAGGTTCTCGTGTGTTCAAACGTTCATGCCGAGAGATATTCGGCCTCAATCGAAAAGTATCGTCACTGCGTGCCATACCTTCTTTACAGAACAAATCGGTCTTCCCGTTTTCCGTCCTTCAGTGGGGCTTCTCGTCCGAATTTCAATATTGACGTTAGTTTCCATCATCAGAATGCTGAGGAATTCGTTCCGACATCGGAGGAGGAACAACTGTGAGTAGGTGTATTGAGTCCTGTGACAAAATGGTTACAATTTTGGATTTTCGGACATGCATTCGACCACCAGGTAGAACCCCGTACGTACGCGAGGTCGTCGGCTTCTGCAGCGGCCCACCTCCGCCTTCACTGTATTTCTGGTATTTTTGGAGTTTACGACCGCCCATCCTCCGCCTTCCAAGACACCGCTCGCGTCCCACGGTTACACGAGTGCTTACCACCCATCACCCGCTTCCACAGCCTCTGGGAGCCGTGACAGCCTTCTTGCAGGGTGGGCGCAGGCGAGAGGCCTGGAGACAAGGTGGCCAGGTGCTCCTCGACTCTCGAAGACATCACGGTCGCCTCGGGCTCGTCTCTACCCACGCAGCGGCTGCCCCGGGCGCTAGCTGCGCTCTTCGTCGCGTTCGGCGCTGCCCTTCTGACAGTCTGCACTACGTCGCCTTCACGCGTACTCCTCGCATTATGTACTGATGGTTCACTTTTGTCACCTATGCAGTACTTGATCCCACCGGACGCTCCACGTCGTCTTCTGGCGCTATGTATGCCGTGTCGAATAGCTCGGTTCTTTGCCCGTTATGCGTCACCTCTCGGTACCTGCTCAAGAGACTAGCGCTGGATGGTCATGACCGCGACCAGCGGCACTGAGCTCGACCCCGCGCAGCGGGAACTCCGTGAGTGCGACACTGTTCCACACGACTCGTGAGCCACTAACATACTGGAGTGCTTGCATGCCGCGTTAGTGCACGCCCACTCAGTCGCTGCAAGACAGTCCCCACACACCCGATCAAGCCACTCCCCCCACCCAAGGTTCCGATTTGCTCAGGGCAAAGGTGAGACACGGCGGGGCCGTGTCTGCGCACCACCGGTCGTTCTACTGATGGCAGCAGGCATTCAATGGAACACGAGATCGAGTTCAAGGCGGTTGGTACACCGAAGGACTCACCTCTTCAGTGCAGCCGCTCTCCTTGTTGTAGTATCCGCCTCAACGACGAGAGCGTACCCAACCCAAATCGCTTCTACAGGGTCACCAACTCCAGCAAGGTCGACCTTGGTGCGCCGGCACGTGTGGCAGCGTATGGGGCCGACGGGCGGTCGTGGCGCTGACGACGGCAGGGTGCTCTACGTGGTTGCCGTCGTCCTCGCTGCAAGCTAAATTGGGCGCCGATATTCGATGGCTCGCCTCGGCCACTTGAACTAGGATCGATGCTCACAACTCGATATAGATCAGACACGCGCTCACCTCGTACCGAAGCGCCCAACCAGAGCGCGGCGAACGTAGGCGAAGCAACACCGGGACTACACCTCCCTCGCGAACCCGCTGCCTGCTCACCCTCATGCAGCACAGTAGGTGTCCTCGATATACCGAGAGATTCCCCCGACGAGGAACATCACACGGCGCTCAACGGTACGGTGGTCAGTGCCTGTCATGTTTATGTCTTGTAAGCCTGACAGTTATTTCGTAGTTCCTAGTCAGCAGTAAACAAGATATAAGATCTTAAGGCCGCAGAGAGCCGAGGTGCGTAGATGCGGCAGCGGTAGTACCCAGATATCCTACTATGGTCGATGAACTGAGACTCAATGCGGTTGTCTTTTTGCTGGCCGCCGCAGGCTGTCGATGAGTTGTTGGAGGAAATGGAGTTGCCTAGGATAAGGAGTGGCGGCTCGGAGCTGGATGACTTGGCGATTCAGACCGGTCAGCCTTGAGGAGATCGTCAAGCTGAGGTAGCAAGTCTGTACTTTAAGATACTCGAGCTCAGCCACTTGAGTAATTTTATTCGCCTGTATACCGGAGGTTTGCAAGAGTTCTTATATATGAACCGGTCAAATATTTGTCGAGGTTAGTGCACACAGCTCGAGTCGTTGAAGCTATTGCACTGAGTATGTCAGAGCTCGGAAACTGCCGAGACTGTTACTTACACGATGATGAAGGATGATGAGCACAAAACGTTGCCTTTGACCAACAACTCCTGAAACCATGGATTGTGCTGGAACCGTTCACGAGTCAGCACTACAGAGTGTACGATAAGTTCATTTTCGCCGCACATGGGGTCGGGCGCTACCCTTATGTAACAACTGCAAAGTGCCGAGAATTTCGAAGATTCTGTTCTTCAAGTCTCTCCACCACTTTCTCTCGTACTCCGACTCTGGCTCAACTAGCTGGCCTAGCCTTTGGCAACCTTTGACGTGAGCTGTGTACTTATCTTGAACTGTGGTGTTTCGCTATACTCTCGACCCGGAAGCAACTCTGGGAAGCACGCATCCCGTGATGCATGGACTCCGAATCCTTGGACCTTGATCAACTTCACCAGGACACCGTTGCCCTATTCCTGGATCCTCCCTCGCTGTCGCTTTTCAGTCGACGATAGTGCTTGCAAAAACAACGCTTTCATGTCCATGCACAAAGAGCTGAAATTTGGCTGAAATCCTGCCATCACACCAAGGCTACTGTAGTACCCTCTGGCTGGCGGCGTCTCCACAACCTTCTCGCTGCCATGCGTCACTCACTGACTGGTACATCCAGAGCCGATGTGTGGGCTGCAGCTGTACAAGACGAACAAGCACGACGCGTCAGCGCTGCTATCGACGAAGACATCCAGAAGCATCGAGGGCAGACTAAGCAGACCCAGCGGGCCATTCGGATGCTAGTGGTGGGTCAAACCGGGAGCGGGAAGAGCACCGTCGTCAAACGTGAGTTTTTATATTGACGAAAGCTTGCGTCGCCGCGTCGAAAGGGAGACTCGATGTCCGGCATGCTACGTATTGACATCGTCTTGTCCCTTTTCAGAATGGCAGCTCTGGTGCGAACCTACGGCGTTCGAAGCCGAAACGGTCGCCTGGCGTCCTGTCATCTACCTGAATCTTATTCAGTACATGCTAAAGTAAGTGAAGCAAATGGTCCCGCTCCATCGCCGCCTTCTACAGCCGACACATTTCGTCAACTCCAGCATCCTCAATGTTGTATCTGGGCAATACACTAAGCGGTCGCAAAATATCGATTTTTTGGGCTCAGTTCAGACGGGCTCTGTATCGGAAACTCTGTCTGAGGCAGGATACGTGTTCTATCCAGAACAGTTGGCACCTCTCCGCGAGCTGAGGTGCCGTCTGATCAGCATGCTGGTCAACTCGGGCGATGAACATCAGTACTTCGAAGATGCTTCAACTCTTGTTGGCGACAGCAGCGTGTGCGACTCTTCCGTGTGTTCCGTCACCACAGTTAGGAAAGACAAGATGCCCCTGCCGACACAGCCTTTGTCTCAAGGAGAGCCTTTTGTGCGGGCGACCCCGAATTGGAAGGACAGATTCCAAATTTCCGTCCTTGATGACCGGAGAGCCCTTGGATTGGCGGAATGATCCTACGGACCCTATGAACGTCCTTTGCGAATGCAAAGTGCCGATGGAGCAGCTATGGGCGGGACCCCTGGGTCAGGGACAGTCTTGAGGAGAGCAGGGTCACCCTTCAGCAACGCGGCGGGTTGTGAGTACCGGCAGACGTTGCGCTTGTGGTCATCGTAATCTCACGACCGCGGGTAGTTTTTTAGACGACATCAAACGCGTAACTGCGACCGATTATGTCCCTACTACTGGTGATCATTATGTGTTGTTGGCGTATCGCTTAGAGAAGCTGCGGCAGACGACGTGCTACAGGTGCGGTTGAAGACCGCCGGTCTTCGCGAGCAGGTGTTCAAAAACAAACCTACCTGGCGAATCTACGACATTAAGTCCGCGCGCGCGCAGCGACAGACATGGATCCCATTCTTCGACACAAGTGGGTGGCTGTCAACTTCAGGTGCGTTACATTCCGTCGCTCAGCCGCTGCTTAGTACCAGCGTGATGTACATTATCTGTCCTTCCCAGCTACATCCCTCGTGTTCGTCGCGCCGATATCCAATTTCGACGAGGTTCTTGAAGAAGTAGGTCACATCGCACGAGCTCTGTTCCTTCTACTTATCTGGACTGCTCCCGTAGGATCCCTCCGTAAACAGTGTGCAGCACTCTCTCACGCTATGGCGCCAGGTGGTCTCGTCCCCTTTAAATGTTCCGCTACGTCACTTTGTTCGTCTTCCTGAACAAGTGTGATTTCCTCCAGGTGTGTGTGCGGCCGTTTGGTTTCGCGCCAAGCGAGACTCTTTTGACTAGTACCCTATAGGAGAAGCTCAATACCGGTCGACAGGTGAAAGACTACATACCCGAGTTCGGCGACGGTCCGTGCAACTTTGATGCGGTGACACATTGTGAGCCGTGTCAGCGCCCATGTCTACTGTCTAATGTTGGGTACTCTACAGACTTCCGTCGCAGATTTTTGCTCATTCAGAAGGCATTCTCACCGTACCCTCAAGACAGTGATGTGTACAGTAAGTTTTGCCTCAACCATACTTATCTTATATCCCCCGACATCGACACTGTACAATCTATTAAGCTTTCTTCACGACCACAAAGGATACCACTCAGTTTAAGTCGGTCCTCAGTGCTGGTGTGTTCGGGTATTCTGTCACCATGTTCACTCTGAATACCCTTGTTTATAGTGCGAGATCTGATCATGGAACACAGAATTCGGCCTTTCATACTGTTATGGTGAGTACTTTGCCTAATTAACGCGGAACCATGTATCCTCATGTACCACAGAATTTTTTTTGCCTTGTCACGAATCCGAATTTACTGTACCCTGATGATGTCTTTGTCATGTCAACTAAGACACCCGTGACTTAGTTGACATGGAGGCTTTGAGAGCTAAAATATAATCAAATTGTCACATTCATTCAAGTTAAGCTACAAGGTAAGACTCATAGATAAGTCAACGGAGTAAAGAAAGTAAAGGCCATTTATCTCTGACGAATAACAGATTTATATACAGTTTATACACAGCAGGGATAAATCCCTAGGAACGTTCCAGCACCGAATTCACTTCGGCGTATCCGCGACACTGTAGGTGACCTTCTGTGCTCTAACCTGTCATTCAGGGTCAGAATCAAATCCAATATGCCCTAGCCAGGAAACCGCTGACCTTTCCCTCCTTCATATACTGGAAGCCGTCGGCCACGCTCTCCAAACCATTAGGCAACAGATAAACAGGGTTCGGCTTAATGTGGCCCTGTTCCAGGATACCCTCGAGAAGCTTTGCAACCTTCTTTCCCCACACCTTCTGCTCTGGCGTGGCCGTGTTTTTCTGCGGGAAATCAAAGTCCTGGAATATTTCTTCAGCAAACGACGGATTCGCTCCTGGTGAACATCACATACGGCTCCAAGGAGATCGTAGACACAGGTATGCGCGAGCTTGACGTTCGGATGCGATGTCGGAGGAGGAAGAATAATAGCCGCAATGCCGCCGTCCTCGCTCATAGCACCCGCGACAAGGTCTGGCGTCGGGCCCTCCGAGATCGCGTCCACGACGTGCCGCAGCTTCCCACCCGTCGCCGCCCAGATCCGCTGCGCCACGTCTGGCTCGCTGTAATCGAACACCTCGTCCGCGCCAAGCGATTGGACGAGCGCGAAGTTCCGCGGCGATGCTGTCGCGAGCACGCGCAGGCCCGCGAGTTTCGCGAACTGCACAACATACTGCCCTACAGATGACGCGCCGCCGGATACGAAGATGGGGATCGGCGTGGATGTCGGTTTGAACGGCGTGGGTAGGTCGTTATGTGACTCGTACAGAGTCTGCAGGGCGGTGAAGGGCGCAATGCCGAGCTGTGCCGCGTCTGCGAAGGACCAGGCGTCCGGTACGCGTACGATCACCTCGGCGCTTGCGACTACGTACTCTGCGAACGACCCGTTAGGGTGGATACCTGACAATGTCGACATCCGTGAGTACAACAGATAAATGCGGTGACGCGTTTTACGGGCGCGATGTGACTGACCTCCGTGCACGAAGCCTGCAACGCGTTCGCCGACCGTCCGTACACCCGGCTCGACGTCAGGACCAATTTCCTCGACGGTGCCAGCGAAGTCACAGCCAGCGACCGCGCCAGCGCGCTTGCCGTACTCGGCGGTCTTCCCTGGATATGTGTTCAGTGGCCACAAAATTGAAAAGGTGTAGCGAAGGTGCGTACAGTCAATGGGATTCTGAGCAGCAGAGGCCACCTTGACCAAGATCTGACCAGAGCCTGGCCTCGGGACTGGGTACTTGTTTATCAGAGTGACGGAGCCATCCTTCCCGACGACGACGGCCTTCATAGAAGTGGGAGCCATGCTGAGGAAGTGATTGTGATACGGAGAGGGAGAGGGAGAGATATAGAGATGTGGGATGGGAATGGGATGCAGACCTCGGCTCCCTCGTACCTTTATATACGCTGGTCAGAGTCTGTCAAGCCATACGATACTCAAGATCTTGCTGCTGTGTTCGTTCAGACCTTAGCGGGGATCTAGGAGGTTCCAAGACGATGGTACGCACGGGCGCCGACTACATCCGTGTTTCTTGGGCGTGCCGGGCACCTTCGGTTCCCGGATGCAATCCTGTCCTTACGCCAATGTCAGCCAGCGTCGACATCGGTCGTCCACCCAATACCTTTGTTACCGTCTTTGACTTAGGTTGCTCAACCCTGTGAGCGATCGTCATCCTAGGGACATACCGCCAGCTCCCCAGTTCCCGGTTGCGGAACCGTTACGCGGACTCAACGACTGTCCGCCAAGGAACTGTTGACAACACTTATCAATGGCTGCGCCCATCAAGAACAGAACGTCTTTCATGTGGATGGTAACTTTAGCAGAGGACAGGAAGCAAGGAATGACTGCTGACCCGATCTCTGCCTCAGCGAACTCCTAACCCCGTAGGGAGAATTCTGGGTTCTGTGAGCCTTGATACGTATGCTCTATCAGTGATTGCGCTTGACAGTAAGACAGAAATGCTGGCATATATCCGTGCTTTTACGTGCTCTATACACATCCTGTGTCGACAACAGTATGGTGATACAGATTGACGGGGAGGTCCGACGAGCAAGGGAAGATGACGAATGGAGTCCTAACCAAGAAAGGTGAAGGAGAACAATAATCCATGCCATCAGGACGAGGTCGCCCTGAAACGTATGTTCGATCGTTTGCTTGTGCCACCTTCAACTGTGTACTCAGACAAACAGAACTATCAGGGTCGCATTCACACCGGATATGTGGCGTGGACAAACCCACCGCAATTTCGCCTTCCTCCCGACCTGCTCTGGAGTCTGGAAAGTACCATACTCTTGCTCTTGCAGCATTATCTCGTCGACGTCGACAAGCGCAACATACTCTTCCGCCAAAACGAGCTGTCTCCATTGTCGGACCACTTACTCCTGTATAGCCAACCTCGTATCCGGAGTGGCGAATTTCGTATCGTGGACAACGATTCTTGAGTCCTCAAACGATAACACTTGATATTTCCACCTGCAATACCTTCCCCCGGACAACGTAAGTGGCTCTCCATAGATCCGTTGTCTCCGGAGGCCGGATTTTCTGATCAAGTTGCCGCACGAAGAACACGTCTTTGTGTCTGAGTATCTCCAGATCCGCCAGATTATTCGATCACCTACTAATGAGAATTAACCGAGCCGCTGTAGGCGAAGGCTGTCTCACTGTGGCGGCAGTCATGGACTTGCTATGTACTAGCCTCTAGCACCGGCTGTGTAGCGGCCAGTCGCGGACCGGAAAGGGAGGATATAGCGGCGAGTATTTCATGCGAGATGCGATGTTGTGAGTCCTCCGCACCCCTTGCGCTGATGTTGTATTGCTCGAGAAGACGAGTACGAACGTTCGAGTTTCCTGTGGCCATGTTCAAGTTCGCGCCACAAGGACCGGCAAATGCCGGTCCAATCAGCTGGGCAAATAAGGGCAAATACTGGGCAAAGCAAATATTTGACTCGCGAAAAAGGCTCGGGTATTTTTGATGGCTATAATGCGCAAAATCTGTCTGTAAACAGTTTGCATCAGATGTCAACTTGATACAACGACTACAATGAGTAAAATCACTACCTCTTGATAGCGCTCGTTGCTATCTCACTACGAGCCGATTGCGTGTGATCACAACGCAGTTATAACTTGCTGCCAAATTTCGTTCATCTCTGCGGGTTGTCTGGAATTATGTTACAGTCCTTCTTAAATATTGTCTCATACAAAATATCTTGGGGTGTTCCCAAACAGTGCCCTTGCGTCGTTGCGGTCACAACGGGTCTCATCGAGAGTGAGATCTGGTTCCTCAGATCACACATGCGGTTGGCCAGGCTGCAGGAATACAGCAGGATAGAGTATAACAATTGAACAACTGTACATCTACGCTACTGCGCCGGCACCGCCAGCATACCCCGCGCCGCCTGCCGCTGACGGCCCTGCGCCACCCATGGTCGATGATCCCGCCGCTCCTGTCGCCGACGATCCTGCCGCCGACCGTGCCTGTCTCGACCTTGCTTGCTCCCGCATGCGTGTCATGATTGAAGCCCCGGCATGGCCGTCCCCTCCATCCTCGTCGTCCGAAGATTCATCAAAGACTGCACCGAATACCTGACTGATAAGAGGACAGTCAGTCGGCGGCACTATGCATGACACTCGGCCACGTACGTTTTCCACCACGCAAGCAAATCCCTCCGATCTGGTTCGTCCATGTAGCGCTCAACATGCTCAACGAGAGCATGATAGAACGCCTCGTATGGCCATTTCCCACCACTCCCTCCCGCAGACATATGGCTTTGTGCGCTCATCGCAAAATGCACCTATGCAGAAGTCAAATGACCGGACTGCGTATAGAAGAAAGCAGGTGGTGACTTACGAGGACAGCACCATACGCGATTGCAGCAGGTGTGACATGGTTTACTCCATGTCGAGCGGCTCGTGGGCGTCGATTGCCATTTGTGCGAATTTCGCCATGCTGGTCACTATCCCCGACAGCGCTGGGACCATGCATCATGAAGATAACAGCCTGTATGTAGTCCAATCAATGCAAGAGTAGAACACAATACTGGTGTCTGTACATACCTGGACTACCAGTCTGCCTCGTAGGAAGCCGACCGTAACATTGTCCATGTCGAGACGCTCATCCTCCCACAGAAAGATGGGCCAGTCGGTTGCGCTGACACGGTACATCGGGTTGCAATTCCTGATACCTGTGCGGACACTGTGACGGTGGCAGTCAACATCGCCAGCGTAAGTGAGATGCGAGTGGACAAGATGCACTGTGAGCTCGCGTCATAAGCTGTCAAATGAGAGCTCACGCAGGATCGGCCCAGTCAAGGGCTGCAGGACACAAGAGGCGACCGTATTCATCGTGATGGAAACCCCGTCGTGCCTTGTTCTTTCTGTGACCATCTTCGGGGAGAAATGTGTGCCAGTCAGGGATGGCCTTCTTGATGCCGTGCACAAGATCGCCCCGGGTCTTCGATCGACCCTTGTCGAGCTGTTGCGCTGCTAATCAGAGACAGTCACCTGGATTGAGGAGCTGAACTGACTTTATCGACAACTAGCCGTACACCATCAGGTCCACCACTGGCGATCTCCTGAACGAGGTCCGGGGCAAGGGTGCATAGCTGGATGAATAAATTGTTGTATTTGTTCCGTCTGAAGAACTCGTCAGATGCTGTGAGGAAATCTGGGTGCACGACAGATTCACCTATAGCTAAACACATTGTCTGGCGTGCCCGTTGCTTGGCTACGCTGTAGACCTTCCTTGATGATAGTACCGATGTTCCGCCACATATCCCCTACGATCCCAAACATCCCCCCCGCTTGCTGGAGGTGGTGAGACTCGCTATAAAGTGGCATGCTCAGATTGTAGAAGGGATAGAAAAGGCAAGTTGCTCACCGCCGTTTCTTCGAGGACCTCTCGTCGTCACTCTCGTCGCTGTCGGAGCGAGAAGAGGCTGTACGAGAACCTAAAATACCAGTAGATGACATTTGGGTTGGTGCAGGGGCCGGGGGGGTGCGTGTGTCAACAGTGCCAGCGGTAGACTCGTTCGAGGAAGGGGAAGACGATGACAACATAGAATTCTTGACACTGCCAGCAGCGAGGATGAGAGAAAGTTGGGAGAAGGGAGAAAGAGGAAAATGAAGCCCCATCAGGTGGCCCCAGCAACGCCTTTATGCGAGGTATCAAGTCATTTTGAACTCCGTATGTCTGTAGCCCATATGCAGGGTTGATCGGTTAGCATGACGTTCAGGGTACCAAACTTTGTTGATCAGTCTGCGCACCTCTGATTACTCTGCACCCGATATGTTCAGTATGGGGAAGACCGGGAACGTGTTCGAGATACGAGCCGAGGCAGTGCGTCCTGCTCCTGACTTCTACTCATAATTCGAGGTCTGCAAAGACATCATCTAATTCATCAACATCAAAGATGTCCCTACCGTTAGGAACATCAGCAAAATCGTCCGCATCGTCCGGGTCCGAGTCATATGCGTCTTGCTCATTATGTCCTTCGCCGCTCCCCGGACTTGTAGTTTCGGCCGTCTCGGAGGTTTGCTCGAGCTCGACAGGAACGAGTACGGTGTCCACAGTCCGAGCCTTCAGCTTGCCGTGTCCAATGCCTACGCCAAGGCATCGAGCGAGAGTGTCACGATCGGCAAAACTGCCAGGAAATATATGAGAGAAGGTTC
The DNA here is from genome assembly GCA_022160305.1 of Artomyces pyxidatus. Lineage (NCBI taxonomy): Eukaryota > Fungi > Basidiomycota > Agaricomycetes > Russulales > Auriscalpiaceae > Artomyces > Artomyces pyxidatus. Next base: position 111,351 of record MU277250.1, on the reverse strand, counting down.
ATATCCAAGCACCCTCGACATACCGATTCATGTAGTAGTACCGCCAGTCCCCCGCTGCCTCCCGTGCTATAGACGGGGCCAGGAGAGAGGTCGTACGGCCATAGTGGAAAGCCGGTATGAAATGACAGCCACGGATTATGTGAGCGGGGTCAACGAAACCAAATGCATCCGAGTCTGTCGCGTTGTTGGCGAAATGGACCCGTTCAAGACGAGAAGCTGCAAAGCCACTAGTCCACGTAGGATCGTGGTGCATCCATCGTACCCACAAGAACTCAACTCGCTGCTCTTCCGACGCTGCGGGAGTATATATATTAGCATGGTAGATACCGAGGACCCAGGCGTATGACCATGGCTGTGAGTCGCCGTTCTCGGGCGCATGCACGATGATGCCACGTCTTCCGAAGTGTGGGTGGATGACATCCTGGTCTCGTTGAAGATCGTATGTCGTGTAGTTGATGCGTGCAGTTGCATGCGGGTAGATGCGCTCGCTCTTGAAGACGATCTGGTCTGGGTGCGTCTGGTATCCGAGGGCCATATCGCATCCATCTTTGAAGCGACTATGGAGGTGCGCTCGAAGGGTTGGCAAAAATGTCTGGGTAGAAAAACAGGTTTCAATACTGATTGTGTCCGCTCATATTGATGTACGTACGTACCTGCACCGCTGGGTCCTGCGGATGCTCAGATATCCACTCCCTAAGTTCGACAGGATCCTTCTGGGAGACAGCGATGTGTGAATGCTCTTCTGGACGTGCCTCGTTAAGTGCAGACACAGGCGGAGCTGGACGAGAAGATGGTTCATGATTTGGGATGTCGAGACCCCAGTCATCATACAGCTCATGACCCATGATACGAAATCGCGCCTCTCGGATGTCCATGTTGACAATCTGACCGTTTGCATTGCGGAAGTTCGTCCGGGCATACCGTGCCTTAACTCGGCGGTGCTCATGCTCACCCTATATTCTTCAGTTAGCGACGTCGAGCCACTGATATAATCAAGACATACAATTTGAGTCGATGTAGAGTCTGTCGTCCCGGTATACATTATTGATGGAACATAGTCTCCGAGAAAATGGGTCTTGATAGTCTTCAGATTCAAGGTTCGGGCACGCCGCCCACCTGATAATGAACTCGATGATGTCAAGGATCCCGCAGCTGCTGCACGTTGCGCTTGTGCACGAAGACGTGCCGTGTACTCCCGTTCTGTCTCCTTTGTATCGAAGGCAGGGCATGTGATGGTGGAAAAATGACGCAGCCGGATACCAAGAGCTGTTGTGGCGTCGTCGAGAATCTTCAAAGAAGTGTCGACATGCAGGCGAAACTTTGCTAGCCCATGCCAAGAGGCTAGCATATACAGAAGGGACGAAATGTGGGCGTCATGGGGTGCATCGAGGAGGCCCTCGAAACATGGGATGATGCACTTCAATGCTGAGATTCAGTACTAGACAGTATGGATGATAATCATCGAATTACCTGCAGGATGTCTTCGAAGTCTCGGGCGGCAATCCTCCGCATGTCCGTGACATTGTCGGGGAACTGGCGGATTCCCGCGAAGCTTGCTACCTGCCGAAATCTGAAAGACAGTTCAGATTAGTATGCTCATATACAGCGTTGGAGGCGAGTACATACCGCCTATTGAGTTCATGTACTGCAGTTGTGCTGTGGGCTTCAAGTATTCTAACCAGATGCGAAAACACGGCCTTCCAGACGCCGAGCTCAAATTCATGCAATAGATCGACGGTCAGTGTCTTATGGAAATCGAATCCCGTGTCTGACAGCTTTGACGAGAATACATTCTGTTGAGGTATGAATAAGCTGTTGTCGATGGGAGTTGCTCCGAGTCCTACTCATTGTTGTTGGAATCATAGATTGTGCTTTGAGAAGGTTGTCGACACGTTCTGAGTTGACAACATAGCCATCGCGATAGATGAGATCACGCGCGTCTTCAACAGCCTGACGTCGTAGGGCGTCGTCGTAACGGATGTTGGTAGCACGAAGATCGCGATCAGCTGCAGACCCCAACTCCGGGATCTTGTCAAATGTTATCAAACATCGCGGACAAGGACAGCGGCCTTTGTCGCGAATAGTTGCAATCAAGACTCTATGGACTCATGAGCACACAAGGTCAAATGCTTATGGTATTACGAAGACGTACTTCTCGGGATAGTCGGCTGAATATACGAAAATTCGGGGATATATGCGTCGCCGGATCCCGTCGATACAATCTACAATCATCCCATGTCGGTATGCATGGACAAACTCGTCGTCGAGCATGATCTCCCACCCTCCCTGGAAGAGTTCTCGCCGACAGTGTGTAATCAGGACGTCGGTAGCTGGCTTATCATTGGAATATGTGCGGATATAATCCTGGATGTTATCCGGCAGCTGCGCAGAGGTGGAGTTTCAGCAGCGTGCATAGAACGCAAAGAGTAGACAACTTACGGATGGGAAATAGGCGACGTGATGCGCAGCGTGGCTTGTAGGCCGAGCACGTTCGTACTTGGACTGATTACCAAAGTACATGTAGCCTGGCCAAACCTTGGCATGGCCGAAATGTGAGACTTGAGTCGCATCTGACCAGAACATAAGTCCCGCTATGGCACGCGGAAGATCGCAGCCGGGCTCTCTGGGGGAATTCTGCAGCCGAAGGTCCTCGTTGACGAAGGCAGTAGAGTTGTAGAGCTCGCCATAGACACCCTCTGCAGGCTTCCCGCTGTCCGGCTCCGAATACTCCAGAAGATAGGGCTCATAGACAAACCGGTGAGCAGCCGGATCGGTGCTCAGAGTACGCCGTATTTCTGCACACAATGATCTGTGCCAGAATCCTGGGACCGTGAAAGGACGCCCACGAACCTCGTGCTCCGCAGGAATGTCGCCGGCCATCTCATGGCGAGCAATGTTTCTCTGCTCTGCTGCGTCTGCACGGCGACTTGCTTGAGTGGACTTGACACCGGTGGGGACGCCTATGGTAATCGAAGACTCAACCCAACCGTCGCGCTCGACATCCCACGGCATGGTTCCCACTCCATTAGCAAGGTCTTTATCGAGCTTGCGAAAATTGACCCCTCGGATATCTTCATTCACGAAGTCCTTGCGCAAGAGAAGGTCCTGAAGATCGTCTTGGTCCTCATTCGTCCTCCTTGCGCCACGGACCCAATGACGCTGGGAGTAGAGCCACGACGTGAAGTTGGGATATGGGGCAATGATCTCGCGGACTGGACGACGACGACTTTCGCGGTTCTTGGCTTTGAGTGTGGGGACATAGTGAGCATCGAGATCGAAGTGCTCTGAGATCTCCTGTGCGGGACGGCGTTTGTAAAAGCGTCTGATTCCGAACTTGTTGGCTATAGTCCGGATCCTGTCGGTGACAAGCAGGACAACACGCCGAGGACCGGTGACTGGTGCAGGAGCGGTGTCCGGCTCGGGTTCATAGGGGAAGGAAGCAGCTTCGTCGACCTCAGTGCCTGGACCATCCGGGAGAACATCTTCTACGCGCCAAGTGCGTTGCGTCTGACGGCCGCTACGTGTCGTGAAGACGGGTGGATCCACATCCATGCCGCCTATGACTGGTACACTCGTGTCCGAGTCCGAAGGATTGAGACCTGGTGGCTGGAGATGGAAAAGCTCTATGTCGCGAGTGTGCTGCACAAGTCGTCAACAAACATGGTAGAATAGTTAAGATATCCACTTACATTGCTTGTAGTTGCACTGCTACTGGGAACATCGTGTATTCCCCGGTGACGTCCTGCCTACAGCCTCGATAAATGTGAGTTGTCACAATGCATCGACAAAAGACTCACGGAGTCTGAGCCGCTGCTCTCTATACGTGCCCTCTTGGCCCGAGGATGAGACACCGCTTGTTGAGCGAGACGATAGGCAGCCTTTGCTTCGTCAAGGACCACCGCACATGTCTTCTGATGACGGTTGAGAAGCGCGACTTCTCTGAACTTCTGCCCACATTGACACCGAACCATGACTGAGGGTAGGGAGTGCTCGGGAGAGCTCTGGATGGGACTTGGCAGGAAATTCGGAGTCGTGGTTCGTGATGGACTCGGACTGGCACGACCGCGGGTTGAAGGAGTGAAAGAGCACGGCGGCCGGCGGGTAGTGTTGCCGCGCTATGCGATGCTACGATTAGCGCTACGGTGTTGGGGGTCGTAGCGCTATCGTCGCGTGTCATAGCGCGAAGCCATGCGACAGCTCAAGTAGATTATATAATCAGATTCCCGAACGCGCGAAGAGCCCACCATTATGGATATGGTACGAAAGCTAGCAACTAGACGGAGCAAGTAGATATAAAATGAGGTGCCAATGAAGTATGGGCTGCTCTAGACGTGTAAAGAACTCATCGGTGTCGATGATTGACGGTGGGGGTGGGGGTAACGCGGCTGCCGGTGAAGCCGGCCGACGAGCTGCCTTCCGGCGCTTCGCCTTCCGAGCGGCCGGTGTGATCGTGTATGGCGTCGCTTCGGTGCGGAAGGTGCTTGAGGGTTGGACGAGGTGGAAGTCGGGGTAGGAGGGGGCTGCGGTGTTCAATTCTTGGACGGCAAGAGGGGGGTGGGCATTAATTGCGGTTCCGCCGTCTGTTCTCGCAGTCGGTCAACCTGGGCCTGTGCGATGAGCCGGAGGATACTTAGTTGACTTGCATAGCGAAGATGAGGCAGACATGGATACGATGGACAGAAATGGCATGATTTACTGAGGTCGGTCCTTGAAGCTTGAAGCTTTAAGCATCACATCCGGCCCACCCTTACGGTCTCAAGCATCGATGAAAATAGAGACAAATTGTACGATATATTCACCGACACCTACTGACAACGTGAAGCCTAAAACGAGCTCGAGAAAAGCCAACAACAGCAAGCCTGAGCGCATCCAGGGAGGACTACACTTGAGAGGGCATGACGAAGCTCCAAGAATCGCGTTCTTGCAGATGCGCACAGCTGCAACTACGCGTCGTCGGAGCGTTCACACGCAGCGGAGAGGCAAGGCACAACTCGAAGGTGCGGAGGCAGGGGGTTTCGCGCTACGGTAGCGCTATCGTCGCGCGATGGACCCTACGCATTATGTAATCCAAGCGCTACGAAAGCGTCGCGCTAAATTCGCATAGCGCGGCAACACTACCGGCGGGTATCCAAGGCGGCTCGGAGTCTGTCAGGGTCTGGGTAGATAGCAAGTAATTTGAATTTGGGCCCATCAGCATGTGCTTCCGAGATCAAAGAGGTGTTCACCTGCCCTCCCGAGATGATCGGCGTACCAGCATTCTCGACTTGCAACAAACCATGTCGGGCGCGCACCCCAACACGACAGGAGCCAGCGCTGGCGCTGCCCAAAACCCTCTTGTCGTCGTCTTTGTCCCGCAGCCGGTTGCAGGAACGGTGAGTCCTAGATAGTCCTGTTCACGAAACCAGTCATTAAATGTTATCCCCACCGGAAAAGGTTCTAAATCTCACCTTTTCGGGGGGCTCGCTGGCATATTCTTATTCGCCTCTCTCCCCGCGTGCTGAGGCAGGCCCTCAATGCTCCTCGCCGATATGCGCATCCCATAGACCAGTAACAGACGCCAAGATGCCGGTGGCCAGTGGAAGCAAACGACGCCTTCACGTCGATCCGAGAGGTCCCAATGTCACCTTTAAACGACCTCGACCACTGCTGGTGCCAAGATCGATGCCCTCAGACCTCGGCTTCTCGGAGACCGACTCCTCCGATGAATGGTATCCGGCTCCATCTCGGAGGCCTGGGTCGCGTCGGCGGTACAGAACGGGCATGGCAACGGTTTCGGAGGGGACACCTTGCCCAAAGCACCCTGCGCGTGACGGTGGTTTGGCTGCCGGTCTTCAAGCCTTGCGATCAGCACTCGGAGAGCCTGACACAGTTCCGCGCGCAGAGGCCGCAGCACCTCTTGTCGCTGATGAATCTGTCACGGAACCCGAGTCGGACGTCCTGCCGGAAAGCCTGCTCGCCGGTCCTTCGGAGATTCTGAATACACTCCCTGCAGATGTGCGGATGGTCGAGGAATCTGTCACGGAGCCCGAGTCGGACATAGTACCGGAGAGCGTGCATGCCGGCGCCTCTGATGCAGCCTGAGAGTGATGCTGTAGGAGGTGAGTCAACATCCACATTCTGTCTCGTCTAGACTGATTCGAATTTCACGTACAGATATGACTTGGAGTTCTTGGCCATCTCAGTGTGCACGAGATGCCGGCTTTGTGTGTTTATTTTGCAGATAATGGGAGTGGTTTGACCTGTGATGGGCGAAGAAGAACTGTGCGTCGACTCCGAGAAAGTATGGGGCTGAGAACTAGCTGAGAGACTAGGACTTGTCGTGTGGGTCGCGAAGTATGCGAGAGTATGCGGTCCAGGAGCACCGTCGGACTGGTCGTTTTCGCTCGTGACAGCGTGAGGAAGAGTCTCAAGAGGCGACGGCGCTTCTTGCGCACGGTGACTCGACTTGAGTAGCGCGCGATCGCGAGGCGCCGCGCAGGCCCGGCCGGGCGCGCGCTCTGCGGCTGCATCAGCGTAGGATCAACGTACATTCACCAGCCTGATACAAAATCGTGGCCAGATTATGGAGTGAACTTCAATCATTCGGGAATGTACCTCAACATAGCGCGAAAACTTGGAGATACTCTGATGGCGTTGTGAGCGTGAAAGATACCGAGAGCAGTTGCAACGCATCTCGGTTTCGTGTCCAGCTTACAAACGGGCTGCGAGCGAGTTGCGTAGCATTGTGAGCCAATTACGACCAGCCACAATACCAAATCAGGTTGGCAAACACGAAATCTGGTACAATCTGGTAAAATCAGGGCGCCTTTTTTGCGATGGACGGCGCTCAGGCTAGCGCTGGCTTCGTCTACTATACTATGTTCTGTACCATCCTGTGTCATCGCATTGCATCGAGGTCCCGCAAGGTATCGTGGATCGATTGTGCTGCTCGGCCGTCTGAACAGGTGTGTTGGCGTCTTCGTGAGACTGTCAGCTTGTCGTGCTATAGCATGGCAGCGTTTTCTCCCCGCGGCTTCTAAGTTCGACATCGACGTCGCTCAAGATGCACATTGGTAGATCCCTGGAGCCGGGGAAATACACATGGGCGACACACCAGGCAGTCACGTAAGTAATCTCGACAGATCAGACTCCCCCGGTCCCGGTGAGATTGGCACATTTTCCGCGGCAAGACACGTTCCTATTCAGAACGAGTGGCACTATTTGGTGAACTGAAGTATCGTCCAGTCGGCATGTTGGACGAACGACCAACACATCGGGACGAGACGACCCTCGATGCCAACCGCCGCGTGTGCGTTCGCGACTCCGTCTGTGCCGTCAACACTCAAATTGGAAGTGCGTTTTCCTATATCCGTCCTTGATGACTGGCGAGCCCTTGAATTGGTGGGAGGATTCTAGACCGACGCCCTATATGATGCAAAGCGCCGATGAAGCACCTGTGGGGCAGATTCCTGGGCCAGGGACAGTCTGGGGGTGAGAAGGGTCGGGCTTCAGTAACGCGTCACTGTGCAAGTATCGGCAGACGCCGCGCTTTCAGTATGTGTATAGACTGACGATCGTGGGTACTCGTATGTCCCTACAGGATCAGCGAGTTACGTTATGAGTGACTTGCATAGATGAGTGGCGGCAGACGACGTGCTACAGGCTCAGTTGAAGGCCGATATCCGCAAGCATGTATTCATGTTCAGATGCAAACCTCCCCGATCGCGCGGCGACGAGTACACGCACACGGGACGATAGATCAATCCTCTGTCGCGCATCCGACTCCAACGTACGCTCACCTTGTCCTTTTCCCCTTGGTGATGTCTTGTAGGCTGAGCAAGCTCCGACGATCTAGCTGAAGCCACGACCTTTTAGAACCGGAATATTGTTGAATTGGCACAGGCGGTGAGTCTAGCTAACAGGCACAGGAGATCGACACCGGATCATGGACGTACACTGTTATTCGTCCCTAACAGGATAGATCGGCATACAATTCATACAATAGCATGCCCATATCCCTGGAAATGTTTCAGGGCGAGTTTACTGCGGCGTATCCGCGACACGGTATGTGACCTTCTGTGCGTGGACCTGTCATAGCATGTCGTTCAGCACACGCATTGGAAGGGAACTTGCAGCTAACCTTTCCCTCTTTCATATGTTGGAAGCCCTCGGACACGCTCGCCAAACCATTAGGCATGAGGTAAACAGGGTTTGGCTTGACCTGGCCCTGCGCCAGGATGTCCTCAAGAAGCTTAGCAACATTTTTCCCCCATTGCTTCTGCTCCGGCGTGGCCGTGTTCTTCTGAGGGAAATCAAAATCCTACAACAGCTGGTCAGCATACGGCGTGTCCGCTCCACACAATACAAGCAATACACACGTTGCCGAGTAGCGTGTATGCCAAGCTGTGCACGGACTTGACATTCGTGTAAGACTTTTTGACGGGCCCAATGACCGCGGAGACGCCGCCGCCCTGGCCTAGCGCACCAGCGACGAGGTCCGGCGTCGCGCCCTCGGAGATCGTGTCCACGGCGTGCCGCAACTGCCCGTCCGTCGCCAGCCAGATCTGCTGCATGACGTCCGGCTCGTTGTAGTCGAACACCTCGTCCGCGCCGAGCGACCTCATGAGCCTGAGGTTCCGCCTCGACGCGGTCGCGAGCACGCGCAGACCCGCGAGCTTCGCGAACTGCACTACGTACTGCCCGACGGACGATGCGCCGCCGGACACGAGGATCGGGATCGGCGCGGAGGTCGGGTTGAGCGGGGTCGGTAGGTCTGTGTGGGACTCGTACAGCGTCTGCAGGGCTGTGAATGGAGCGATGCCGAGTTGCGCTGCTTCTTCGGAGGACCAGGTGTCCGGCACGTGCACAATCACCTCGGCGCCTGCGATAACGTACTCCGCGAAAGAACCATTTGAATACAGGCCTGCGGGCGACAGTGACCGTAAGTACACAGAAAAGGTGGCGCAACGGAATTTAAGCGCGAGTATAACAGACCTCCGTGTACAAATCCTGCGACGCGCTCGCCGATCGTTCGCACGCCGGGTTCGACATCAGGACCGATTTCTTCGACAGTGCCTGCAAAATCGCAACCAGAGACCGCCCCCGCGCGCTTTCCAAACTGAGCAGTTTTCCCTGAATATATACGTTCAGTCGATACGTTACACAGAAACCACGTCGCTGCGTACAGTCGGTGGGATTCTGAGCAGCGGCGGCCACCTTGACCAAGATCTGTCCAGAGCTTGGCTTCGGAACTGGGTACTTGTCGGCCAGGGTGACGGTGCCGTCTTTCCCGACGACGACGGCCTTCATGGAAGTGGGAGCCATGGTGAGGAAATAGTCGCGGTTGTGTCTTGTGAGGAGAGGGGGAGATGTGGGATGTGATTGGGATGAGGACTGGGGAGGTTCACTGCACCTTTATGTATGGCGTCAGATCATGAGGTAGTGGATAGTCGCGTCATGCAAGATCGCGCGCTACTCGGTCTATTTCAGAACTCTCCACAGGAAGATACTCGCCAAGCTCCCGATTAACAGCTGAGTCGTAGCCAAAACACTTCGCAGCTGGCTGCGAAACTGGCTGCGAACTCCTCAGAACGACACTATCTTCTGAAACAAGGTCGGCTACAGAAAACTGCGGAGTGTTCTGGCTGCGACGCAGCCCTCGAGGGTGAGGCGGCGACGCTTGGCTAGCGCCTGCTGTGAGTATCCACACAGACGCCGCCGGCAACTGCTCCCGCCTTTTGGGCGTATCCGACTATCGGCATCCGGCGACACCATGTTCCCTATGCAAATGTAAGTGGCAATGCCAGCTTCGGTGGTCCACTGACTAGCTTTGTCACCGCCAATTGCTAGGTTGGTCAACGCTGCTAGCTATCATTATCGTAGGGGACATGGTCCCTCCGGTGCTGAACTGCTACGCTGACTCAACCATGGAGGTAAATAGATTCCGATCGCACCGCCTTTCACGGATTAACCATGCAGTGTGCTAGCTGGATTGTCAGGATCGCATTTAGACTGGTTTGTAGCGTGGGCGCACCTCCTGCTATCTTACCTTCCTCTCTACCCATTCTGGAGTCTGGGCATGCGCAGCGCCATACTGCAGCTCTTACAGCATTGTCTCGTCGTCGACCTGTGCGGCATACTCTTCAGTCGTCTTCAGTCGGAAAGAGCTGTTTCTCCTGTCGCCTCTGTCGTACCCCTTACTCCTGTGTTGCCAACCTCGTATCTGAAGTAGCAATTCTCGTGTTCTAAAGCACGATTCTTCTGTCCTGGGCGATAACACCTGCATTCCACGATAAGTGGTTGTCTGCGGATCCGCTGCCTCCGGACCTTCAAGCTGCCGTAAAAAAAACCCATCTTCATGTCTTGATATTACCAGATATACAAGATTTCTCGATCACCTACCAACAAATATTGGCCGAGGCGCAGCAAGCGAGGGGTTCCTCACTGCATGACGTAGTAGAAACACCGTGTGCCAGCAAGCGCAAGGTGGCTTGACGGCAAGGCATCATGCTGAAGGCGACGTTGTAAGCCTGGTGCATCTCTCATGCTGATGGTAAGGCGACAGCTAGTCCATTCAAGTTTTCCGGGTTGAAGCAGTGAGCGCCCGTAGACCCACTGGTGCCACAACGACCGGCATTTGCCGGTCCAATCAGCTTGCGAAGTTGTGTCAGTGCTGACTCTGAGCTCAGTTGCCGCAGTTGTTTCTGGCTTTGCCTACGCTCTATATCATCCTAGATCAACGCATTGCAAGTCTATCGAGGTCGTTCAAGACACCGTGGATGGGCTGACATTAGCGATGCCGCAGATACCATTGTTAGCCGAACAAGTCCGTTGGTGCCTTCGTGACAGTCCATGCCTGTGCCAGCTTTCGCGCTATAGCATGGTAGCGTATGCCGTTATCGGCTCCTCTCGACGTCGACGTCACTCAAGATGCGCATTGGTAATTCCCTAGGGCGGGGGAAACGCACATGAACAAGACACCAGATAGTGCCAGGAGGAAATTCTCGGCGTCTCAACTCGGTCCCAGTCCTATTCGGAACGACTGACACCTGAATATTACGATTTGGTGAACTGGAGCTGGAATATCGTCTATACAGCACGCTGGACGCACAAGGCAACGAACATTGGGACGATCCTCGCTGCACCTTGTGCGCACTGCGAATATAGCGACCCCGTGCAGTGTTCTGCGTGTGTTCCGCAGCCTGAAGCACAGGCAGCCAGTTGCACAGAGCTTCCCTGCCGATATTACCTTTCTCCAGCCCTTCTCGAAGGAAAGAAAGCTTTTTCGGGAGGGAGGGGGAGGGGCCACATGGAATTAGAAGGGTATGTTCCTATTTCTGTCCTTGTAACCGGCGAGCCCCCGGGCTGGTGGGAGGATCCGAAGGACCCGACCAACGTCATATTAGGGTACACAGTGCCAATGAAACAGCTGTGGGCGGATCCCTGGGTCAGGGACAGCCTGGAGATGAGAAGGATCGACCTTCACTATTGCGGCGTTTTGTGAGTACTAGCGGACATTGCGTTTACAATATATTTGTTGATTCACAACGGCGAACCGGCAGCGGGAGAACTGTAGGGGCAGTTGAAGACCGCCGATATCTGCAAGCATTTGTCCATGTTCGGATATGAACCTCCCCGGCGAATCTATGACATCGAGTCTACGCATGCGCAACGACGAAGAAGGATTCCGTAATTACAGTGAGCGGTCTGCCAACCTCTTGTGCGCTGTTTACCGTTGTTTTTATGCAACCAAGTGGTGAGTGCATCTATAAACCTCACGCCAGGAAAAGCATGGATTCCTATGTCCCGCACATCTATTACTTGTCGCAGATCAGACTCCAGTGTACACTCTAGTAGTTTGAGTAGAATCCGACGATCTAGCTGACGCCAGGGCCTTTGACAGCTGGAACACGATGGAATTGGTACAGGCAGTAAGTCTAGCTACAACGAATAAGAGGGTGCAAGCCACAGGGCGGGTCAGAGCCATAATACGCCTGCTTTATCTGCTCATCTTCAATAGAACATATCAAGATACATTTCATACATGGTATCCACACATCCTTGGTAACTCTCCAGGGCCGAGATCAGTTTGGCGTATCCGCGATACGATAGGTGATCTTCTGTGCGCTGACCTATCAATCAGGGTCAGGACGTTGTTAATAATGTATAGCCAGGGAGGTGCAACTGACCTTTCCGTCTTTCATATACTGGAAGCCTTCGGGCACGCTAGCCAGACCATTGGGCATGAGGTAAACAGGGTTTGGTTTAACCTGTCCCTGCGCCAGAATATCCTCGAGGAGCTTCGCAATCTTCTTTCCCCTCTGCTTATGCTCCGGCGTAGCCGTGTGCTTCATCGGGAAATCAAAGTCCTACGAGACTAGTCAGCAAACGGCAGTTCGCCTGATGTACTCACGTCACATACGTTGCCGAGGAGTTGGTATGCCAAGCTGTGCACGGCCTTGACGTTCGGGTAGGACTCCTTGACGGGAAGAATGACTGCCGCAACGCCACCGTCCTCGCTCAGCGCACCAGCGACGAGGTTCGGCGTCGCGCCCTCTGATATTGTGTCCACGGCGTGTTTCAGCTGTCCACCTGTCGCCGCCCGGATCTTCTGCGCCACGTCCGGTTCGTTGTAGTCGAACACCTCATCCGCGCCGAGCGACTTGAGGAGCTCGAAGTTCCGCTTTGATGCGGTGGCAAGCACGCGCAGCCCCGCCAGCTTTGCGAACTGCACGACGTACTGTCCGACGGACGACGCGCCGCCGGACACAAGGATGGGGAAGGGCGTGGATGTCGGCTCGAGTGGCGTGGGCAGGTCCAAATGGGATTCGTACAGCGTCTGCAGGGCGGTGAAGGGCGCAATACCGAGCTGCGCCGCGTCTGCGAAGGACCAGGCGTCCGGTACGCGTACGATCACCTCGGCGCTTGCGACCACGTACTCTGCGAAAGACCCATTAGGGTAGCAGCCTGCGAGCGACGGCAACCGTGAGTATGCGGGGAACAGTGGCGGATTACCAACGTAATCCGAGGAATGGCGTGTGACTGACCTCCGTGTACAAAACCTGCGACGCGCTCGCCGATCGTCCGCACGCCGGGTTCGACGTCAGGACCGATCTCCTCCACGGTGCCTGCGAAGTCGCAGCCGGAGACCGCGCCTGCCCGCTTTCCAAACTCGGCGGTTTTCCCTGGATACGCACGTTCAGTCAATACATCACACGGATGGTGTAGCGTGGGTGCGTACAGTCAGTGGGGTTTTGAGCGGCAGCGGCCACCTTCACCAGGACCTGTCCAGAGCCCGGCTTCGGAACTGGATACTTGTCGATTAGGGTGACGGAGCCATCCTTCTGAATAGAGATGGCCTTGTTGGTAGTGGGGGCCATGATGTGGTGGGAGTAGTTGCAGTTGTGAGAGAAAGGGAGGTGGGGAAGTGGGATGCGGTTGGGATGCGGACTGGGGAGGTTCACTGTGCCTTTATATATGGCGTCAGACCATGAGAGAGTGGATCGTCGCGTCATCCAAGATCGTACCGTTCAGTCTGAGACTCTGTGACTGTTCCAGAAAACTCCGCGGGGACATATAAAGCGTGCCGCCGGCAACGGCATTTGCAATTCTTTGCCTGCCGACCATCGGCATCTGGACCTACCTTGTTCCCTGCTCAAGTGTAAGTGGCAATGTCAGCCAGCATCAGCCTCGGTCGACCACCGTATACCTTTGTCACTGACAATCGCTAGGTTAGTCAACACTGTTAGCACTCGTCGTCGTAGGGCACATGCCGCCAGCTCCGATACTCCCGATGGTGGAATCGTTTCGCCGACTCAACTATGCCCGCATGGAAGGTCACGGGAAGATCGAGGGAGAAGCCTTGAATCACTGGGGCGAAGATAGCACACGCCTATGGCTGAACTACATTCACCCATCGGTAGAAACAAACCCTGCAAGTCAGTGCCGAAGGACATAGACTTTAGCCAAAGCCGAAAAAGGGAAGCAAGGAACGATAGCTACTGACCCGATATCTGCTTCAGCGTATTCCCAACACTTTGGATAAATCGGTGTTGATACGACAGGGTTCAATCAATGATTGCGCTTGACAGTCATACAGCAATGCTGGCATATAGCCGGGCTAATTACACGCTCTGTGTACATCAGCTGTCGACAGCGATGTGGTAGTACAATGAAAGGAAGGGAGAATACGGGAAGAAGACGAAGAATAAGTCCGAACCAATAAAAATGAAGAACCGACAAGTCCATGTCACGACGAGGTCGCCCTGACACGCAGGTTGTCCGCATTCGCACGAGCCGCCTTCAACTGCAAAACTGTCAGCCTTCCGTTCGCCCCCAATCCGCGAAGCACGCGTACCTGCTGCAATCTCTCCTTCCGCTCCACCCACTCTGGACTGAGCCTATAGAGCTCCTGCAGCATAGCTTCGACCAGCGCGGCATATTCCTCTGCTGGATCAAGTTTCTCCTGAGTCGCCACTGTCGTATCCTGGGTCGCCAGTCTCTTATCCGGAGTGGCGACCCTCGTATCTTGGACAACAACTCTCGAGTCTTGGGAGATAACTTCTGCAAGGACCGGGCGTGGCTGCACTTGTACTTGACGCGAAGAAGCGCGCATCGTCATGATGCGATCGTCGCTCTCCTCCTCGATCTTACGAGCCCATTCTTCCCGCTCGCGTAGCCGGCGTTTATGATCTTCAGAGATCCCCTTCCAGTCGCTCGTGCGCGCAGTGCTCGAACTTCGGGTCGCACCAGACGTACGCGCGGTATGAACGCTGCCGGTCGTGCTCGTAGTGCGCGTGCTGGCAGAGCGTGCAATATCGGAAGTGTATGGCGGCTTTGCTGTGCGAGAGGATGAAGTAGAGCGGAACGAAGCAGACGAGGAGAGTTTAGTGCCGGGGTTCGGAAGGTCTCGGTAATGAATGTCGTAGGCCTGAATATGAGGATCAGCAGTAACAGGCGTCGAGAGAGATGCTCACTCGACGCTGGTCCGCATCACCCAGGGTCTCAAACGCCTCGTGGACCTCACTGAATCGTTCCCTAGCTTCGGCCTTCTCCTCTTCGGTCGCGTCTGGAGACAGCTTATCGGGATGGGTTTCGAGAACTTTCTGCTTGTACGCCCTCCGAACTAGCAGATCGTCGTCCATCGTCAGCATATACTTTGTGCGCTTCCGCGTTTTAAGTTCGAGGAACATGCGGGATGCCGTTACTCACCGTCCTCGGCCGATGCAGCCCTCGTTATGCCCAAAACCGAGTAAAAGTCAACGAGGGGGACGTTCATGGAGCGATCACCCGTCTGGTGAGGATCAATCACGACAAAAAAGAGCGTCAGGAAGAAAGAGATTACTGCAACAAACACGAGGCGCGCCAGACTCGAACGCTTGGCTTACGCCAGGTCACGTGACCGTGCTACCCGCCGGTCCGCCCGCGCCGACTGACTAATGGTGACTTGTTGCAAGTCAAGTTGCAAGGAGTAAGACCTCTTTCTCTTCGACAACGAACACCTCGACCGTCGCGAGCATTATGCTGGCCGTGCAGCATCCTCTGGATGTCGCAGATCCGAGAAACGTACCCGAAAATGCACCAGAACACTGCCCAGTACGCTTTGGTCCTCCTGTCACCTCGCCGAGGCTCATCTTCAAATGCAGGGCACAGAATCTGAGCTGGCAGGGAAGTCAGCAGCCTGCGAGGGCTGCGCGAATCAGGAAATATGTGCATCGAATATTCCCAAGGGCCCTGACCCCGCACTTCCGCTCATTCGCGAACGTATGTCCACCGTGAAGAGGAAGATCCTCGTACTCTCCGGAAAGGGCGGGGTCGGCAAGTCGACCTTCACGGCACAGCTTGGCTGGGCATTTGCCGCGGATGATGATATTCAGGTACGTGCAGGACTGCTTCACCCTACCGACCGCGTTTAAGACGCGTTGCAGACCGGCATCATGGACGTCGACATCTGCGGCCCGTCGATCCCCACAATCCTCGGCATCGCGTCTGAGCAAGTACACTCCTCCGCCGCTGGCTGGTCGCCCGTATACGTGCAGGATAACCTCGGCGTCATGTCCGTCGGCTTCATGCTACCCTCCGCCAAGGACGCGGTCATGTGGCGCGGGCCCAAGAAAAATGGTATCATCTCGCAGTTCCTCAAGGACGTCGATTGGGGCACACTCGACTACCTGGTGATTGACACGCCACCGGGCACATCCGACGAGCACCTCAGCATCGTGCAGTACCTCAAGGAGAGCGGCATCGACGGCGCGATCGTCGTCACGACGCCGCAGGAGGTTGCGTTGCAGGACGTGCGCCGCGAGATCGACTTCTGCAGGAAGGTCGGCATCCGCGTGCTCGGCGTAGTCGAGAACATGGCCGGTTTCGTGTGCCCCGGGTGCAAGACGGAGAGCCAGATCTTCCGCCCGACAACGGGCGGCGCGAAGAAGCTGGCGAAGGATATGGGTATGGAGATGCTTGGGTCTGTCCCGTTGGACCCACGGATAGGGAAGAGCGCAGACTACGGCGTGAGTTTCTTGGACGAATACCCCGACAGTCCCGCAACTACCGCATATCTCGATATCATCCATCGTGAGTGCATCTTCCAGGTTCCGTGCCGCAATTTTACTGAACGCCTTGACAGGGATCAAGGAGATCCTTGGAGACGCCTAATACGACCTCACATCGCACACGCACCATACGCTGTATCCATTCATCGCAATATGTACTAGACATCAATGGCTTGTATCTTTCTCTATAAATCTATGCGCTACAACGGCCCTCAGTCGGGCTATAGTACACTATTGGAGGCGTCTAAGGCAACTGAGATATATCTACATCCACGCAAGCTCCCGCCATCCAGCCAACAGACAGACTGTCAGCACTCAGCTCTTCCTGGCACCCTCCTCCCACCGTCCGCCCTCCCCGCCGCCCAAATCGCCTGGCATCTCGCTTGCTGGCGCGTCCGCCGCAGTCTCCTTCTCCCGGATGAAACGAGCGATGGGCGCAACGCCGTCCGCCTCGTGATCGCCGTCCACGTCGACCGTCTCATAGATCGACACAGTCGACAGCGTGCGCAGGAGCCGGCGTGAAGCCTCGGGGCCCGCCATGCTCGCGGTGCGCGAGCGCGCGGGTACGACGTAGCCCTCGCGCTGCATGGTTGGGAACGGGAACGCCGCGCTGTTCGCGGGCATGCCGTCCTCGACGAACGACGACGCGCGCGTCAACGTCGCCGGGTCAGGCGATCCAGCGATGAGGGAATCCCGCGCGGAGTACGTCGAGAACACGCTCGTGCGGCGGGCGTACGATACGAGCGGGTCCCGCACACGCGAGCGCTCGTCGAGGCTGTCGCGCCGGCCCTTATCTGGGCTGACGGACTGCCGATCGATGTCCGGGCTGCCCCCGATCTGCCATGTCCTTTGCGCGGGCTGCTGCGCCGGGAAAGGTTGAGCCTCCGGTGTTGGCGAGTCTGCGAGCATGCTGGGGCTGCGCAGCGGGGCGATCTGCTCTTCCCACTCGAGGCCAATCGCGCGTACCTCGCGGCGGTAGTCCTCGATCTCGCGCCACAGCGCTTCGCGGAACTGCTCGATCGTCTCAAGCTCTTCGATTTCGCGCCAGCGGTCGAACGTTTGCGGGCATTCCGGCTCATCGTTGACATCGTGATACGCGGCCAGCCACGGGTGCGCGAGCGCCTGGGTGACTGTGATGCGGGTTGCGGGATCGAAGTCCAGCATTTTCTCCAGGAGGTCTAGAGCTGGAAATGCGGCGTAAGAGATGACGAAGATAGGAGCGGCGTCTACACGGTATAGATACCTTGGGGGTCTGCGTGTGGAAGAACCTTTTTGAAGGACTGTTTCTTCTTGATAGGCAGTGATCGGACATAGTTCTGCGCCTGAGAACCGAGTCAGCCCTCTAATGCTTCCATTTGAGGATGTGTCGTGCTACCCGCTCACTGCCGATGCGTTTCAGAACGTCTTCTTTCGGAGACCCTGAAGAGCGTATTAGCTCTGACAACGGTCATTGAGTAAGCTGTATATACCCAGTACGTCGAGAATTTTGTTTAGCTGATCCACTATACATGAGAAGTCAGTAATCGTCGAAACCTAAGGGGGTGCTGAAAGGCCCGACCATAGCTGTGAACAAGGAGGTCAGAAACGACATAGAAAGGGAGAAAGGCTTATAACTTACTCCTTCCCCTTGAAAAGAGGTTTTCCTGCTAGCAGTTCCGCAAGGATGCACCCTATTGACCAAACATCGACTACGGAAGAAGTCTGTCAAAAGCCATGACGTATGTAGGATCGAGCATACTCACTGGCAGTGTTATATCGCCTTAGCAGACAATGAATTGAAGTAAGGCAACAAATTACTTCTTTTGACTCACCTGAACGCAAGCATGATTTCTGGAGCACGATACCATCGCGTTGCAACGTACTCCGTCATTTGCGATGCACCTTCCTCGGGTCTTGATTCAAACCCTCGACTGAGACCAAAGTCACAAATCTTGAGTTCACAATCGGAGTTCACGAGGAGGTTTCCGGGTTTGAGGTCTCTATGTACGACCGATGCTGAGTGCACGTATTTCATGCCTGATCACATAACACCCTGTCAGTAGGGTGATGCAGGGCGAACAGTGCGGAAACGAATACCTCGGAGGATCTGATAGGTGAAGTACTGTACATGTTCGTTGGTTAGTGACTGCCCAGACTTGATGATCTGATGCAGATCCGCTGTAAAGACGACGATATAAGACGAGGCCTTGACAGGGTGAGAATCCCGTGTGCACGTACCTTCCATTGGCTACAGAATATCTCCAGGGTCAGTCTGCCGATGATATTGTGAATGTTCAGCCTACCTCCATGAATAGATACCTTGATAATACTCATCTTAGTCTCAATGAATGGCTGAGAGTGAAGGACAAAGTACATTTCATTAAACGTGTCGGCAATGCCGTCCACGTCGATAAGACCCGTAATATTTTCGTGATTGCTGAAATGTCGGAGGAGGGTAAGCTCACGCAGGGCGCGCTTTGCAAAGGAGGGTTTCTCGAATATTCGCGTGACCATCTTAATGGCGACCGTCTCTCCGGAGATGTCATCTGCGGCTGAGCTGCGGGACGGATGAGAACACCGACGACAGAGACAAAGGGCTGCGACATACATGACGACACCGTACGCCCCGGATCCCATCTCCCGCACTAGCTTCCACCGCTTCTCAACGTGGAACACCTTGTCGAAAGACTTGAGCGTATGGTAGCCCCTGCACGCATGCTCGTGAGATCGGGCGTGCATCCGCAGCACGCGTGGCGCACCTCTTTCGCAGGTTCTCTTCCGAGAATGGATCTGTGTCATCTTGAACCTTCCTGGCCCTGGACCGTCCGCGGGCGACGATGAAGGACGAAGGCGAGGGCAACGGCGACTGAGATGACGATCCCTGCGGCGGAGCGGGCGATCGGCCGCGTTGCTTGGCCTTCTTTGCAGAGCCTTTTACACCGTTCGCTGCCTTCGAAAGCATCCCTAGATCGTATTGCCGCGAGACGTGCGTTCACGATGGACGAGATGGACTACGCAAGGTGGTGAGGGTCCGCGGCCGGAATCAAGGACGCACGGGTTGGCCGTGGCGGCCAGCGGGTGAGATTTTAAGTAGAAAAGTAGAAGTATCTGAATAATTCTTATGCAAAGCGAGACAATGGAGGTGGATGGTGAGGAGATGAGAGAGTAGCCGCGCTGTGGACGGCAGCGTTACGAACAGGCCTGGCGGCGGACTCGCCTGCTGCGCCCGAACCCTTGGCGCGTCCCGTTCCGTTGATAAGATCGCGCGTAGCGATTCGATTCTGCGGGCGGACATCATATAAATATATATAGTATTCACATAGACTATTAGCTGGATGTAGGGTATTCTATGTCCGAGCAAAGTGCCGCTAAATTTGGCACGCAATCGCGGTGGCACGCCCCAACACCGTGCTCAGAAGTCTCCGAAGACGAAGGATCCAAGACGTCCCTGTACTCCGTCAACTGCCGCGGAAAACACAGCTGCATGTGGGACATGAGAGTAAAGTTTGGCTCGTGCGGTACGTTACTGTGGTCCGATCGATCATGGGCGCGAATTAGACTTCTTGCTTTTCACCCCCTGCGGCCGCCCGCTCCTCTGCAAGGGTCTTCGCAATCTTGAGATCCTACACAGACATAAAGTAAGCCGCGAGCAAGACGGAGAAACAGCATGTTACGCACGAGGCAGGGAGCGAAGTGGCTGTTCTGTCTTATGCGTGCGCCGTATTTGTAGAACAGGAAGGGAATAGGTGCCAGAGCTGCCGCGAGAAGACCGAGGAGCGTGGCGGCCCAGTTCGTACCCATCTGCGCCGGACGTTAATCATCCAAAATGACCGGGAAGAGCGGCTGCACTCACTCCCTCAAACATCTGCGTGGTAAACAATGGGAAAGCAGCAGCGAACCCCGAGCGTATCATCGTGTTCGCAGCGAATGCGGAGGCAGCGTACATCCTTGAAGGCCCTGCTGTCAGACGACGGTAGAAACAAACATGCGATACACACTCACAAATAAGTGTCCACGAGGTAGCTCTGTACGTTTGCGATGTTAATTAGAGCGAGTGGCAAGCCGCGGAAAGACGCACCAAGAAGCTCATGAACAACATGTTTACCGCCATACCGATCGGGATCGTGCTCAGCATGGGGACATACCACGGCACACTCTCGTAGTTCCCTGTCCAGCCCAACCAGAAAATTCCAATCACCAGCAGCGGGCCCGCAGCCATCGCAGCGAGCAGGCGCTCTTCGGGTGGAGGGAAACCCCGCCAGGTCTTCATCAGTCTCGGGTAATGGCGGGAGAACAAGTAGTTGACTCCAGCGCCAAGCGTGCACCCGGTTCCTACCCCGATGAAAATCAGCCCTGTTTGCGACACCGTGAAATGGCGGGTCCGGGCGAAGACGAAGGGTATGATCTGGAAGAGGGCGTATATGATGCCGTAGACGACGGAGAGGTAGAGTGTCACGAGGACGAGGATAAGCTCCTCAGAGAGCATGATGAATGGACGGAAAAGTGTGCGCTCCAGCAAGCTGTGGAGGGTCCATGGATGTCTTTCACTCTCGGCGTACAGGTCCTTGTTCGCTACAGGATCGGCTTTACGCAGTCGTCGCGCCTGTATCGAGTACCGGAGAGAAATTTAGGACAGCAACAAACAGGAACCAATGAAATGCCGACCTTCTTGGCAAGTAGCACCGGCGTGTACGTCTCTGGGAAAAAGAGGATGGCACATATGGCGCAGGTCGCAGCGAAGATCATCATCACCCAGAATACCCACCGCCAACCGAGATAGCTCGACACGACGCTGCACCCCAGTCAATAATGTTATCTTTAGCTCATAGTGGCATGCACTCACAATCCACCGACCAACGGCCCCAACGCCGGCCCTATGAATATACAGGTAAACATGACGCTCGTTGCAGGTCCCCGGTCCAACGCATCCCAGGTGTCTGCGAGAACTCCTCCTGCGTTGTTCAACGGCCCGCTCGCAAAGAAGCCGCCCAGGAAGCGTGTTATAAGCAGAGTCTGCATGTTCGGCGCTCGCGATTGGCCTAGATGCAGGAGCGTGTGGCATGTCATCGTCAGTATGACCACTGGCCGACGTCCGAACATCTCGGACCCGGGTCCCCAGAATATTGGCCCGACGACATAGCCGAAGAGGAAGAGCGCAGTAATGAGGTACGAGATCTCATTGGAGGAGTGTAAGGCCTCTGCGACGGCATGAGCGCCGGCGGTTGGCGCTGACGACGCAAACGTGCTGAGGCGCGTCAGAGGCAAAGTGAGCGCAGGACATGAGCGGGAAGGCGGCGAGCACGTACACGTTGAGAAGCATGAACGAGTTGAGAAGCGTCACGAACCACTTGTATCGCCGTGACCAGTTGTTTGGGTTGTCGAGCTCCCCTGGGCTCCATGTCACCAGATTGGGATCTGGCTCGGCTTGTACTGGCTGCACTTTCACTTCGCCAGCTGGAGCTTTAGTATCTGCTTGCGGCGGGGGATCTTCTGGGTCGTCGCCGCCGTACTTCTCTACGCGCTCCTCGTCCCGGCGCGCCTCGTCGGCCAGGGTCAAAAGACTGCGCTTGTCTCCCAAAACGCTCGACTCTGCGACTGGTCGTGCAGAAGACATGCTAGAGGCGTCTGCGGGAAGAGGACAGTTGACAGAGGGGTTGGAAGGAACGCACAAGCCCTGACAGTCTCAACTATAAATAAGGACCGTTAACAGCG
Source organism: Artomyces pyxidatus (assembly GCA_022160305.1). Taxonomy (NCBI): domain Eukaryota; kingdom Fungi; phylum Basidiomycota; class Agaricomycetes; order Russulales; family Auriscalpiaceae; genus Artomyces; species Artomyces pyxidatus. Next base: position 89,131 of record MU277250.1, on the reverse strand, counting down.
AACACGAGCCTCGACGCGTGAGTGGCGGATTTCCGCTTCCATCGCGACGTCACTGGCTGCAATTGACCGGGCAACTCATCTCGCCCGCTCTCGAGAGCCAAAGGACATGACAACAGAAATGATAAGTATTTCTGCTCACTCAGCAAGGATATTTAGCTCACCAACAGCGCCCATCATGGAGGATATGCCTTGGAAAGGGTCATAGCAGGCGAATCAATAATCACAACTTCGACAATTACCTTGAGCGGCATTTCGTAGCTCCCGGCCGGTGGGCGGCAGGTGAAAGCGAGTGCCACTTGCCCTGCAGTCGTTGAGGGGTGCCTGACTATCATGACCGAGCAGCCTCGGGCATGCCTCGGGCTATACCCGAACTGCAACATCTTCCTCCTCGAACGACCTTCAACATCCTCTCAGTAAGGCACTTACTACAACCTTTCTGTTGAGCTCCCTCAGCAATACCAACCGCTCGACGTTGCATCGCGCCGCCCGCGATCAACCCGCGATGCATCCTGATACCTTCAGAAGTTACCTGCCTCCGAAGCGCTGCGAAGTCGCGTCGGCGGATCGTTACCAGCCAGCGGACGTAGTCGTGACCCGTCGGAACACCGACAGCTTGATTGGCCGCAGACATGATACGGGTTGGATGCGGGAGACCTCATGACAAAGGCGAGTCTTCGCGAGAGTGTCAGCTGGTGCGCCTACGGTCGTTCCAGTATCGTTCGAAACAAGATGGAGGACAGTACTCACCATTGACTTCACAAGGATACTCGAAGCAGATAGGATGCTGCTATGAGCAAGCTATTAGCGAACGCACAGGCACGACACCGAGTCTGCGGAACAATTCTTGCAGGTCAAGCCGTCAGTAAGCTCTCTGGCTCGCTGTCTCACTGATGTTTTGAAAGTTTCGACTCGTCATCATGACCACGAGTTTCGTCATGCGCGACGTCTGAGATGCTCTTTGTAGAGGGAGCTGAACCAGAGCAAGAAAAGTTACTTGCCACGCGTTGAAGTGGTTTGAGCTTGGTTTGAGCTCAGTAGCCGTCGACCCAGTGAGCGTGCCTGAGCTGCGGGGGTCGCCACCCGCAGCAGCCGCGCCGCGAAACACCGCCATCTCCCCATATCTACTAGTTTCTTTATCATCTCATCGGAGTGTCTAAGTAATGCCTTTTTACAGCGACGAGGTACTGTCTGGTGCTGCTCTATATTCGGGCGTTCCGGATACCAGCGTTCAATTCCTACCTAGCCAGCAATGTCTTCTCTTTTCGTCATTGCTAATTCACAACCACTCTCATTTCTTGAAAACACACCGCAGGGCACACATGGTACTGTATCGTCATGCTGAAAATGTAATAATAACGTGATAAGAGAAACATGGCGAAGCAATGCTACAAATGGAGATATGTCCGCAACTTGTTGAACATGCACCTGACGCCCAGGTTGGTAAGTAAGAGCCCGAATGAATATCCCTCCCATGGCAGACAGAGCCCTATGACAGCATCGGTTCGGCAGCAACAGGCTGCGCAGCGGGCGGCGGCGTCGCAGGCTCTGAAGGCGGATTCGACGGCGTGGGGGTCGCCGCGGCGGACGCCGTCTCGTCTTCCCCGAAGATGTCCAGGAACCCGGCGACGCGCGCTTTGTTCCCCGCCTTTTTCATCACAAAGTCGCGTAGGCCGGCTTTCAGCGTGGGCTGCTTGTCCACCAGCTCTCGTAACTGCTCCTTCGGCAGCTGGAGCAGCGCGCCAAAGCTTGCGGGCGCGATCACCCTCGCGCAGTGTATGAAGCCTTCCCACAGCAACGGGTCCATCCAGATCTTTTTGGTGATGAGGCGGGAGAGAAGAGTAGTCGAGACGAAGCCGACGAGGGTCTTGTAAGTCTTCACAGCTTGAATGACCTAGGAGCGAAGATTCAGGAAGGATTAAATAAGGATGTATCAATGAACTTACGGTTCGCAAGAACAGCGTCGGGATAACAGGTTCATCGACGATCTGTTGCATGACGACACCAAGAATCTCAGACCTATACACATCCGTCATCGAGAAACAGATGCCGATAGCTGCAAAGACGAAAGCGTCAGCGCCTGAATAACAATAGTGAAATGCGAATGAATTGACCTTCCATCGCTGGCTTCCGCCCAATCTCCTTCTCCGTATCATGCAGAAGCACCATCAGCTCCGCAGGGGTCAGCAGCTCGCTCTGCCTCACGCGCGGCATATTGCTCGTCACGCTGCCAAACGTCTGCGCCGGCGTCGTCACGATCGAGCCGAACACCGACTTGACGAGGGCTTTCGGCTCCGGCGTGCCATTCAGGATCGACACGATGCGCGGGAGGTGACGGATTATGTCTGCCTTGTCCATTTCGGCGATGATGGGGATGAGGAACCGCGCGTCGAGGTTGCGCTCCGCGACGAGGGCCTTGACGAGGGCGACGAGCTGGCCGGTCGGCCGGCTGTTCTCGGTAAAGATGTTGAGCACGCGCAGCGCCAGCGTGTCTGCGCCCGGGGGGAACTTGCGCAGCAGCGTCAAGAGCTTCCCATGAGTAGGCCCCAGTGAGCGTACGAGTGCCGTGATAAGACTTTGGATGGCCTCTTGTACGCTGATGTCCATCTCACCGTACGCAGCGAAGATCCTGAAAATGTATTTGGTCACGCCCTCTCCATTTAGAATGCGAAGAATGAGTAGCACTCACTCATCCAAGAACTCGGGCACCTTCATTGACAACCCGAAAAGTAACTCCACGTGTTGCAGTACTTGAGCTTTCTGCGCCGGAAGGGTCAGCTGCTCGGGAAGATAGGGTGTCTGCAGTAGATCTTCCTGTGGCAGCTGTCCATCTTCCATGTGTTCATCGGTGTCTGAAGTATTTTCTACGACCTTTTTTTCGGCTGGTGGCCGAGACTGCAGGCGCCGCAGTAGTTGGATCGCGAAGTCTCGCACCATGGTGTCCATCGGTTGAAGGTCACCCACCCAGCGCTTTACAGTGATGATTGCCGCATTACGGGTCACTTTTTCTGCTCGAGGGAGTCAGCGAGTCATTTCAACAAAGACAACATTTCTTCACCTGAATGCGTAGTCAGCTCAAGCAAGATGTTCATAGACTCTGCTCGGAGGGTGGGCCTTTGCCCCACGAATTCACGCAGAGTAGTGAAGCCGACTTGCATCCTATAGTGCACGTATAGTCAATGTCGAGGAGAGGCACGATAAATGCTCAGACATACCGATCAGGATCGACGCAGAGTTCCCGCATGAGGGCGAAGACATCTGGCGGTACAGAGGGCAGGTCCAGGAGGAACCGCGCGAACGTCCTGTCCTTGCCGTCGATATGTTCGAGATGCGTCTGGTATGCAGCTACTATCTGACCTAGCCAGATGTCGTAGTTTGGTCGCTGGATGGTCCAGTGAGCATTACGGCATTTCACACAAGAGAAACGTAATTACCCAATCTCGGTCTCTTGATGACCGAATTTGGTCGTTGTACCACTCTTCGTTCATCCACGTCGTGGCGAGTCGTATCCTGAGACCGAAATCAGTCCCCGGAATACGATAAGCGAACAGAATAAGGAAAACTTACCGCCCAGAGAAATCCGCCATGATATATTCGCACAACGTCCGTCGTAACCGATCTTGCCGCTCATACAAGATCGTCGTGTAGTCGTCCTCCTCAGCCTCCGCCTCATCCTTCCCTTCATTCATTGCGGTGTCCCTCCCTTTCCCCTTACCGCCGGAAACGTCTTCCGGGCCCGCTATCCGCGTCACCATCCTCACCACCAACAGCATCCACATGTCTTGCGGACCAGCCCCGGCACCTACACTCGAGCCCATTGACAGGTCTGACGAGCCATCTGAGATACGAGAGATCGTGTTTTTCACCAATGCATAGCGCTCGGGCTCCGCGAGCGACCGCGGTGGAGGGATTCGGAAATCCATTGACAAGAGGTCCTTGACGTCAAGTGTGGCTACGGCCTCATCCTCCTGCATCGGCTCGAGCTTCGAAAATGAAGTCAGCCATCGTCCGTCTGCGTCGAAGATCAATAGTCACGAAAGGAAGCGTACCTCAAGATTGAGCTTGTCAGGCTCGTACTCGATCTCATCCTCGTCGATATCCATTTGCAGAGGGTCCACAGGCTCCTCTTTCACAGAGTTGGAGGGCCCTGGCTCGGCAGCCCTTCCAGCCGCTGGTCCGGTCGGAGGTGTTCGAGCAGGCGTTGAAGAATCTGCGTCGAGGATCGCAGCATGTGCAACGACTGCCGCAGCAGGTTTCGGCGACGCAACCGGAGGCGGCGGCGGTTGCCCAGGGCCTTGCATCCCACTCGGTCCCGCGACAGGCTGCCGCGGCCGGTACGCATCCACCAGGCGCTGCAGGGCATCCTCCGAAAACGCTTGCAGGTTCGCGACAATGAGCTCGGTGATCAGCGTCGCCGGCAGCGACGTGAAGTCGAATGCCGCGAGTAGCGCGGCCGCGTTCGCGTTCGCGTCGGGCTCGAGCTTCTGGCGTTTCGCGTCCGCGCCTGCCTCCGCTGAGGTGGGGCGCTTGCGGGACGCGTCGGCTGCGGCAGCTTTGCGCGCTTTCTCATCTGCGTTAGCACGGTCCATGCGTGCGCCTTGGGCGGCAAGCGCTTCGTTGATTTCACGCGCGAAAGGCTGGCCTGCTGGTTGTCTGGTGTACGGGGGAAAATTAATGCGATTGAATTGAATGCAAAATAAAAGTGCCATACCGTGAAATATGTGTGAGGAAGATGCGCACAGATTTTTCGACGCTTTTGATGCTGCTGTATGGGAGGCCTGCGAGGGTTGACGGAGTCCACGACGCGAGGGAACTAACAATGTACTGCACAAGGGCAGGACGAAGCTTGACCAGGTTTGGCCAACTATTGATAATAGCAGAAAGGATGTCTGGATTTCTGTGGACGAGACACGAATCGTTCAGCTTCCATTGGGAGTAGTCACAGAATGATTGTGACGTACTGGCTCGTGTACACCATCGTCATGACGCCTTCCAAAAGCTTCATACCCTCTGCCTCGAGAGTCTGCACGGGAATGAATGGATGGTCGGCAGGACACATGGACAGATTCGGGTCGTTCTTATTTTGCAGCTAAGGCGCGTGGGGGACGGATAAGCATATAGATTCAAGGGACAGGACAGGGTGTACGCTACCCGGGGGTCTGCTATCCCTCGCGTCTCCACCAAGATGACCCTCTGCATGAACTTCACCGCCGCCAGTCGCACACCCGCGCTGGTATTTGGAGCCCACACGAGCTCAAGTATGCGGTTCTTCGCGTGTGTGAGGACATCCCATGGTTGGCGCGCATTGCGGTTGAGGCAGCTAACACGAGGTAGGTATCTCAAAAGGTGTGGAGACGACGAAGTGTACGCACAAAGAGCGGAAGAGCAATGGATAGACGCTCGCAAACGTCTGCACAACGATCTTGACTGTGAATGGGTTAGTGTCTTGAAGGAGACCTGCGAGTGCGTCCAGCGACTGCGCGGCCACTATGGTATCATCGAGCTATAGTCAGAGGAACGAAATGAAGGATGGCAGGAAGACGCACATTGAGCGCGCGCCTCGACCGAAAGCGCAGGCCCGGATATCGCAAAATGGAGCAGGTCGAGCACCCAGCGTTTGAGAACAGAGTCGCCTGCACCTGCGACGGTCTTGACTAGGGTAGTGCATAGAATGGGAATGGGGCTGGGATGTGCTTCCAGCGACTCGCGCAGTGTCGCGAGCAGGTCGGCTTGTTCCTTCGAGTCGGCGGGGACGGCAAGGGCCGCAGAGAGCGCCTGCAGCGGGTCCACTGGCGTCGCCATATTCTGTCCTGCGGTCGTTCTACGCTCCTTCTGCGGACCTGAGGTTGGTGTTGGCGAGATGGAGAGGGCGCTCGTCGCTGGTGAGCGTCGCGGTCGAGCACGTCCAAGACGGAGCGTCGCGGGCGTCACTCTGAACGCGTCGGCGCCAACGGGCGGACTTTGAAACCCTTTGTCTCTGGACTTCATGGTACACATCCTCTCTGCTGCCCAGCGCGCTCCTATGCTAATCTATTCGCTGTTATGACAGGCCGCGCAGCACTCTCAGGGTATCCAGACCCTCCTCGAGGCGGAGAAGGAGGCCGCGAAGGTTGTTCAGCAAGCCCGTGCTTGTAAGTGAAGCAGCCTAGGATCGTCTCTGCTAGAACGGCTCTGATCATGCTGCGGCCGTCTAGATCGTGTTCAGAAACTCAAGGACGCGCGGACTGACGCGCAGAAGGAGATTTCAGAGTATCGCAAGGCAAAGGAGGCTGAGTTTGCTGAGTTCGAGAGCTCGGTGCGCAGCACGGCATGGTCGTCTGATTTACTAACCCTAACTGCTTGTTGGATTTCGCAGCACGCTGGAACGACCCAAGATGCTCAGTCCAGCATCGACAAGGAGACGGAGGTGAAGTTGAAGGCGATCACGGACGCATATACCACGCACAAGGACGAGGTGGTGCAGAAACTGCTCGATCGCGTTGTACTGGTGAAACCGGAGCTACATCGCAACCTCAAGAAAGAATAATCGGTCTCTGTGTATCACCTCTGTCCCCTTTTTCTTCTCTGCCGCACTGTATCCACACATGACCTCAAAGACGATGAGCACCGACCCTTCGAGCCTTCTCAACGCAGTGAAAGTTATCTCAGCGTGCGATTAACCCCGAGGTGCTGAGACCATGTACAATCCGTGCACAACAACGGTGCCAATCAACTTCTTCCCCGACGTCTCGTATGTATCTGCACATGGCGGCCATCCTCTTCGATATCACTAATCTAATTGGCATCGCCATCTACCAAAGTTAGGAAGATATTTGCCAAGTCAAACAACTAGGAAATGCATCGCGTGTAAGTCGACGCTACTTCGATGATAGTGTGGAGGCAGGCCCACCGGTTCAATCGTTTCAACCACTATCAGAGCCATCGCCAGACGTATCGCCTCCATTGCTCCCGCCATTATCGCTCTGCGGGTCTCGTTTGACAAGTATGTGGACCTGTACAGGATGTGCGAAAGCTGTGACAGTGGCGAGTAAAGCCACGAGCACCGTAGTGAGGCGGACCATGCTTATTCTGTTGGCCGGGTGTAAGTCATGAGATGAAATGCGAGCACGAACGGGGAAAACACAGCACCTGAAGAGTGAGAGAGGTAGGATTTGTGATGTGGAGTACTGACTGCCGGTGCCTACCTTTATATCGATGAACCAAAAATGGATGAGGCTCCCATCGCTGCTAGTACGTGAGCCTTCCTGGAAAATGTAAAGATAATGATTGTTTGGTTGATGACAGTTTTGCCACTCAGGTGACAACCCTGTGCCAGATCATGCTCCAAGATGGGTTACGAGCTGATCATCCGGATGACTTATGGCTCAACATTCTATGAAGCAGGGGTTCATAGCAGGTCAGTGGATCAGAATCAGGGTCGCTGACGATGCTTGAAACCGAGCGAGCCTCAGCGATCCCCCAGCGTCATAATCGGGAGATATTTGGCTCTGAATAAACCGTGCATCGGCGCTCAATCTGGAGCTACATAGATGTCAGTGTCACATCAGCGAATCCCGGTCGCGGTAAGAAGTACCCCGTATCTCCCTCATCCGCGCTGCAGAGTCTGTTACTTTATCTTCGAAATCTCAAGGCATGCTATCCCCGCTGCTATGGTGCTGCACCCACCATCTTCGAGGGATATTCACCCATCTTCAAGGCCTTCTTCTCCGCAGACGCTGCTCACTTCCAGGGCATACGTACTCGCTTTCACGTTTGTTGCGGTGGCGTTGAGTAGTTTATTGACATGTGTTTACCAAAGGCTTTCGATGCTAACAAGCGCAAACAACGCGTCCATGCCACGACAAAAATGCGAGTTGTATTATTATTGCCACTACTATCTATACACCAATAACGCTGCTCTCGTTCTCTTTACTCTCGAACTTTGTAATTCGAGATGAAGCTTTGATGATGACTCTCAGGCTATGTACAGCTTCCGCCAGGCTCTCGGAGAATGGTTCCACTTCGGACTGGCAGCCACTTTCTATCAAGCAACTTCCAGTCGCCTAACCAGAACACCAGTAACCTTCCTCAAAACCATGGACTTCTGTGTTGTGTAAATTTGCACTCATTCCCTGTGCTTACCAGGAGCTACCCTCTGCCGTGTTATTGCCAGTGCTGGGTGACGTGCTTGATATCTCCTCACAATTTGGTTAGCTCACGTCGCTAGTGAGTATTATTCTCGATTTGAGACACATTCTGACGACTGTAGTCTGGTTCATTACTTGACCGAGTATGGTCGCTTGCAATCTTCCCCTGGACCGTACGACCTAGACCGCTTGAAGCTCATCGTTAGCCAACAGTCCGATCCACAATCTGCACGCTAAAAGCGCGTCTTTTGCTCCTTAGTCTCTTGTCGACTTACTTCCACACACCACGCATCAAGCGCACTCAAGACACTCGCTATCCAACACTTTCATTCAACACAATGTCTTTCGCCGCTCCGAAGTCGCAATCCCGGCCTTCTCGCCGTCCCTCCTCTCTTCCCTCCCTCCCTCCTGCCAAACCTTCGCCCGCGTCCACTCGCGCGCTGTTATCCGTGCGCAAGCAAATGGAAGAACACAAACGTGCGACGACGTTCAAGAAGGAGAACATCCCTCCCCCGTTCAAGCCGACCCGCGCGCCCGCGACGCGGGTCGGCACCCAGCGCGTGTCAGCCGCACGGCGTGCTCCGCCCCCTTCGCCCAAGCTGAAACCGCTCACCCCCACCAAGCCTCTGCACCACACGGTGCCCAGCGCGACGGCTGCGAGGGCCGGCAGGAGCCCGAGAGCCAGCCCATCTCCCCCGAAGCGATCCTCGCCGCCCCCGGGCTCCTGGAAGGCCCCTTCTCACCCACCCGTCCGCCGCACCCCGGCCGCGAGGCCTGCTGCCGAGATCCATCGACAGCTCCCGCCTCGCCAACCTCTCGCCCCCATTACGCGTGCGAAGCATTCTGCCCAACGCGCAGCTCAGCCGTTCACTCCGCCCCGCCCCGAGGCCGCCGTAGCCGCCGTAGCGTCTCCTCCGTCAGACAGCGAGACGTCCGTAGGCGGGGCCGAGGACGTCGTCGCCGAAGACGGCGCTTTCTTCCTCGACTGTTCCTCGCCCACGCAAGCCGTGCCGACGTTCTATCGTTCCCAGGCGATCGAGCTCTTCGCGCGGACTCCGCATCTCCAGGAGACCCTCGCGCTCATCGAGCACGGGGTCCCGGTCGTGCCTTCGTACCTCCCTACCCCTGCTCCCGCCCCAGCCTCACCTGAGGCCGAGGCCGACGACGACTCCGAGCCTAGCTGGATGCACGGCCCGCTCATCGGCGCGTTCAGGGACTGCGAGTCCTCCGTCGACGAGAGCTCCAGTGACGACGTGCTCGCGGAGACCCACTACGGAATCCTCAGCGACGAGGCGTGCGTTGAGAGCGCGATCGTCTGCCTGGACGAGGATGGCGAGCGCCCGGTGTTCGAGGCGCCCGCTGCGTGGGTAGAGGCGTGCGCCAGGCGCTCGTCGACGAATACCACGTTGTCGTCACCGAGCAGCACCTCCTCTTCGTTGATGTCCTCGGGCCTCTCGCCCTCGCCCTCGCCCTCGCCACCCCCCACTCGCCTGAGTGACAAGCCGAGCACCGCCTTCGCGGGGGTGCAGCGGTTGTGGAAGCGAGTTATCGGAGGGAAACAACCGCGCCGTTGGATCTGACCGGGTTCACAGAGTCAGTGTTCGGAAGGCGCCATAAAATTTGACAAAATCAGCAAAACAGAAAAATAAGGAGAGGGCAGAGGTGGATCATTGGAGAATCCGGCGATTGAAACCCTTATGCATTTGTGTACCAGTGGTCTACTTGTCGTCGTGTAAATGTTTCGAAAACCCATTACCATTTGAAAGCTGAACTGGTTGAGTTGGTGCGAGAAGAGAGTACTAATGAAGATAGCTTGGTTAAAGAGAAGATATGCCTGAAAATCATAGATCATCGCCAGGCTCGTAATCGTGACGGGAAACTTGCGAAGTGGGCGAGAATAGACGGGGTACTAGGCGCAGGAGATGCGCATGGAAAAAGGACAGCTTGTTTGTCCGGTGGGTCACATCACCATAATACAAGTGTGATAAGCCGCCACAGGATAGTATTAGATCTATAAAAGTATCATGAGAACCAATTACCCAGTGCGGAACCAGCGGGTGCTCTTACTACAGAAATATGCAACCTAGTTCATGTCGCATAAGCACATCGTGCACTGGATACAGGAACAACCGAAGTGACCACTGTCTTGTAGGGAAAGGACGCACCGTAAAGTTGGGAGACCTCACTAAGGCATCACGCAACTGTACATTACCTCTCGCATGGTAGAATCTTGTACTGTGGTGAGAGAGGGAATTAGGACGCACATAAGTGACTGGGTAGGTCTGAGCTTACCAGCACTCAAGACAACGTTGGAGGAAGTGGAATTGGTCACGGAGGTGAAGAAAACTGATCACAATCAGCATTCGGTATGAACGAAGGCACTCCCATTAGAGCGATACATACTATGCACCATGCGTAGACGATGAAACGAAGTTTCCTCATTGCAGATACTGTGAAACCTGCGGTACAAGTCTGTGTTGTACACAGCCGTTCAAGATCTGGTGGATAGATGAGTGAGAAGGATAGAAACAGTGCTTACAATCCGTAACCGACTCAAAAGTGCATGGTCGGTCTCCAAACTCCGGTATATAGTCTTTCACCTGACGACCTGCGTCCAGCTTGGCCTACACAGTATCGTGAGGAAGTCTCCATGAAGGACGCGATGCCACTCATACGCACCTTGAGAACATCACACTTATTCAGAAAGAGGAAAATGTTCACGGAGCGGAGTAATGGAGACGAGACTACTTGACGCCACAAAGAAAGAGACTGCTGCAGACAATTCGTAGGGGGGTCCTGCGGCAAGTTTCAGTAGAGATAAAAGGGGCTGATCTGCAAAGTCACCCTACTCCTGCGAGGACTTCGTCAAATCGAGATATCGGCGCAATGAATATAAGTGTGTTGACTATGGGGTGGGCGTCGGCAACTACTCATCGATGACAATCGGAGACAAGAGCGCACCGCTATCAACAAAAGGAATCCACGCCTGACGTTGAGCATGCAGGAACCCAATTTCGGACAGTTTCAAGTTGGGCCAGCGATGATGGACAACTTGTAACGTGTGTTCATGAATGCCAACCGTAGGTAGATGGGCTTTCAGCACGTCGTCTGCGACTTCACGACGCTTGAGATGCCTGACTGTAAAAATTATCTGTACCGTTGGTGGGTATATAGTCTGCTGCTGTTATGCGGTCAATGTCATCTAGAAAGCTGCCAAGAACTATGAGCACTGCAGATATGCATGCACAGACGCTCGACACTCACTAGCCTCCGCGTTCTTCGAGGCTTGCTCTTCTCTCCTGTAGCTTGTTCCTAATCCAGGGATCTGCCCATAGCTGCTCCATCGACGATTTGCATTGCAACAGAACGTGTATTTGGTCTGTTGAGTCTTTCCGCCAATCCAGCGCTCCACCTAACTTCGTGGTCACCACAGCAAACGTCTTGTTCCAATTTGGTGTAGCCTTGATAGTCAGTAAGCGAGAGGGGAGAGGATTCGTCGATACTGATCTCGTGTTGGTACAGGTGACATCGGCGCCGGCTCGACTGCTGGGGCGCTCATCGTCACCTACGAGCGTCGTTTCGTCTTCAGGAGGCTGATCTTCGTCACGTTCCATCAGCGTTTGGATCAAACGACTCTCCAATTCGCGAAGGGGCGCAAGTAGTTCTGAATAGAACGCATGTTTCTCGCGAGCCTCGGGATCGAGGGATATGATGTCAGAGTCGAAGGTATTGCAAGTCGCATCAGACTCGTGCAAAGGCTCAGCTATGACCTCGAGGATGCTAGAAAGATTGGTTTTCTCTGTAAATTGAATGAAAAATGATGCCCCGCTTACTGATTTATCGACTGCAAGAGGTTCAGATGAACGACTGAGCGCCAGGCAACCCTCTCTGCTTCGAAAGTTGGCCGATCATACTTGAGTTGCCATTCTGCAAGATCTCATGTATCAGGAGCGCCCGTTGCGTTTCAGACGACACAAACACGAAGCAATAGCCGCTGTATGAACCACTCACGTTTCATAACTGTGCTCTTCCCGCTCCCACTCTGGCCGACAACCACCATCCGCAGATCGAACCTACGACTTCTAAGGTCCTCCCCGATATCCGACTCAATAGCATCGCTGACGCGTTGTGCTTGTTCCTCGACCCTCTTCGTCTGGACGCGAACGGCACGTAATTCAGCTCTGGATATGAGTGCGTCTCGGACAGCCGAGAGAGGGTTGGGCAGACTCCGCCGGGACTTGCGGGGTTCGCTACGGGACAACTTCAGTTCAGCAGGCATCTCAGGCAGTCGAGGGTGGGGTATAAGACGCAAGCGTCCTCGGATTCGAAGAAGGGCATAGCTGCTGGGTAGTACTAGGAGGCGGTGACATTGTGGGAGAAGTTGATGCACTTCGTGAGAACTTGCGCAGTGTCTGCATGAAAAAGATGCAGACAGACGATGAGACCACTCCTAGCAAAGATATCGAACAGTTAGACATATTCCCAGAGCGGCGTCGAGCTCGTCGCGGTGTTGTTCAGGCAGCGACGCCGACAGACGCCCGCCGCCGCCCGCCCTCTGCTGACATCTTCCCGCCCCCACGATCCAAATCAGGCAGTGACGCCACTCAGTCACCAAACCCTCTCTTTTCCTACGCTGAACAGCCTGAGCGCGACGGTAAGCCACAACTTCCACATCATGATACCTGTCCGTATATAAAAGAAGACTCGACAACGATCACTGTAAGCGTCAAAACCCGGCCGTCGACCACATGAACGCTAGCGCCTTCACAAGCTCTTCCGCCTGTGCATATCCTTGCCCTTGCCGAGTATCCAGCGGCGGTCTCTAGAGCCTGGCCGTATATTCTAGTCGTAATTGGCATGCCACTTACGACCGCGAGTCTCCAAGCTCCACGGCCCCTCTGCTTCTGCACCTTCAGGGGGTTGAAAAGCCCTGCATCAAACATCTGTGATGATCCGGTACGCCTTGGCTCAAACAGATGCAGCACGGGGATTTGGGAAACAGTTAGTACACGGTCACATTTGGTTCGTCATCCGCGGCTGCAATTCTGAATACACGGCCGCGGCACGCTGAAACCTGTGGTGTTCTTTTGCTGCTCTGCCGCGCACGCGCTCGCCGCTTCGGCATCCTCACCGATGGCTTGATGGTTGTCTCACAGAACTCGTCACATTCGGTGTTATTCAGTGTTTCATTATGGTCAATGGCCTTCGGCTCTCCTTCAGACCTAGAAACCACCAGACGCTGACTATCCAGGACGTGTTCTGTCTCATGTGTCACCCTCCTTCGAGCAGATTGTCGTCATATCAATAGCCCCACTCTGTCGGCCTCGAGCTCACCGTGGAGACAGCTGATGATGAACGGTGCTTTCCGGCGCAGGCGGTTTGTTATAAAGAGCGGGTTTTCGAATCAAGCATTCTTCAGCTCTGCTCACCACATTCATTCCTTCTCAAGGTACTGGTTGCCTCCGTTCAGATTTCTATCCGCTTTTTTCTTTCACGACACAGCCTACCTTCAAATTTCGACGACTTTCCTGGTCATAAATATTCGTAATGCGTACCTCTACGACTCTGCTCGCCCTCGCTGCCGGCTCCCAGGTTGCCCTCGCCTTGCCATTCGTGTAAGTGACGAACTTTGCTCGTACAAATGGGCCTTACTGACATCACCCACCGAAGTCTACCCCCGAACCTTTCACCGGAGGAGGTCAAGCAGATCCAGAGCAACTTCCAACATGTCAATGGTATAGTGTCGCTTCGGTCGGACGTCGTTGGTGAGGTCGCCAAAGCAGCCGAGAGCACCATCAGCGGTGCTCTGAAGAAGGGCGCGCTGAGCGGTGTCGGAACTCTCGCCGGCGGCGCAGGCATTGGCGCGATCTTGGATCACTTTGACAAAGGGTTCGTCTCTACATTACATGTTGTCTTGAAGACAGCTAACCCAGGTACGTCTAGCTCTTCCTCCTCCTCGAAACGAGAGAGCGTCGTTGGGGATGTCGCAAAGGCTGCGGAAAGCACCATCAGCGGTGCTCTCAAGAAGGGTGCGCTGAGCGGCGTTGGTACCCTCGCAGGTGGCGCAGGCATTGGTGCTATCTTGGATCACTTTGACAAAAGGTTGTTCTTCATATCACATTTTGTCTCGAAGACAGCTAACCCAGGCACGTCTAGCTCTTCCTCCTCTTCGAAGCGGGAGAACATTGTCGGGGATGTCGCAAAGGCCGCTGAGAGCACCGTCAGCGGTGCTCTGAAGAAAGGCGCGCTGAGCGGTGTCGGTACTCTCGCTGGTGGTGCAGGCATTGGCGCGATCTTGGATCACTTTGACAAAAGGTTCGTCTCTATATCACATGTTTTTAAGACAGCTAACACAAGCACGCCTAGCTCTTCCTCCCCTTCGAAGCGAGAGAATGTTGTTGGGGACGTCGCAAAGGCCGCTGAGAGCACCATCAGTGGTGCTCTCAAGAAGGGTGCGCTGAGCGGCGTTGGTACTCTCGCCGGTGGCGCTGGCATCGGTGCTATCTTGGACCACTTCAGCAAGAAGAACCCTTCGTACGTCCTGGATTTTTCACGTTTCCGATATATCTAACATGTCATCCTCAGCTCGAAGCGGGCAATCCTGGAGTACCTCGAGGCTCGCATGACCGAGGAGATGATCGCGCGCAAGCGCGACATCCTCGTGTCTCTTCTCGAGGCCCGCGAGATCAACGAGCTGGATTGATCCATGACACAAAAGGTTCGTACGCAAAATGGGATGGTGGTTTTGTAAAGCGGAGTTTATCTGTTTCACCTTGACGAAATGAATGCAATGGTCCATTGAAAAACAGCGCGTACTTCTGTCGCCCGTAAGCAGCAAGTAGCACCGGCGGTAAGTTGCCAGACCAGACGAAATGAGGACGACCAAAGCGAGAGATCGACGGCCACGGACATGCATGGTGTGCGAACGATTTGATAGAGCACTCAGCGCAAGCGCTTTATACTCTGCAGAACATCCAGCGTTCGGAAGCAGCTTCACCGTAAGTAGTACCCGATCCTTTGAACCGACCATCACAGCGCTCAAATCCATCTGCAGTCAAAACGATTATTCCGGAGATATCCAAAGCAGCAGTGCGGGATCCTTGATAGTGATGCCAAGTACTAGTGGTCACCAGTGCAACGCCGGCCGATGGCTCGGAGAGAGCATCCGTCATATTTCAGGGTAGATCCCAACAACCGAACATCTGCACACGGCTGTTTCCGGCGTGCATGATTCCTAATCTTCCCAGGCCCGGAGATGATGATCTACTTGTCGACACATCATCGAGATCCCCTCCACGGCGCGGCCACAGACTCGGCCTCACGATAGTTGCTAGTGGCTGTTCATATGAACAGGAAAGAAGGCTGGTCCTATCACGACATCCAAAGGGCCTTTCGTCTCCTGCGGAAAAGCCTTCAATCAGCCTGTAGAATTTTTTCCTTTTCCTCGTAACCAGGGAGTTTCCATGGCAACTCTGTCTATTTAAACCTTCTACTCACTTTTCAATGCCTTTTCCAGAACGGATGCTAGGCCACTTGTCCGTTGTGTATGTTTTACTTCCAGCTGGTGAGCGTCACCTTGGCAGTGAACAGTATAATGATGCCAAGGTCAGTCCTTGATCGCACAGCGTGCAGCCAACGTGCAGCCGCCCCGTTCTCAAAGAAGGGTAAACTTTCCTCACGTCGTGTTGATACAGCTCGCGTAGCTAACGTTTCGTCCTGTAGGCGATGGCGGATATCGTCCACGCATAATCCAGAGCGCCAGTCGCGTGATCTAGCGCAGCTACATTTTATCGAGGCTCAGGCAATAGTATTGCCGTGTCCAGGCTATCCACGCGAACACTTGGCCCCGACCGGATATTCCCCGTGACTCTCCTACTGGCATGTATTTTGACAGCCGTCTGAAATTCTCAGCTTCTTGCACCGGAGAGGGATGGCCCCGTAATGCTCGATATGGGTACGGACTCGGAGAGCGCCATTTCCAGGATGCCTTAACATTTCTTCACTTGGGAGCTTGGACAGGACGACTTGGCATCACATCATCAGGCCGCCCTCTTCTTGGTTGCGACAGATGGTCTTGTCGGTTCTTGGCTTTAGCCCTCGGCTCTGTGCTGCTATAAATTGGGACCGTACGGATTGCGATGTCCTTAGCCTCGCTCACCACATTCGTTCGTTCTAAGGGTACTGGTTACTCTTTCAAGTCCATTTCTTGCCGCCTTAATTTTAAACGAATCTTCGCTCTAATCATCCACGTTTTCCATTCTGCCCGTTATGCGTTCCACCGCTACCTTCGTGGCCCTCACCGCCGCCTGCCAGATCCTTCCTGCAACCGCCGCTCCTCTTCTCTTCACACCTCCGACCGTCGGCCCTCCACTAGACCCTGCAACAAAGGCTGCTCTTGACCAAGCGATCGAACAGCTCAGGAATGATAATGCCCAGGCCTCCAAGCGTTCTATCTTCGACCCAGTTCTCAATCCTGGAATTGCTCCGACTGTCGCCCCTCCGCTTGATCCCGAAACGAAGGCTGCCCTTGACCGAGCGTTCGCGCAGATCGGCAATGACGGTACTGCCATTGCTGAACGTTCCCCCTTCGTGTAACTTCACTCCTCGTCGACTTTCGTTGCATTGACTGACATATCTTCGTCCATATAGCTTACCTCCAGGGTTGAGCGATGAGCAGATTGCCCAGATCCAAGCCGAGATCAACAGGCCCGGGCTTGGCCAGATTCAAGCTCTTCGTCGTGCGCCTTTCATGTAAGTATTCCACTATGGAGTTACTCGATATGTAATCATGATACTCTTCCTCGTCTGCCTGCAGCTTGCCGCCTGGCGTGACACCCGATGCAGACTTCGCCGCAATCTCGGCGGTGCTTGGAAGGCCCATAAGCGCCAAGACCGTTCAGACCCGCCGTCGGATCCCCATCGAGCTGCTGTCAGTCATATCTGTTTTGCATTTTTTTTTCTTTATCTCAATTCTAGCGCAGCCCTCCCTTTGGTCCCCTGGGTCCCGTAGACCCTCCCTTGGACCCTACTCAAGGTCCAGAGGACGGCTCGGATGGCGACAACGGCGACGGCGAATCCTCTCCTGTGACCATTGGGATCAAGCGTCGCTCGCCATTCATGTAAGTCCTTCCCTGCAATGATATGGAATGGCCAGAGAATCTCTACTTACCACGCTCGGCATCTACTTTGCATCTATTGCAGCTTGCCTCCCGGACTGAGCGATGAACAGATCGCCCAGATTCAAGCCGAGATCAGTGCCCCTTTCAAAGGCCTGGGAGCACCAGTGGCTGTCAGTCGGTCACCCCTCAAGATCCTGTAAGCAGCATTCACTTTGGTCTTGAAGCTTGGTCTCAGTCGAGTATAGTGCCCCTCCCGTTGAGGATGAAGATGACGACACAAATGATGACGACACTGATGATGACGGAGCTGCGATTGTGCCACTAACCTTGGGAATCAAGCGTCGTTCGCCGTTCATGTGAGGTTTTTCCCAGTGAGGCCGATCAAAATTTCTCACCTCGGTGTATAGTCTGGATCCAGGACTCACCGACGACCAAATCCGCCAGATTCAGGACCAGTTCAAGCCCCATACCCTTAACGGTGTTACGTATGATACTTTCTCTAGTCTAGATAGATGGCCGACACTGAAATGATCTGGTTTTTTCAGCTTGGGCGGTCCCATTGTCGTGTCTCGTGAGAGCGTCGCTGGCGAAGTCGTCGGTGATGTCGCGAAAGCCGCCGAGACCACGGTCAGCAGCGCGTTGAAGAACGGAGCTCTCAGCGGGTTGGGTACACTCATCGGTGGCGGAGCCATTGGCGCTCTGCTGGACCACTTCAGCGGCAGCAACAGGTTCGTGTATTTGTCTATCAGTTGTCGCAGCACATAGACTGATCACTGTACAGCTCTCCCTCAAAGAGGGATGTCATTGAGTTCCTTGAGGCCCGCAGTGACTCCGAATTTGAGGCGCGTGCCAATGTTGCTGGTGAGGTCGCCCAGGCTGCGGAGACCACGGTCAGCAGCGCGATCAAGAATGGCGCACTCAGCGGCTTGGGCACGCTCATCGGTGGTGGTGTGATCGGGACTCTTCTCGACAAGTTCGGTGGCGGGTGAGTCGTCAGTCTCGAGCGTCATGGGACACCATGTGTTCACCGGGTTTCGACTAGCGCATCAAAGAGGGAGATCATCGAATTCCTCAATGCTCGCGAAGACTCCGAGTTCGAAGCGCGTGCCGGCGTTGCCGGCGAAGTTGCCGAGGTCGCTGAGACCACTATCAGCAGCGCACTGAAGAACGGCGCACTGAGCGGCTTGGGGACACTCATCGGCGGCGGCGTGGTCGGCACTCTTTTGGACAAGTTCGGCGGCGGCGGCAGCAGGTGATTACTTTCTAATCCATCGTCCCCAACGCCTTGCTCATGAGCACTTTAGCTCGAAGCGCGAGGTTCTTGAATATCTCGCGGCTCGCCAGAGCGCCACCGGTGAGGTCGTCGAAGATGCTGCTAAGGCTGCTGTTTCTAGCGGTGTTGGAAAGACAATCGCTAACAGCGTTGCTGGTGCCCTCACTGGCCTCGGCGTGTCTGCCGCCGTCGGAAGCATCTTCGACCACATCAAGAACAGCCAGTCTTCTGCGTACGTCCGCATCTCGTCTTCCAATTTTTTCATCTGACTGGTATCTGGTACGTACCTTGTAGCTCCAAGCGGGAGATCCTCGAGTACCTAGAGGCTCGCACTGGCGAGGAGATGGCTGCACAGGCTTTCAGGCGCGAGTTGCTTGACCTCGTCCTTGAGACTCGCAACATCAATGAGCTAGATTGATTGACGAGTTTGATTATTTTTGTTCCATTCCGGTGCTTCGCTTCGGTTGGGACTACTTAGCGGCCTAAAATGTTTGTACCTTGAAGTTACGAATGTCATGGCTCACCAGTGATGTCTTGCAACGGGTGGGTGTCTGAGGAGTTACTACAAAGAACAGATAAGATGGAGGAGCATAGAGACGGCCGAATGATACCTCATCTAAGGAAGGGTTGGATCAAAGACCCAGAGATGATCTTGTCGAACTGTGCGGCGCGATTTGTAAAGTGCTGCGATTCGTCAGAACTGAAGCTTCCAAACCTCCGGAGGTACGTGCATGCACCTCAGTAGATTGAGTGTCCAATGCCCTTTCGCAATGGGAACTCGTTGATCTTGTGGCGCTGGTAAATGGAGAAAGCGTCGTCGATAGAGCGGCGTGTAAAGGGATTGAGAATATCAAAAACGCTTGGCGTAGTCGCACGTAATTCACTGGTCAAGCAGCCACATGTCACACAGCCGACGATATGCGCCGACTTCGAAAAGGTGAATCTGTGCGAGAGAAACGGCCTCGTGTCAGCAAGTCGTGCAAGTCGAACGGGTTCCTCTGGCGCTTGCAGATCGCTTCTGGCCTGTGGGTTTAATGCTCTCCGAATCACCTCGGGGCCGATACGCCCATGCCGAGATTGGGTTTCCTTCTGTAATCATTCATCATTCGATATTATATGTTATCCGTTCGTAGACGTTCTACAATCAGCGGTAACTCCGGCTTGACACGGTGCGAGCCTTTGACCGACGGTGTGGAGATGACACCGAACCTCCAGAATACCTCTTCCTTGTTTGAGATGGAAAATCGGAACGACTTGATGAGTAGTGCGAGGACTACTTCTAGAATACGAGAGCGTACGTCGTAAGGTCAGTTGTGAAAAACGGGGCCAGGATGATCGACTAACTCATTTCGAGCTGAGCAAATTTGAAGCCGCTGCGGGAGCAATCAAGATCGTCAGCGCGATGATAACAATGCCACAGGCGCTTACATGCATGCCCGACCACCCCCATTGAATGTCAAGCTGCGAAAGATGACGTTAGTTAAGTTGAAACCCGAGACCCATCGAGGTGTCGGACACACGTGTTGGAATATATCCCTGGGATATGGGCTTCCTTGACACTCTCTGGAAGAGGAGCGAGCCACCTGTCGGGCTTCCACTCCTGCGCATCTGCGCCCCATATGCTTCGATCACAATTTATTGCAGAGATGTGAAGAATAATGCCTGTGCTCTTCGGAATGAATATCGACGACAGAGGTCCTTGGGACGTCGTGATCGGTTGAGAAAGAGGGACTGAGATATCTTGGCGACACCTGTAGGAGATTGTCAACATGATTCTTGTGGCGCAAAGCTTCGAAATCGGTCTACGTACACGCGATTCAAGAGGGTTGCAGGAGGATAGCTATGCACGGAAATGTTAGATGCAGACATCCAATCCAAATAGGACACGATTCGGAGAACGCACAGTCTCATAGTCTCTCGACATATTGCGTCGAGGTATGGCAACCCCACGAGGACGTCGTAGCTCAACTCATCCTGGTCCCCTGAGGCCCACGCGGTGATCAACTCCTGCCGTAGCCGCTCCTGCTCTTCGGGGTGCAGGGCAAGGACGTGCAACAGACGAGCTGTTGCTGAGGACGTAGTGTCTGTACCCGCGAAGACAAGGGTACTAGATAATCGCGATCAATATCGAGCGAATGCGACACGGAGATGTGGCCTACCCCATCTGAGCTATAATTTCTTCATCAGGTAATCTCGCGTCCTCCGAGGCGCTCATATTCGCCTTCACTGAAAACACTCCTGTCAGCTCCACCGCTTGGCCGTTCCAAGCTGTAATCACTTACGGAGGATGCTGATGATATCCTTGCCCTCACCAGTCTGACACACAGTCGCCTCATCGCCCTTTAAGAGTAAAGATTTCTTTTCTTCGTAAACCTTCCGCGCGCTTCTGTGCATCGTATCCGTGACCCGGATCAAGTCATGCAGATTTTGCCACGGTAGTGCAGCCGCCACCAAACGAAGGAGCCTGGATGGGCCGGCCCACGAAACGAGGGGGAAGACTGTACGCCACATAGAGAGCTTCGACATCGTTGGCCTAGGAGGAACGGTCAGAATCGAAGATGGGAAGCCGCCATACGCAACGCACAGGTACTCCTTGATCGCGAGACCGAATTGATTCTCCTCGCCGGAGAGGCTGCCAAACGTGTACCCAAGGCCGGCTTGCGCTATGGCTTCCAGAGCGAGTCGCCCCAACAAATCTAATATGTCAACTTCCTGGGGGCCGCTGGAGACTTTGGCGTACAGAATGCATTCCACCTGGAAACGAGAATGAGACAATACACCAGTAGATGCTACGAAGAGCGATCATTACCTGGCGAGTAAGACTCTGGAACAGCGGTGTTATCGAGCACAGGTTCTTCCCCGAAAAGGCTGGATTAAGTAGCTTGCGCTGCTTTCGGTGATGTGAACCTGAGTCACGCGTCAGGTTAAGGTGCAGTGAGAAGCAGACGGTAGTCGAGTGGAACATACCCATAGTTGCCAGTAAGCTTGAGCCAAAGATGTGGCGATTGGATCTGAGCATACAAATCTCAGAAGGTCGAATATACGAACGTGGAGGACTTTACTCTGTGAACCACAGGGGCTCTTCGAAAGCGTCCTGCTCCTTCACAAGCATGAAGGCCAATGCCATCGGATCCGAGATCATAAGTTGAGTGTCCTGTGAAATATTATGGAACAGTTCTGCATAGCATGAGGCCGTATGAACGTACACCCAAGAACCCAGTGAGCCTGATCACCCTTCCATAGGTCTTCGTTATTTTTTCATGAAAAGGTCCGGCGGCGACATGGAAGAGTTGCTTATAGTTACCTGCGATACATGAGGACTACGTATTGGCCGCCTCAAAGGAACACACCTGTCAGAAGCGATATGCTGCGTGGGCCGGGGATCCTCCTCAAGGGAAGTTGCTTGATTCGGTGGCCTAAAACCCAGCAGATCGCGACTATGCAACCCAAGAGAAGAATGGTGAACACGGAGTTAAACATTCCACTGGCCAGGTAATCTACGTTGGTCATGCTGAACATTTGCGCATCGGCTGCCATTTTATACGATGTGATGATTGTTTCGAATATACAGGGTTCATACTATCTGCGGCTTCCTAAAGAGAGAAGTACGGCAGCACACTGAACATCAGCGTCTGTGGCGGACATCAGGTGCGGTAGGCTCACCATAACAGGCCCGACGAAGTAAGTGCATGCCTTGTTCTTGGCTTCCGGGGGTGATGGTGCCAGCAGTGACCGTAATAATGTAGACACACGACAATTTCAAAATAAAGAGTGACAACACCCTCGAGTCCGGTACATGTCCCGCTGGGGTACGCACTCAGTAGCCGCGCCAGTGTAAGGTTTCCCATAGCATGCACAATCTGCGTCAGATTTGATCAGGCCGCCACTGCGGCGGCTTTAAGCGTCTCGCATTGTGATGGGAGATACTTATTGCATGCGAAGGGCGATAGTTGTGGGACAGTGATACCGCGAGCTTCTTCTATAAGGGTCCGTGCAGGGGTAATAATCTCGCTCTTTGCAAGTTGGGCTGGCGCAGAACCGCCGTCACGGTGGCGATTCTGGGATTCGCCGAGCTGCCGGGTGCCGCGGCGATAAGTAAACCTTGAGTCAGTTGTGCCAATAATCGCTATCGCAATGTCTTGATGCTCCTCAGGACGCACTGACGGACATCCACCGTGCAACTCTATCTGAGGTCTGAAACGCTTTGGCTCTAACTTCGATGCGCAGAACCACTCACAGCCCTTAGTGCGGCCCGCTTGTACGTATCCCAAGCCTGTATAAGCTCGCATGATTCACGCGTACGGTTAACGTTTCAGTCAACCTGCAGGAGGAGTTCGTCAGAGTATGTGTCCCTTTTATATCGAGAGAATTTTACCGGGAACATCGACGATCATCACTCACAACCCGTTCGCTCTCTTTGTGGTTTCATCCCCTCGTGCGTTGCATGAGCGCGTATGAGTACTTGGCGATCGTCGCTGTGCCACTTGCGCCGATCGGTTACAAGTATGTTTCAAGTTATGTCGACTGGCCACCTTGGGTGGCTCTGGAATGTCTGCTTACCCTGCTCTGGCGGCGTCGCGTGCGGCGCATGCCACTTTGTTGCCACGCTGTCTGACTTCCTCCCTCTCTCGTCGAACGGTTCCTGCAAACTGGTCAAGTTCCTCCATTCAATCCCATTGTAAGGCCGCCCCCACTATGCCCCCGCTCATCACCGTTTTTCGTGTGGACCCTCAGTTCGCGCCTGCCACCCTTCTGAGGTTTTTGAGCTCCCTTCTGCCAAGGAAGTAACTTTGACTATAACCCCTATATCCGTGTGAGATGGGACCGTGAAAAATTAGTAATATCTGCGCGGCTCCTGTGAAGTTCCATCAGCATCTTTCTGTCACTCCGCACCATCGACCAAATACTCTTACATCGGCTTCACTGGGGACATGCACTGGCAGGGTTACAGCAGGTACCAGCAATCCAGGGCTCTGCGTTTGCCCTTACATCTCTCATCGGTCAAATTTCAGTCAGAAATGACCATCCAATTTCAACCTTGTATCTGTCAAGATGAGATGGAGGATGAGCAAGTAAGTCGAGATAGCTCTGCCAGCCGACTGGAAACGACATTTCCTCGTCCGCGTCATGGTCCACACCACGAAAACCGACGGGGGATGCTAGCTCTATACGTCTGTGAGTCTGTGAGGGAAAGTGACGTGAGCTGGGCAACACGGCGTCGTCGAAACGAAGAGCGAGATGTGTGCCGTTGTTGAACGCGATGAGCGACAGTGGTTGAGTCGTTAATTTGGATCAACTGGATAAGAGGTGAGACTAGAGGAACATTTCTTTCGGAATAAGATGCATAGGGTTTGAATATTGAGAACCATATAGGAAGATATGTCGACTCCTGGCGGTAGTACGCGGCGGCAACTGTGAAGTTGCAAGTCGTGCACGACCAGGCACGACTTGGGCACGACCGTGCCTTACCGTGCCACAGTCGCGGCGGACTTTGCCGACGCCCTACTCGAGTGGCCCGGTCATCGACTCATCGTGCCATCGTGTCCTTACTTACCACCAGTCGTCCACCTGCAACAAACGACTCGTTCAATTGGTTCATTCCTTCCCTCTATCGATCATCTAGCGAGGAAGTACTTTATAAAGTCCTCTTGATCCCGCCTCAGCTGTAAATTGTCTTAACCAACTTACTACTCGAAGTCGGCACAGCTGCGGCTTAGTAGTTCTTCGATATCTCCGAGCCATGCGACTGATATGTCCTCAAGGTTAGCTTGGCGTCTTTCGCTCGTCCACTCTAGGATTGCTGTCATTGTCAATGACACTGTCAATGAGTCCAAGTCAACGCCCATTTTGTGACCCTGATCCCACGCTCTATTAGGTCCTCGATGATCGTCTCCGACTTTTATCGTATAGATGTGGCGGCTTCGGCGTCTTGCCACTTGGACATCAATCTTTGTATCAAGCCCCCTTGTGTCATACCATGTCAACCTTTAGTATCCTAACCATCGCAGGGGCCAGTTTGGTACGTCCACCTTGATTGGATGTCTCGCATCTCGAAGATAACATTTCTTGACAAGACATGTCAACTCGCTTTCAGAAAATTTGAACCGCAGACCGGTCTATCTCTATCTCTCCTTCTCCTCTTGGTCCCTGGCTTGCTCTCTGTGCTCCTGTCGCCGCTGTTCTCTTCATGGTTCAGATGCATCTTCTCATCGTTCACGGCGTATAGTATTCTCGTGCTCTTATTCACCCTGATCTATCGCCTCTCGCCTGTCCACCCTCTGGCTCAATATCCGGGTCCCACCTTTGCTAAAGCATCGAAGATATGGATGGCCTACGTGTCCTCCAAAGGGAAAGAGCATCTGTATCACCAGAGTCTGCATGAGCGCTATGGCGACGTCGTTCGTGTTGGTGAGCAATCAAAATCACAGGCACGAGCTCAATTTTCATTGCATACGTAGGGCCCAACGAACTTTCCTTTCGCGACGTGTCCGCTATTGCTCCCATTCTAGGCCCAGGCGGTTTACCCAAAGGGTCGTGTATGTTATCGAGATGTTCCGTATTTCTTCCACGACGTGTGCTCATCGCTCCTGAATAGATTGGGATAATCGGTCCAAACCGCCAGCGATGGTCGGCCTGCGTGATCCCATCGAACATGCGCAGCGACGTAAGGCATGGAATCGTGCGTTCGCCATCGAGGCAATCAAGAACTACGAGCCATTCTTGGCGTCCAGAATTCGGCAGCTTATCGAGCGGTTCGATGACCTCATCCGCGAGCAGGCGGCTGTCGGAAAGGATAGCGCTGCGTTCGTGGATCTGTCAGCGTGGATGACCTATTTCTCGTGAGTTCGGCTGCAATTGCGTCTCGCTTATCAATGCATAACTGTCTTGCAGGACAGACTTTATGGGGGATATGGGGTGCGCGCGTTCACGGACTTCGTCGTCCATATTTTCTGAACCTGATTGCATAGTTTTGGTGGAGGATTTGAATTGATGAGAGACAACGGACACTCTGGCCTCCGACGCGTCTACGAGAACAGCATGAGGTAACTACGTGCCCTCATCATCTGAGTGCAAGATCTAGTGCTCACCCGATGCTCGTGGGCACCTAGTGCTGCACATGTGCTCGGTCACATACCCTGGCTCCTCGTCTTCTTCAAACCTCTTCTCGGACGAAAATCCCCGATCGTGATCATGCGCGAGTTTGCGCGAGCCAACGTTACCCGCAGGATTGCAATCGGGGCCGAAAGGAAAGACCTGTTCTACTATCTCGTGCGTCACAATCCCCCTGTCAAAAATTTGTTCGTTCAGTCAATCTGCCTGCAGAGTGGAGAAGACGACAAGATGGTGGCTCCTCCGCCCCTGCCTGTCCTTGCCTCGGACGGTTTCCTAGCCATTGTCGCCGGTTCAGACACTACTGCTATAACTCTCACCGTTTTTTTCTACTACATGCTGCGGAACCCGACGGCCTATCGACGCTTGCAAACAGAAGTCGACGTAGCATTTCCAAACGCAGAGGAACCCTTAGACGCCGCCAAGCTGAGCAGCATGGATTGGCTGAACGCTTGCATGTGGGTGTCGTCTGTCTTACTCGCCTAAGTTATTCATTTCACGTCTCGTCAGAAACGAAGCCCTTCGACTGCTTGCTCCTGCCTCGACCGGATCTCGACGCTCAGTGATACGCGGTGCGGGCCCGCAAAGGGTCGGCAAATAGTGAGATCGATTTTCTCCTCCCGATTTCCATCTTGTTCATGGCCTGCCGATCTAGCGTCGTTCCCGAACAAACTCAGGTGTCTGTCCACGTTTACAGTATCCAACGCGACCCGCGCAACTTCTCTTCACCTGATTCGTTCCTCCCGCAACGCTGGCTGGTCGACGAAGGCGATAGGGACCCTGACATATTCGTGCACAATCCAGCCGCATTCATACCGTTCTCCTACGGCCCTGCTAATTGTGCCGGGAAGGGTCTTGCACTGCTGGAGCTCCGCATGTTGATTTCTTGGCTAGTTCAGAGGTTTGAATTTCGGCGGCATGCAGGGGTTGACGTCGATGACTGGGAAAGTAGACTGAAGGACTATTTCGTCTTTACGAGGGCTCCACTGTGGCTCGACATTGTTTCTAGAGGGTAGCAACCAAGTCCACCTACATAGTTTGTCGTGCGACTTCGGAGAATTGCAGCAGGTGTTCTCCTAACTGATACAAGCCCGTTGCAAACCTGTTGTCAATGGGCGGAAAGAACATGATCTTTCGAACATATGCTCGCAAACATACCACTCATCCTTCATCCATGACTTCCGCCTCCGCCTGTTTCCACCATGACGTGGGACCCAATCCCTGCTCTGCGACCGAGCACTACAGAATGAACCATTGAGTCGACTGTCGAGTCATCAAGAATAATTCGGATTCACCGTGATCGTGTAAGGCGGCCGGCGCGCTTCCACCTTTACTTGGACACCTTCCGTAGCCATCGGCGGCCCCGGCTCATCGTCGTAGAACTCATCCTTCTCTATGCGAACCCGAACGATCTCGCCCTGGTCGATATACATCCTCTCGGATGTGGGCGAGTCGAGGAGTTCGTGGCTGGTCGTCGCCTCTGACCCTGGAAGCCAGAAGTGTGCCCGTTCGTTTGAGTCGCTAAAAGACGTTAATAAGAGGGTATGACATGGTTGAAAGGTGGACGTACAAGGCGGATGGTTGGGGTAGGTAGGTCAACGGCACCCATATGTCATCGAAGAAACCAACGGACACTGCTCTTTGCGTTCAGAGATATTCAAAAAACACATTCACGTCTCACTCACGTTGGATTCCATCCTCGTCGGAAGACTTGACTTTTGCAAGGATCACCTCCGAGGGGAAAGGGCGGAACACGGTCATCCTGAACACAACTGGGGAAGATGTCAGACGTCGAAAGGCCCTATTTCAAGACGCCGCGCACCTGTGTACCACAGAAAACCATCTCCGTACCTGACCTTTCCCTCTCCCGCCTCCATTATATCAAACACGCATATGCACAAACCGACATCGTGCAGAACGCGGTTCGCGTATTTTTTGTTGAGCTCGCTGATGAGCGCTTGCTCTGGTGGTACACCAAACTGAGAGGGGTGAATGGGGATGGTGTCCTAAGGATATCTGTCAGATCCGCTGCGACGAAAATTCGCGTCTTTCTTGCCTTGATGTGGGAGAGGACAAACATGTTGCGGCGAGCAACGCTCTGCGTGCCGAGGGCAACTCGCGATCTAATCTAATCTCTCCGCATCACGTGCTGCTTTTCGCGATCTGCGCGACGGACGTGCCGCGAGCTTGCCGCGACTTCGTCAGAGCTGGCTTGCCTCTTCCCCCTCGCTTGTCTCTTTGTCTCGTCCGTTAGACGTCTCTGGACACCATGACAGACTCGCCTTCTCCACCACCAACGAGGAATGGCTGGCTACCGGCAAAGTCGTGGCAGCATTTCATCGCAGGAGGGTGCGAATAATCTTCCTCCTGACCTACAGAGCGCTGACGCAGTTCTGCAGACTTGGAGGGATGTGCGGCGCCATTATCACAAGTCCCTTTGACGTGGTCAAGACGCGTCTGCAATCTGACCTTTTCAAACACAAGCACGCGTCCATTGGTGGTGTAGTAGGCGAAGGCGGCGTGCTGGTCGCCCAAAGACCGGGAAGTTTGCTATGGCACTTTGTAGAAACCGCGCACATCATTCGGTGCGTCTTGCATATAATCAAAAATAAATGTCGCACTCATGCCAGCTTGTCCCAGCGATATTGCACGCGACGAGTCCCCGCGCGCGTTGTTCAAGGGCCTGGGGCCCACCCTCGTTGGCGTCATTCCCGCGCGCTCCATCAACTTCTTCACATACGGCAATGGCAAGCAGATCATCGCAAACAACTTCAACCACGGGCAGGAGAACACCTACGTGCACCTCGTCGCGGCTGCTATCGCTGGCGTCGTGACGGGCACCGCGACAAATCCAATATGGGTCGTCAAAACGCGTCTGCAGCTCGCCGCGCACCACAAGTCCGCGATCGCGTCGGCCCAGCCGAAAGCCTTCTTCGGCGGAAGTGTGTCAATGATTCAGCGCATCGCGCGCGAGGAGGGGCTTAAGGGGTTCTACAAGGGCCTGAGCGCGAGCTATCTGGGCGTGACCGAGGGCACGATTCAGTGGGTGCTGTACGAACGGCTGAAGAAGCTGACGTCAGGGACGACGGGCAAGGGCGGGGTGCAGGAGTGGGCTGGGATGCTGGGGAGCGCAGGCACGGCGAAATGCGTCGCCAGTCTCATCACATATCCGCACGAGGTGCGTCGGGAGTCTCTTGCAGCTATCGCTGTGCTGACTATCCGTCCCTATCGCAGGTCCTTCGAACACGGCTACGACAGCCGTTAGTGGACGGGAAGATGAAATACACGGGCCTCGTCCAGACGTTGCGACTGGTTATCGCCGAGGAGGGAGCGCGGTCATTATACGGTGGGTTGACAGCGCATCTCATGCGCGTCGTCCCGAATGCCGCGGTCATGTACTCGATATACGAGGGAGTGTTGCGATGGGGTGAGCGTCGAGACGCGATGCGTTCCTCATGATACGACCGATGCCGGCACGCCCTTGTAGAGGTGTTAGAAGGCAGACCGCTACGGACCATACGACCCGCAACTCTTGGCACTCCTTTCTAGACCCTAAAAGTAACCATCCTGGTATCTTCAGCCCACTTTCTTCCCTACTGCTCGTCGCACTGTATATTACGTCGCACTATTGATTTACCCCCGCTCATCCCATGCCACTTCCTTTACACCTAGGTCTTACTACTCACATAATATAGGCATGCTCATAGTCGTCAAGTTTCTTATAGTCTACACATGCACGATCTTATCCATGCAGGCTATAAGCTGCATAGGCTATTTGGGATAGGCCCCTCCCCTCCTAGTCTCCTCCGGACAACGAGAGTCCAGACGTCCAGTGGCAGGGGTTTGCAAGAGGTGGCTCCTCCGCAGTCTACGCCTCGCGTCTAACGGGTGATGGCGCAGTTCCTATCACTGCGTCCGTCGCGCCCGTCCAAGCCGGACCATCTAAGCTAGGTTTGGACGATCCCTGTCTTCCCAGTCCGTACCAATGCTAACTAGCAGAAGAGTTGATTGCAGCCGATTCTTTGTCCTCGTCCGGTGGAGATGTAGGTATCGTTGGCGGGCTAGATGGATCCGTGACCCGAGCGTGCACCGGCAACCGTCCCTGGCGGCGCGCGCGAGGATTGAGTATCGCAGCGGCGATCAGGACAACGCCATCAAGGACCTCACACGGACATGTCAGCGAAACGGCCCAACGACCGGCCACAAGAGAACGGAGTCTCACCACGACCAAAGAATAAGTGACGCTCGCGATGGTGTCGAAATGCGGCTTGAACACGAGCGAGAGGTCGGAGAAAATGCCGCCGAGCATGTCCACGAGCATGAACAAGACAGATATGCCAATCACCGCGCGGTACTTGTAGATCTCATAATACTGAGGACTATTTCTTGTCACCATAGGGTCAGTCTCTTGGAGTCATAAGCTACGCACAATAGAGCAAGAGACAGCATGACGGAGCTCAGGATGCCGAAGAATTGGACGGCGCGTTTGGCGGACTGGTCCCCGCGACGGTAGGACGGCTTCAAAGGAGGACTCTCGGTCAACAAAGCCCATTAGCGCATGACGCAGGAACATACCCGGACGGCATAGACGACCCCCGTTTCGAGACCTGCGAAGAGGATCATGATTGAAAGCATCGCCGTCGCGCACCAGCGCAGCGAGTGCTTCTCGCCGTAAAACATGCACTGCGAAGGGCGCGTCATATACGGAAGACTGTCTGGAAAGTTGTAGGACGTACCTGCACCCACGAGACGAGGGCGAAGAAACCGAAGAGTTGCGGCTGTATGATCAGCGGGACATTAAGGTCCTGCACGATTGCGTATATTCCGAGCGGAATGGCCGCGAGACACCATCCTAGACTGGGGAGAGGACGTGAAGAAAGGGGCCGTTTAGTGGAGTCGGCAAGTTGGGACCGTGAAGACCCGCTCGACGTACACGAGCCATGGGGATAGTCCTTCGGTGTCCTTGGTTCTCCAGCTCTTCCATATCTGCGGGAGAAGCTGGATCATCCAGCAAACAGTGCCTGCAAAGGAGTGGGAGGTCAGGCATCTCGCGTGTGGGGGCCCTGAAGCGGACAGCCTCTTCACGTACCCAAAGTCCCGAAAACGTTCTCTGCAACGGGGTTCACAGGCATGATTCTCCCTTGCACCGGACAGAGATGACAACAGAATCGATCTCCAAATACCAAACTGGACGCAAGAAGGATAGAGAATTGACGTGAAGAGGAGAACGAACTTGCTCAAGGATGAGATTGGATCATACAGTCGGCTCTGCCATATTGCTTGTACATGGAGAGCTGGTTGATCTGACGTAGCAGGAACGAATGGCAATTTTTGCTCATGAGAGTCAAGACCCACTCTTCAGCGCTAGCTTCAGCTTCAAATCGTGCGGACCGAAATATGCAATCAGATCTAATCAGATCCAGTCTGTGACTGTCTGTCCGGTGGACTTTCAACATGCGACTCGGACCGGTCTAGAGATAAATAACTATGAAAACGAGAAAGCGGCACTGCAATACATGGAACTAGGAGAGACTAAAGCGTGGTGTAGCAAGTAGAAACGCAGTGACTATCCGGTGAGATGCGGGACTAGGGACTACGACTTTAGATACGTACCGAATTCTTCCGGACTAGTAACGATTTGAACAATCTGCATCTCCCAAGCTCGCGCGTAGAAATCTGCTGCGAAGGGGCCCAGGGGCACCGGTCTGTCTGAGTTGTGGGGAAGTATCGCCTGCACGAATGCCACGCGCTGCACCCAACCACCTCTGGGACTCTCTGGGAAGATGGTCGTTTAACTCCTCCCAAGAAGAGAAATTGCAATTCTTTGCAAGATGGGTACGTGCAGCGTTGAATTGTTCCTGAGAGTCCTCCGATGTTGCTGTTTCTTCCTCGCGACGCTTTGACCGCATTTTATCGGCATAAAGGATGGCGAGCAATGCGTCCTCCGGAAGCTCCGGAAATTCTGACCTCAACTTGACTAGCCCCAGTTCGTCTAAGGAGTCTGTGAGCGATTCTAGAACAGTCGATGTTGCTCAACGGTCGGACACGGAAAGAGGCTACAGATCAAGGCTCACTATTCTTACTGATGAAACCGCTGCCGGAGGGCGCCCCTTTTCCGACGTTCATGGCGAGTCTCTTCAAATCGTCCATGGATACAGCCTCTAGACGCAGCAAGACGAAGTACGACAACCAGTCACCAGCCCCGTCGGCCGGAACACCTGGGGGGTTAGTCACAAGAGTGCTCGGCCCTGCGACTCGGAAGAAGATGGTGACGCTGAGGCGCTGACCTGCAACGACACTGAGCACCGCTGAAGCCTGAGACTGAGTGTCCCGGGCGATTGTGAGGGCGGTGAGATGCTGTGGCGGAATAAGTGGCTCGGATAGGGGTCGGGGCAGTACAAGCCGCCTTATATAAGACGGCCAGGCGGAGTGTTATGTAAATATGATAGATCGCTCCTGACAGCGCACTTGGTTGACGAGGAATGGGTTGTGAAAATGGAATCGTTCAGCATACAGCACCTGTCGCTTCGCGCGCTCGTGATGTTGGGGAGTGCAATTGATTTTCGTCAAAAAATACACGCATGGGTAATGCAGGAGACGGGTGTGAGACAGTATCATGGGTCGTAACGGTGGTCGACAAATATCCCACTGTAAATCATTCGCTAGCCTTGTCATCCAGCTTCTCGTCGACATCGTCCTAAACACAAAAACATCAGCTTCGATTAGTTGAGGGAGAAGACACGCATGCACGCACCCCAAACGACTTCTGCTCGGCCTTGACCTGCTGGAGTGTCTTTCTGCCAACGTCCTTGCGAATCTTCCATGCGGTGAACACATGCCCCTCCGCAAACACCTCCTCGATCTCTTCGAGGGTGCGGCCCTTCGTCTCGGGGAACATGAAGAATATGTGGATGAACGCCGCGAAGTTGAACGTGCCGAAGATAAAGTACGTCTTGTATGCGATACTCGACAGGCCTGGCGGCACCGCCCACGCGAGGGCAAAGTTGAACAACCAGTTAGTCGCGGTCGCGACGGACACGGCCTTCGCGCGCACACGCATTGGGAAGATCTCTGCGGGGTATGTCCATGACACGGGGCCCATCGTGATCGCAAAGCTGCACACGAAGAGGTATGAGCAGACGATGATGCCCTTCGTCGGGCCGTCATGGCCCGTGATAACCCAGACGCGCGAGTTGTCGACCTCGCCCCAGTGGCCGTACTTGCCCTGCAGCCCGCCGACGAGCATCAGGAAGAAGCCCATGAGAATTGTACCTGTGAGCAGCATCGGCCGGCGGCCCCACTTGTCGATGTAGATGATCGCAGGTACTGTCAGCGCGACATTCAGCACGTACTGCACGGAATCGGCGATGAGGTTGCCACGGCGGCCCGTGAGGCCTGCGCCTTGGAACACGTAGATGATGTAGTACCTGCGCGAAGAGCATTATACAAGGGATGCATTAAAGAGAGAAAGCAGGGGACCCACATCATGATGTTCATGCCGGACAGCTGTGACCACATCTGGAGCGACGCGCCGAGGCCAACACGGCGTAGGATACCAGGTTTCAGCAGGTCGGTGTAACTCTTCGCGCCCTCCGTGCGTTCAAAGTGTACCTGAGCACGAATCTCCTCGTACTCGAGCTGCACAAGCTCGGTGTTCGGGTCTCCTCCGCCATGCAAGTCCGCGAGCACTTCCAACGCTTCCTCCTCGCGTCCATGGTCGATGAGCCAACGCGGAGATTCGGGGAACAGGAGCATGCCGGCGGACAATATAATGGCGGGAATCATCTGCAGGCCCCATGGAATGCGGAATGACGCGTCGCCGTTGATGTACGAGCAGCCGAACTCGACGAAATACTGCAGGAGGATGCCCCAGGTGATCGACCACTGTTGCAACGAGACAAGGCGGCCACGGATACTGGGTGCGGTGATCTCAGACTGGTAAACGGGGACGACGGCGGATGCGATGCCAACGGAGAGACCAGAGATGATACGCCCGACGACGAGCATACCGCGGTTCTGTGATGATATAAGCGATGTTAATAGAGTATCGTGAAACACCACGTACCACGGCGGCACATTGGAGGATGGAGCCAATAACCCAGATGAGACCGGAGAGTATGATAGTCTTCTTGCGACCCAACTTATCGCCGAGATGAGCGACTAGGAGAGCACCCGCGAACGAGCCCGCGGGCATCGCCGCGACAATGGCCCCTTGTGCGTTTGACGAGGGCTACCATGTCCATCAGCATCAAATACTGGCGCTGTGAAGAAGACGTACGTTTCCAAAAGTATTCTTGTAAGCATCATTCTATAGAGAGGGGTGGTTAGCTTTGACTAGGAGGTGACGATAGACAAGACGTCAAACTTACGGACAGCACACCGGACATGGACGAGATGTCCAATCCGAAGAGACCGCCGCCGATACATGCAAACGAACCGACGATGTACTGAATAGAAAACGTCAGCGCTACACGGGACGATCTGTGGGTACCTCGGCGAGACATACCGGATTCGCCGCGATCCTAGCGCTATACTATCCCGAAGTTCGAACGTCAGCCCAGCGAGCGCACATAACGCAGCACAAAATCAACGTACGCCTTTGCCCATCTTTCCTGGCGACAGTGAGGGACGGGTGTAGAGGGGAAGTGGAAAGGCGATGGGGGAGCGCGAAGAGCTAGGTTAACATTTGATGACCCTTTTATGAGTCTCGAGGGAAGGGGGCCGCGATATGAGAGAAGCGTCGTTCGCGATGGCGGGCCGCATTGCTGGATTGTCACGAGTGGGGTCGGGACCGGTGGGTGGAGAAGAATGTAGCATCGTGTGACCGCCTGACACGAGGAAAGCTACCCCACTCTGCTTCGAAATTCCCGCATTCGCCCCACGGGGCAATTTGCCGTGGCCCGTACACGCCGTTGTCCATCGTCCCCGTTTGTTTCTGCGCATCGTCGTCGCACGGAGGCCTGTGCGAGCCTGTGCGGCGCTCCTTCTCAGAGCGTTTTGGTGCACACGTAGACGTAGCTTGGTGACGTTGTACTCGCTGCAAACCAGAGCTGTCGATGCAGTGTGACCGTGTCGTCGTGCCAGATCGCCGGATGAGAGATTACTCACCGGGAGCATTTGATACTGCCGAGGAACCGGTGAATATGATTTGCCAAGTTCCACAATGCTGGCGGCCGCGTTTCCTGTATCCTAGAGGAAACACGGACGAACACTCGTACATTCTGGCCGGCTTGATGCCATAGTCCCCTACGGACGGACCTCGCTGGACCTGTAGGCAAGAAGCCATCTATCTTCCGACCTGGGTAGACGTCGACGGGGTTGATGTGACGGCAGCTTCGGGAAGCTTTATGGAACTAAAACCTAGGCCTGATGCTTCGACTTCGAAGAGCAGCTCACGCCGCCCATGGATCGTTTCGCCGTGTCGTGGCGACTCGCAGTGGTCAAAAGACCCGATCTTGTGGATAGCAACCTATAGCGATGGAAAATAGGGAGTTGGAGACACATGCGATCGTTGCGCCGCTCTATGCTGGCAGGCTGCTGAAGGGGGGTCGGCGTTTGCCGCCGCGCCTCTCCCTCAGAGAGTCAGAGCCATACCCAACTCATATCATCGGTCATCGATGTCATTATTGAGCGATCGAGTTACTCGGACGAGCTCGAGCTCGAGTGTTAACGTCTCCTCGACAATTATTCGGCCGCACTTGAACCCACAAATATTCAATCCATTCCTCACAAACAGCCATGAATAACATGCTTCTTGGTCACCGGCGGCAAGGCACGCAATCTGTGCAAGCCTCCGGTTCTTACGATCTCTGTAAGTTCTCTGCCGGCGCCGGTTCAACCGGCCCCCTGACGCAGCTGTGATATGTATGGGGATCAATATTCATTCTTAACAAAAAGGTCAGATGAGCCATTGGCCCATTATTCATGGGTCTAACTACGTCAGTCTCAGAGCAAACGCCGCCGGCATACTCAAATTTCTTCGCCGAGCATCTCTGCAGCTCTGGACGATCCCAACTGAGATGCAACTGGCTGTGACACGGCTGCCGTCTCTGTGCCGCAGCGTAATTAATCGTCACGGGTTCGGCGACAGAACGCTCAATAAGAACGATTATCTTCTGTGTAAAGGTCTGCCACAGAGACTAAAGGCTCAATTACAACCCTTGTGTGTCATAGCTCTGCGTTTGTTCTGGATACGGGTTGATCATATTGCAGTGAATCTCAGAGCAGGATCGCAAGCCATCGATCAGCCTATGGGATGTCTCAGCCGCTCATTTTCGGGCTGACTGCTTGGCGTTCAGTGCAAGCCCAGCTCCACGACCGTGCGTCGGAGAAGGACAAACACAGTAAGCCGCCTTGATTCGACCGAGTCCGGGATCATTGCTTGTGGTCTTTGTCTGTTCCTGCCCTTCCACTGGAACGACGCTGTCGACGATAAGTTCGCGGCTTTGCCACAGCGAGTTCCGATCACTAAAGTGGGGCTGCGGTCGGAGCTGGGGCTGGGGAAGTGTGGGGAAGCTGTTCGTTACGGACCTCACGGCAATCAGTCTTGAACTGTATACCCACTTACCAAGCTAAGGATTCTGCGAAGTGTTTCGGAGTGGATCGACCTTGAGACGGTCTATTCGTTAATGCATCAACTCACAGTTGTTTCCAGGCCTCTTTGATAAGGTCGACCACACAGTGACAAGTCATTCAAACGACTCTTTCCCAACATCCTCGATAGCTTTGCCCACTCGCATCACCATCTCTTCGCAGCCCCATTGACCCACAACGCTGACCCCCACTGGCCACCCAGCCCCGCCATTCCCGCTCTCGTCGACACTTCCCCCCGGAACGCTGACAGCCGGCAGCCCTGCGAGCGAGGCGGGGACGGTCAGCACGTCCTGCACGTACGTGTCGATGCGCCCCGCCGTTCGCGCAGCCTCTTCTAACGGAGGCGCTGTGCAAATTGCGGAGGGATGCAGCAACACATGCACGCCCTCAGCAGAGGTGGGGACGATGGGGCCAGCGGCCATCGGGTCCGGGACAATGAAGACGCGGTTGAAGTCTTCGCGGATGAGCTGGCGGAGCCGCTGGGCTTGCAGGAAATAGTTGTCGAATGCGCTGTGGTGCAACGTCAGGTCTGTGAAAAGCGGGTGGAGGGACGCATGCTTACTCCGCAGTCAGTGCATATGTGCCGAGCAAAATACGCTTCTTCACTTCAGGCCCAAAGCCAGCCGTTCGAGTGTGCGCATATATAGATGCAGGGTCAGTAGCGAGCGCGTCTGGAGGTCGTTGTACATGGAGTCCTAGGGAGCAGATAAACCGGCCGGGTCAAGAATGTACATTCGTGGGCTTACCATATTGCACGCCATCGTATCGTGCAAGGTTGCTGCTCGCTTCAGCACTGGCAATGATGTAGTACGCACTGAGAGCGTAACTGGTGTTTGGAAGAGACACAGGGATGGCGGTGGCCCCCTGACGTTGCAATGCTCGGATGGTGCGTCGCAGAGAGGAGATTATGGACGGATTGAGAGTAGAAGGGAAATATTCCTGTACTGTCCTGTCAATTGTAGTTGTTTCCAGAAAACAAAGCTAAACAGTACCTGAGGTATTCCTATTTTCAGACCAGAGAGGTCACTGCTCGTAGGAGACGACCAGGTGGCCGCGTGCTCTGAACAGGCTCCTCGTGCCCGGGCTCGAACATCTTCAGGGATGGCGGTGGGATCTTTCGAGTCGTACGCAGAGAGAACGTCTGAAGGACGACGGAAGTCAGCGCTTGAGTATGAACAGAACAGTCTCTGACAGACCGTAAACCCGTTGAGCAGAAGATATATCCTTGCCAAATACACCGACGCAGTCTAGACTATCAGCGAAAGATACGACACCCCATCTTCATCCAGCCGCATCTCGTCAATATACGACCAGGCAGATTCTGCGGTTTAATGACTGTACCTGCTGATCATCCCATACGAAGGCTTGAGCCCTACAACACCACAATAGGAGGCAGGCAGGCGGGTAG
The DNA here is from genome assembly GCA_022160305.1 of Artomyces pyxidatus. Classification (NCBI taxonomy): domain Eukaryota; kingdom Fungi; phylum Basidiomycota; class Agaricomycetes; order Russulales; family Auriscalpiaceae; genus Artomyces; species Artomyces pyxidatus. The sequence goes on along the minus strand of MU277250.1, from coordinate 51,505 downwards.
ATCCACCTGTATCTGTCCCAAGTGCTCTACAATTTACTGGAGATGAATAGGTATCCGCGTGAAAAGGGCTTCATGACATGCTACTCACGCGTCGCACATTCCGGCTGCAACGGCAGCTGCGCTTCCGCCAGAGCTCCCGCCCGCTGAGTGCCGTGCACTTTCCATTTCAAGAGACGTGGCACCATGCGGGTTGACAACGGGTCCATGGATTGAATTTATGTTCAAGGACCTGCACGGCCGAGGTGTCAGGCATCTGGACGCCGAGTGAAAACAGACGATCATACCCCATACCAAACTCGTCGCAGTTTGTTTTCCCTACGATTGTCGCGCCTGAACTTTGCAGCAAGCGAACAACAGTCGCGTCGAAAGGCGACGTGAAGTCTGGTCAGAGCATGTCAGTCGAAACAAAGTTCACGGGAGCAAGTTCTGGACACGCACCGCGAAGCATGGCCGACGCGCAGGTGGTAGGCATGTCTGCGGTGCAGATGTTATCTTTCACTGCAACGGTCACGTCGTTCAAGGGCCCATCCGCATTGTTTGTGCGCGTCGATGCCGTATGCACTATCGCGTTGACGAAACCGTTCTTGGTGCGGACTGCATGCTGCCATGGCAGCTCTGCGCCTGTAGAAAGACCTCGCAAGAAGGTGGGTAAGGACGGTCTACGACATGATCTGGAGAGCTTCGGGCAGCTTTGCAGCATTTCCTGCGAGAGGGAGGAGGAAGGCGTTGTTTGGTCGTGTTGTGCGACCGTCTTCAAGGGAGCCCTAACCCCAGACTCGGGGCAACGTCCGTTCTCCTCATGCCTCTCAAATCTTCCTCCGCAAAATCGGCAGCGCCGCCAAAACTCAAGGAAAGGCCTGCAAAAAAGGTCAAACGCGATGAAGCGCTTTCACAGAAAGTGAAGCCACACAGATCGTCTTCTCCACCGCCGAAGGCAGCGGGGAAGACACAGACGGTCACGTTCGACGCGAAGGGCAAGCAGCGGGAAGTTGCCCCAGCGAAAATTCCAGCTAAAGAAGACGCGCCAAAAAAGACAGCAAAAGCCGATAACCATGCATCGGCAGCTCCCTCTTCCTCTGCATTACCTTCATCCTTCAAAGTCGTAGCCGGGTCCTACGAGAAACTTCTCTACGGCCTCCAGGGCTCGGTCTCGGCATCATCGTCTTCGGATGAACTCGAATGGACATTGAAGCCGATGTTCATTTTCCCCGCACATGTGTCTTCCTTGAAGGCAGTCGCAGCCTCACCAGAGGGTGGGAAGTGGCTGGCCACGGGCAGTTCGGACGAGATCATCAAGGTTTGGGATTTACGGAGAAGGCGGGAGATCGGAGGGTTGATGCAACATGAAGGTACGTTCGTTTCCTACATCTCGTGGGTGTTCTATCACCAACGGACGTGTACGAAAGGTTCGATCACACATCTCGTGTTCCCGTCTCGGTCACATCTACTTTCTGCTTCTGAAGACGGTACACTATGTCTATTCCGTGCCCGCGACTGGGCTGTCCTGCGCTCCTTGAGAGGACACAAAGGCCGCATCAATTCGGTGGCCGTGCATCCGTCGGGGAAGGTTGCCCTGAGTGTAGGCAAGGACCGAACACTCCGTATGTGGGACCTCATGCGAGGACGGGGCAGCGCTAGCACGAAGCTCGGCGTCGGTATGTAACTCTGCGAGGGGACGGAAGTCAAGCTAATGCTATATTTATGAACAGAGGCAGAGCTGGTCCGCTGGTCTTCGACAGGCTCACTGCTGGTCGTTCAGTATCAAAAAACACTGGACATTTATTCCACCGTACATCTTACTTTCGTGTTTCACGAATGTCTCCTGATTGCCGTTCGCACAGGACCTCGACCGTCTTCATACCCTCACTCACACTGCGCGTATTCATGATGTTAAGTTCGTGCAACGCGTCGGCGGAGACGGTGAAGTCCTCCTCGTTGCTGGCGAGGACAAAAATGTCACTGCATACGCTATCGATTCGGACCCCACAGTCGCGCCTGTGCCAATCGCCAAGTTCGTCGGACATGGCAACCGGTGAGCACTTTCGCTGTACAGACCACTCCTCCGTTATAGCTGACCGCCAACCATTAAGTGCCAAAGCCATTGATACCCTCCGCATAGCCCTCCCCCTTTCTACACGGCCATCAACGACAATTTTGAGCTCTGTGTCCTCTGATGGGACGATCTATGTGTACGACCTCTTTGCGTTGCCTCCGGCGTCGTCGCCATCAGAAGGACAGAAAAGCCTACCGGATATCCAACCAGTCGCAGCGTACGACTCGAAGGGGACGCGCCTGACTTGCGTCACGCTCGCAGATGGAGACGTCGCAATCGATCCCAGCGTTGCAGGCGAAAAGAGGAAGAGGGAGGACGAAGGTGAAATCGTAGGTGAGATTCCGGACGAAGAGTGGCTTTCTGAACAGGAAGAGGAGGAGGAGGAGGAGGAGGCCGAAGATGAGTGAATATCCATCACCAGGGTGCCCAGTGTAGCGGCAGTGCAGATGGACAATATATCGTCTTCTCCGGTGTTGGACATCGTAATCTATGTCGCCGGCAATCGCGGTATGTTGTGAGTTCGCAGGCGGCTTCTCTTGACAGCAGTTCCCCAAACTCAGCTCCTAGTAAACTGACGAACAGCTTCCTGGCTTACCAACCTTATTAATTTTAGACTTCAAGCTGAGGTCCATGCCGAGCACAGCTTAATATGGCTTTAAGGAACGTTACAGCGTCCATCCCGGTCGCGCCACCCTTCTTCATCTGATCCGGCAGCATGCTCTGCTTCCGCTCGTGAGCAGCTTCAGATAGGGTGATACCTGGGGAGTGGGAGGTTTATACTTGTACCAGGTGTGGCCGTGCAGCATAGCTGTCAGTCTGTCAGTTTCTCAACCCTCTTCACACGTTACGCACCGATCTCGGAGCACACAGCACCCGGGGTCATCAGCCATATCTGATCTCCAGAAGCTCAGCAATCCCTATGCGAAGAAGCGGCCCACGTTACAGTTACACCATATGCCTATGGCGAAGTCCTAGGAGAAGCCTCTTGACGCTCTCGCCAGTAGAAAAGAGGCCCGACTGCTAGCTTTTGTTCTCTCCATATCCCCACCAACATGTCAGGCGGCGACGCCGCCGAGAGCTTCAGAGCTGGTGCTGCCCAGTTCAACCGCGGTGCTCGGGTCCCGCTGAACGACGCCCGCGGCGAGCAGTACCAGCACCAGCAGCCGGGCCAGGGATACAACCCATCATATCAACAGGACAACGGGGCCCTTCATCCTCCCTCCGCCCACTATGCACCAAAGTATCCGCCAGGAAGTCCGCATGTGCACTGGCCCGGGCCAGGGAACACTCACAACTATCAATTTCAGGTCGGTATCCCATTGAATTGCATGTTATTGCACATGGCTGACGATGCCCTGTGCATCAGTATACGGATCCTTACCGTCAGCAGTCCGTGTACCACCCTCCCCCCGCGGCCGTACCAAATGTGTATTCACCCGCGGCGCCCCCGTACCCACCGCCGGCACCCCGAGCATCTGTCGATACTTCTTACCCCGTCTGTTTTGAGGCGAGTTGGGCGAACGCGAGCGTGGGAGGGAGTCACGAGCATGGTATGTCTTCCCGCTGCTGTACCTGCATACAGCTGACAGCGCATCTGAAGCGGCTGCTCTGGAAGCCAAAGACAGTGAGATCGCCCGTCTCATCAAGGAAAGAGATGCCTGTCAAAAGGAACGAGACACTTTGCAGAAATTGATTTCCGACTTGGCCGCAGCTTTCACTGCCATTCTCCCTTTCTTGAACGGCGGCGCCTGACTACGAGTCATCGTATCAACACCATGATGCTGTTACAGTTGACTCTGGGCGGGACTTGTCCATTCTGTGCCGACACCGTCTGGTGCTTTGCCACATGTTTGTGTAATGGGTTTACTTACTGGCCTACTTACATACTATTGTATCCGAGCAGCTGGGGTTCCGGTCGGACGTGGAGGGAATGTATTATAATGGTCCACAAGCGCAGTCATGTGCGTACCGTCACCCATCGTCACCTAGGCGCAGTGCAAAAGTAGGCTCGCAGGATCCAGACAAGAGCATCCCCTCCGAGCCATGACAGTGATCACATTGAGGCAATGACCATATGCAGATAAAAGAGTTTGTGAAGGACGACAATAACATTATGATCGTACACAGAATACAAGATCGCACACCCAACCGAAACGAAACATCTAAGCACCGAAGCCGTAGAGTGTCCGCCCCGAGCGCTTCAGGGCGTACACGACATCGAGAGCGGTAACAGTTTTCCGCTTGGCGTGCTCGGTGTATGTTACAGAGTCGCGGATGACCTATGTCAAACACCTATGAGATATGGCGAGGCTTGTGGAGAAGGGTAACTTACATTCTCCAGGAAGATCTTGAGAACACCACGGGTCTCCTCGTAGATGAGACCGGAGATACGCTTCACACCTCCGCGGCGAGCGAGACGACGAATAGCAGGCTTCGTGATACCTGGTGGAAAGACATAAGACAGAATGTTGCATATTGAAGTCAAGTCAAATACCTTGGATGTTGTCACGAAGAATCTTGCGATGACGCTTGGCACCGCCCTTTCCGAGACCCTTTCCACCTTTTCCACGTCCAGACATGATGAGTTTGAGATTTGGTAGGTGATGAAGCGACGAGGTGAGTTGCTGCGCAGAAGATGCGGGGTGGCAGGGAGATGGAGGAAGGAAGAGACCAGAGCCGCCGGCTATTATAGGGACGGACGGTGGCTGTGCCCGTTGATCGCACGCGACGCGTCGCGTCGACGCGTTTCGTTTGTTGACGGCACGTGATGCATCTCAGCCTTCGTATAAAGCCCCGCCGCGTCTTGTCCCAGCTACCCCAACCCGCACTCGCGCCCCCCAAAGTTTTCCCATTGTCTTATTCTTCAACCCTATCAATTAACAATGGCCCGCACCAAGCAAACTGCCCGCAAGTCCACCGGTGGTGAGTAGCCTTTTGTCTTCTCACCGCAATTGACTCTAAGGTGCTTCGTCTTTAGGCAAGGCGCCCCGTAAGCAGCTCGCTGCCAAGTCCTCCGCCCGCAAAACCGCAGCAGCTGTACGTGAGCGAGTTTATTTCAATGGGCTGCCCTCTGACATTGGTTCTTCTAGGCTGCTACTGGCGGTGTGAAGAAGCCCCATCGCTTCCGCCCCGGAACTGTCGCTCTTCGTGAAATCCGTCGCTACCAGAAGTCGACTGAGCTTCTTATTCGCAAGTTACCCTTCCAGCGTCTTGTCCGTGAAATTGCTCAGGACTTCAAGGTGCGTTTCTTATGTCCACCGTTACTACATGGGATCTGACCACGTCCTCTGCAGACCGACCTGCGCTTCCAATCCTCCGCCGTCATGGCGCTGCAGGAGGCCGCTGAGGCCTACCTTGTCTCCCTCTTTGAGGATACCAATCTTGCCGCTATCCACGCTAAGCGTGTCACTATCCAGCCAAAGGACTTGGCTCTTGCCAGGAGACTGCGGGGCGAGCGTTCATGAGCGTGTTGTGACTTGTATTTGGGGGACATTGTATTCGACTGTACTATCCTAATCTTATTCTTTTCTCATTTTCTGCTATACCTTCGAGAATTTGGCTTTATTGAGTGACGTCGAGCAGACCCCAACCCTAAATTAGTTGTTGAGGCGTCGCGTCTGTAGTGAGCCGCCCAACGTTGCGCGTCAATCCCGACAGCGAGCTCGCTGCGTTCTGCAGCGACGGCGAGTTTCTTTTCCTCCCCATGATCTGGTGTGCGCGCGTCGCCTCTTCAAGAGCACCTCTCAACCTGCTCTCGCGGCATTTCTCGCTTTCCTGTAGGCCCCGTTTTCCGCGATCTGTCCACGATGTACCGGTGCAGAAGAGCGTGCCGTCGTTTCGCGAGCAAGTCGCACGAGTGAGTCCGGTCAAGTCGTTTTCGGAGGCCGTGAAGCACCCTGTCATAGGGAAGCACATAGTGGTGCGTCGTCTCCGCGTTTTGAGTGGCTTGACGCCGACCAACCGCAGTTTGTGTCTGCCGCCTCACTCCTTGCATTCGCTGTTGCTGCCGAGAACACCAATGTAACCACCGAATTCTGGTCCCGCTATCTGAATGCTCCCACTCGCTGGAGCCATTCCACACCAACGACGGCGGACATGCGCCTCGCACAGGCCACACTACTCCTGAAAGCCGGTATCTCTTGCTGGGGTACTCCATTGTTTGCTTATTGACGAGCCCACAGAGAATTCAAGGCCATCTGAATACACTCTCCGAGACATTGGCTGACGCGCCGATCATCATAAAGAGCGTCGTTTTGCATACGTACGCGCGAGTTGGGGAGGCATACATCAATGCCTCTGAAGGCCGGCGCGTGGGATGGGGTATCTGCGCCGTAAACGTCGCTGTCTGGGTGGCATGGCAGATTCCGCGGTTGCGGCCATTCATGCATGTGCACTTCGCGCACAATCCGTTGAGCGGGAAGACCTACACCATGCTCACGAGCATGTTCAGGTGCGTCCCAGTCTGTAGTTCCCGACTCGCGCAGGTGACTAAATGCCATAAATCCAGTCATGCGTCCTTCTTTCACCTTTTCTTCAACTGCATGGCGCTCACGAGCTTTGGTGAGTAGCATTACTCTTCTATGATACCCGATCTCCAATTGTCATCTAGGATCTGCGACGTCTACATGGCTGACGCGGGAACAAAACCACGCGCCATCACGCTTACAGGAGGCGACGGCATCGTACCATTTCCTCGCATTCTACCTCTCTGGTGAGTCACATCTCGTTTCCCATATAATGACCACCTAATGGCGATGCAGCGGGCCTCTTCTCCTCGCTCGTCTCCCACGTGGTCACCACACGCATCATATTCCCCCGCCTGGTCGCCAAACTCGCGCAATCACCTCCCCCCGCGCCCACTACACTCTCTTCTCTCTCCTCCTCCCTTCATTCCGCGGCAAAAGCCCCTGCCCTAGCCCCGGTGGCCACAACCACTGCAACCGCGACTACAGCCGCTGCAGAAACCGTTGTGACTCCAGCATCCGCCATTCTTCCGTCGCTCGGTGCGTCCGGCGCGATATACGGGACCGTCGTCATCTCTGCCTTAGCGTTCCCCGAAGCCCAGGTTGGCCTCATCTTCCCGCCCACGCCGTCGTTCCCAATCCAATATGGCGTCGGCGCGCTCTTCCTGGTGGATTGCGTTGGTGCGCTGCGCGGATGGCGGTGAGTCGTTTATCCTCTTTTGTGGGACTTTGGTGCTAACGTTGTGGGATAGGCTATTCGACCACTATGCCCATCTAGGTGGCGCTGCATTTGGCGGGCTGTACTATGCGTACGGGATGGACTGGTGGGACAAGGTGCGCGTGAGCTTGCATTCAAAACGAGCATAGCATGAAGACCCGGTTCTGGCTCATTGCCATCGCTGAAACACCACTCTGTATTCTCATTTGTGGAGCAAACATCCCACTCGTTCTCCACGAATATGCGGCGTCGCACTTTGTGAGCAGAGATGTGTGCAGATTGCAGCAAAGCGTATGCGACCATGTGCGAAAACAGTGCGAAAACAACAGGCGTAGCAAAGTACAGTGCAAGGTCCATCAAGAGTCCTCAGCCGAGTTTTCCACAACTTTCCACAACTTCGTCACTTTCATCCGCCACTCATTCCAAGCTTGTATGCCGAACGCGTGGTAAGCCGCGCCGTATCCGACGCCGATAAGGTGTGCCCAGTGATCGAACCGCCTGTAAGTACCACCCCGTCCGTCAGCAAACAAACCGACGATCGGCAGAACGCACTGACCTCCATCCGCACGCGACGGCCACGATGTCCGCAAGCACCGCCCCACCCAGGCCCCATCGCACGGCATCGCTCGACACCTCGAGCCCGCCGATGGTGCGGATCTGCGCGGCAGGGGACAGCGCGGCCAGTGTTGCGAGCGCGTACACAGCGCCCGACGCGCCGTGCGCCACTGGCGTCGGGAAGTCCTTCATGTTGCGCGCGTGACGCGAGCGCAGGGGCGAGCTGAGCCGCTCGAGCAGCTGCGACAGGGGCCCAGGGAGTGCGCGCGCCGGCGGCGGTGCGGAGAACTTCGAGACGATCTGGCGGTAGCCGTACGCCCTGAATAGGAGAGAGGAACCCAGGGTGGAAGTTGCTCCGGCTGCGCAGAGGGCGTGTCAACTCGGAATGTCCATGCAGTAAGGCGTGCAGCGGGCATGTACCTATGACGTAGAACGCGAGAAAATGGTACTTCGGCGTCGATTCCCGCAGACCCGACGAAGCCAGCTTGTCCTGTTCGTCCACCATCCACTGGGCCGCGACGGGGCCTAGAGCAGTAAAATCGTTAGCAGACCGCACGCCCTCGTGGAGAGCCTCGTGCACCTAGCGTGGTCACCGCGGTGCAGTGCGCGAGCAAATGTGCGAACGACCTGTGGCTTGACAATGAGTTGACGACGAGTCATTGCACCGAAGACGTGTGTTCTCACTAAAACAAGCTGGCGAGAAAACTGAAAACATCCGGGAAGCCTTTTTCCAAGGGATTGTGCGAGGGAGGAGAGAATTGCCACATCCGGAGAGCTTTGCCTCGCGACACAAGCCATAAGAGCGCGTTGCCCGAGCAGATGAGCCAGCAGACCCTCTGTGTGTCCGGCACAAATGCAGAATGCCAACTACGGAGTCCGTTGGTGATGGGAACCGCTGGATAACAGACGAGCTGTCTGAATGTACCAGGGGGCATCGCATTGACGCGATTCACGATCCACGATCTAAGCTGGAGGGGCTAGATGTGCCCCACGTCAACATGTCAGCTGACCAGACGGTGCGCAGGAGAAGGACTTGCCCACGTCCGAAACGCCAGCGTCACAGTCCTTAGCCCTTCTTGGTCGGGACTCGCTATTATGTCTTTGTCGGGTGACAGCTTGTCTTTTGGGTTAGCGACGAAGTGCGCCAGGATTTGTTCGTGCGTGTCAGTACTCGAATTGGTCTTCTGTGCGGCAGAGAGGAACGCCAACGAGGTGAAACAATAAGCGAACTATATTTCATGCTGGTCATCAGATCTTAGTCGCGCGAACGAGGATATGGAGACTCACCCATATGAGGGTGAAGTAATGACCAGCATTCGACCCGTCTACCCGCTCCGCGAATGATTTGAGTGGCTTGAGACTTGTCTTCGTAGTTGGATGGTGCGCGACTGTCTCTGGAGGGGAGGCGATGCCTGCAAGTGTTGGAGAGGACTGACAGATCCGGTCCGAGCTGGGCCTCGGGGTGTTCAAAAGATAGCTAGACCTGAAGAGAGGAGACGGTACACGTTGCAGGCGAGTTCGTCACAAGGGAAGTCCAACGAGCCTGTACATGCTAGAATGTTGTACTGCGACGCTCACCGGACTCCAGATGAAGAGAAACAGCCGAACGTGTGCCAGAGGACTCAGAAGACAAGATCCCAAAATACCAATCCTCGTCTAGTGCTGGTGGACATGGTATGTATAACAACGCTGGACGTCGGCAAGCAGCGTCATCCTAGTGTGTCAGGTTCGCGCGCTAGGGTTGGCCTCAAATTCGAAGTCAGTCGCAGATCGTCAAAATTTAGGAAATGCGATCTCTTCGTGGTGTTGATGGGAGCCGATGCGCCGCGCGTAAGTACTCTCGTCAGCCGAGGTCACAGAGATAACTCTTATCTGATACGATAAATACACAGATAACTTCAATGAATACCAGAAATACAGCTGCAGAGCATGCACCAAGCAGAAACCGTTCGAAATCATAAATCAACGGTGATAGCATTTATTGTCAAGAGGAGGGAAAAAGAAGTACCATCTCACCGGCGGGCCCTGCAGCAGACGCGCTCTTCCAAGTCTCAGTTTGCGCCAGAGACCACAGCCGCCACGGAACAAGGTAGACCCCACTTGATAACGACGGGAATGAGCGCAGTGGAGAGCACAGAAAGCGTGGTAAGCGCAGAAGCCGCATTCTGGGGTTTGTAGGATCGCAAGGGGAAGGCGACTCGTTGGAGTACCCGGGCTGAGGGAGCCGGCAGTGGTTAAAACGTCAATACGCGCCCAGAGAACCTAGAGATGATGCGCCTGTGACGATACAATGTAAACGCGATCTAGGACAGTGCGGTGGAAATATTTTATCGCCTACCATTTACCGCTGTCCCTACCATCACAATTCCGTGATTCCTGCTTAGTGCTATAGATTCCAAAAATGAGATTTCTAGCGCAAATGATAGCACTACGACGGTGACCACCCATTGGTGGGAACATGATTCTTATTTCTCGCACCCGTCTCCTGAGTCCTCTCGAAATTTCCTTCGATTGGACAAGCATGCTACCCAGCTCTTTGATGTGCGGCGCCGAAGAAAGCCGCGGAGAAGTCCGTCAGATGGTCGGATCCCTTGCGGCAGGCATTAAAAACCATCAAGAATACAAGGCAGTCGAACTTCTGCACCGAGGCAGCGAAGACGATTAGCAAATCGTCGCAAGGTGCAAGCCACCGACGGTAGTTCAACCCATCCGAGGTACCGAGAAATAGCGGAAAAGTGAAGAAGGCTCGGAGTCGCTGACGGGCCCTACAGTGTTTTCCTACCACCCATGTCATTATTGGACTTCATACGGCGAGATGTGAGCAGCCAGACGTACTGGTGATAGGGCGGGTCATCATTGGAGTCAACGTTCACACCTCGGGTTCGATGACCCAGCAACAACTGCCGGAGTCAACAGTCCGAAGCCAATGGCATCGCTGAAATCCCAAGTAAGAGAGCGATCAGCGCGCGATGCTGAAGGAAACACCCTATAGGTGGTAATCCGGGAGCGCCCTGAAATGTTAATGGACATGCAATGCCAACAACGGAGCATCTGACGCCAAGGAACAGACGTGAGATATTTCAAGCGACGACAACAGCGCGCCCAGACACCCAGACAGGGAGTTTACTGCCTGTTGGGAACGGATGAAGAAGGGTGACGCACTGCATGAATACGAGTAATAGGGGTTGCTGCGCCAAGGAATGCATAGCCAGGCGAGCAACATGAGCAATGACATGCGGGCCAAGAAATCCCAAGCCCGCTGGAGTTGACGTCGTGCCAGGACGTGCATTCGGAGGTGATCATGGGTCCCAGCGTGCAGTCAAGAGCCGATCACGGCACGCACGGCAGTTGTGCAGGAGAGCTACCTACAGACGGTCTCGGCGACCGATTGGAGACAACCCAGGGAGCGTGAGTTGAGATATATATACTGAACCTACGCGATGCCGCGCCGTGCCGACAGCAGCAGTACATAACCCGACGGCGACATCACCAACGAGTGGGGACCTGAGAAGATGGAACGCCCTATTAAAGAGGCGCACAGAGCATAGCCATGGTCATAAGACAAAGAAGGTCAAACGAGAAGGAGCACGGCTGCGACGTTCGCGGGCGTAGTGTGGGTGTGTCGACTGCGGAGAAGTCATGGCAAGGCACGTCGAGGGGAAGCGCTCCGAACGCTGAGGAACCACACACATGTCTGTAACGAATGCAAAGTAAGCTAGCAGCAATGAGCAGTTTCCTGACATAGTCGTAGACGCAGTTCAGTTGACTCACCGTTCACGCACTGCCCGAGCAGCGTGAATCAAGGGCAGCTGACGGTTCACGTGCACAAACAACACGCAAACAACACGTCCTTGCGAGTTGCTTCCGTCTACAATACGCGAAGTCGTCCCTCGCTATACTTGCTCTGAACCTTGACGACCGCGCCTCCTTCCCATGGGTTACGAGAACAACTGGGCAGTTTGGTCTGAGCGCGGCCGGCGGCAACGTCGGACTGGGATCACGTAACATCACACACATCACAGATGAGACAACCACGGTCGTGGCCGACACGGTCAGACCGCGATCTTGGCTTGAAAATGACCGCCAAGGTGTGCTGAGTCGCTGCTCAGCCTTCTGACTACAGCACATCCTATTACCCCCTGTCTTCCTCCCCGTTTCTCGCTGGTCGAGCTCTTCCGCAGCACACAGCCTTTCCTTACTCCTTTCGCGCCAACACATTCCTTATAATAATCCGAGCACCTACCAACCCCTCACTCATACATCTACTTCCACCATGCGATTAGAAGCCCTACCCACCACCCTCAGTCTTGCTCTTCTCCTAAGCGCCGAAGACGCGCTCGCCGCCCCGAAGACATCGTCGCAGCCGCGCGAACTTCACATTCCCCTCAGCCGTCGCCCCGTCGTGCAGCGCAGCGATGCCGAGTGGGGTCTTTGGGCGAGGCAGCAGAAAGAAATGCTCGAGAGCAAGTACGGTGCAGAACCCAGCCGTAGGAAGCGCACCTCGGGATACAATCTGTGCGTTCATTCGCTTTCATCACTGTCTGAACGGGACCTGAGACAGTTCACTACAGGCTCACGGATCAGAATGCTGATTCAAGGTAGATATAATTCCGTTTACGCAGCCCTTCCTTGACTCACCATCGTCGACGACTCGTCGCACAGTTATTTCGGTTCGCTGGCTGTCGGTACCCCCCCGGTAGCCTACAATGTCATTCTCGACACTGGCTCCTCCGATCTCTGGCTTGCATCCTCCGAGTGTCAGTCCGGGTGCCGAAATATACCCACATTCACCGCGTCGTCTTCTTCATCTTTCAAGAACTTGTCCGAGAGCTTCGCCATCACTTACGGTAGTGGTAAGGCAAGCGGTGTACTCGGTCAGGATGTCATCCAAATGGCTGGGTTTGAGGTTAATAACCAAATATTCGGTACGTTGCTAGATATTCCAATAAATTCGATTCGCTGATGGTCTACAGGCGTATGCGACGTCGTTTCCAACGGCCTGCTCAACTCTCCTGTGTCCGGGTTACTTGGTCTCGCCTGGCAAGCCATCGCATCATCCGGCGCGACACCCTTCTGGCAAACACTATATCAGAACAACGTTTGGGATCAGCCTCTGATGGCGTTCCAGCTTACTCGCTTCCAGAATGACTCTCAAGCCGCGGCGCTCGAACCCGGAGGGACCTTCACCATGGGTGCGCATCATATCATAGCCATGCGCTTGATGGACTAACACATACTCCAGGTAACGTCAACAATTCCCTATACACAGGGAACATCGACTACCAGAACATTCCTTCCGGCGCCGTTGCATACTGGACGCTTCCTCTCGTCGGCTTGAATGTGAATGGCAATGCCATCACGCTGCCCTCGGGCTCGGGTTCGTATGCCGCGATCGACACGGGCACGACGCTCGTCGGTGGGCCGAACGACCAGATTAGCGCCATCTACGCACAAATACCAAACTCCAATCCTGCATCAGGTAACTATGAAGGTTATTACACCTACCGTATGTCACTTCACCCTTTCCTTCTCTCAATGTACTAACTCCACGTAGCATGCGATACCGTCGTCAATGTGACGCTGTCCTTCGGCGGGCAGACCTGGTCCATTGCCCCCGGCGACTTCCAGCTCACGCAGCTCTCCTCGGGTCAGTGCCTCGGCGCGTTCTTCGAGTTCTCGTCAGGCAGCACATCCGCGCCTCCCTGGATCGTCGGCGACACGTTCCTCAAGAACGTTTACTCGGTGTTCCGCGCGAACCCGGCGAGCGTGGGGTTCGCCACGCTTGCGGTGGACGGACAGGGTGCCGGCGCGAACGGCCCGGTGCCGACGCCCACCATCGGGGCGGTCAGCGCGAGCGTGACGGGCAGCGGGCGAAGCCATTCGAACAGTGCACGCAGGGAGAGCGGCGCCTGGGGGTGGGGCGCAGTAGCGGTCGGCGTGGTAGTTGCCGCGTGTGCGCTGTGAGCGCCAACCAGCACCACAAATTTCTCTCAATTGTTTTCTTGCTTAGACGATAGGCTCTGGACCGTTGCATTCATGTACATTAGCAAACACACACTGCTCTCGTTTGACATATAGATACCCGAAATCGTATATAGGAGTTAATGCTACAATATATAGAATCTCTTCATTGTGTTTTGGTCGAGAGGCTGTCACGTAGGCTTGCTGCGTCTCCCCATCCAGATCTCAACCTCCTGGCCGCCGGCACCAGCCTGGCTCCCCACGCGCTCGAGGATGATACCTGTTTCACGCGCGAGCAGGTCCCACAACTCCCGCTCGGCCGGGTCGCGCTCTTTGTACGCTAGCAGCACGAGTGGATGCCGCGAAGATGACAGCGCGAGAATCGAAGACAGTGTGCGCAAGAGAGAAGGGAAAGAGGACGTATTGTATGTTACATCAGCCATACTGCAGTGAGATGTCAATCATCAAGTTTGACAGAGAGGTAAAGGAGCGCACACAATGAGGTCGAAAGTGCCGATGTCATGAACAGCGGATGGCAGAGCCTCGTCCCAGTCGAGCGCGAGGACGGAGGGTGCCGCGTCGGGGAAGAGAGCAGTGTTCATCTGGATGTTGAGTTCCATGAGCTCGATGGACGATGCTGCTCAAATGTTAGCATGGTTCAATAAAGTTGATCCATGGAACACTCACGCAGATCAGTGGAAAGGATGCGCGTTTTGCGCTCCAATTCGGCATCGTTAATGGAAGACGCGCGCAGGGCAGCTAGCACGAGCGAGACCATTCCTGTTCCCGCACCTACGTCGCATATTTAGCGACCACCGGCGTGCTTTGGATAACAAAACATACCCAATTCAACGACGTCGCAATTCTGCGCGTCAATCAGGAGCGTCTTCAGTTCCGAGACGAGCTGCTGCTGCGGATCATCCGGCTTCGATGCACGTAGACGCGTGAGCCACGCACTCAGGCCTATCCCACTGTCCCACAATTTCTACGGACGCGCTGAGACACGTCAGCCGGCACCCCGCGAAAGACCCACCCACCTCACCTTGTCGAGATCGAAGGAGGTCATTTCCTTCACCGTCAGCAACGGCGCGTCCTCTCCTGGCAGGACGCGGAATGATCGCTCGATCGCCTCCTGCTTGGCGACATTTCCCGCACCAAATCGAATGGGAAGCGACGAGACGGGTAGCGGCACGCTTCCGACGCTCGGATCGGTCAGGTCGACTGTCGAGGCGCGGTCGGAGGACAGAACAAGGACGGCTTGCACACGTTTGAGGGGCGGGGGGATGGTCAGTTCTTTGTACGCGTTTGCTTGCCGCCAGGTCGTGAGCTTCGTGGGTTCGGTGAGTCTGGAGACACCTGTGGAGGTGGGCACACCCCAATGGTAGAATATGTCGAGCGATCCGGGGTATGACTCTGTGCGCAGGTCGTTGGAGATTTGAGGAGTGAATTTTATAGGTGCGTTGGATAGACTCGCGTGAGGAGGGGGGCGGAGAAAGGATATGTAGTAGAACATAGCACTGCTGAATGAGTAGCAGCCTTAACTAGTCGAATGAGGGTTGTTAGAAACCGCCGTTACCTTGTAGATCTTCAATAGAGTTCCAATAGATTAGATTAGATTAGATCGCCTCCATGATAGGCCGCACCCGGTCACGACATTGTCATCGCAGACTTCGACCTCCAGGTCCCCTCCGGGACATTGTCATTGACCCACTAGACGTGGTCGCCCGGTATGTAACTGGATTCTCCCTGACTTGACATACTTACCCCCATCACTTGATCCGAGCCTGCATGTCCTTCTGCGCCTGGAGGTCTACCATCGATAACCACTGCTAAGAGGTTGTCTGAGCGCTCTCGGGCACCAGTAGTATGCTCCGAGCAATGGTGCGCCGTTGTCTATGCCCCACACGCAAAGAATTGCTCCCTTCGGTGTCCAAGACTAGCTATATCCGAGTTCATAATACATCCAGGTGTCCGTGTCCGTGCCCTTGCACCCGAAGATCCTCAGGTAGCTCATCACGAGAATCCCGAAGAGAGGCGCCTCTCAAGCCATTCGTGGAATACATAGACGTGCATAGCTGCTGCATGGTTGCGCGATCGTCGGTTGCGTCAGAATGTAGTTTTCAACTTTCGGCTCTCACAGTAAGGGACACGGTGGTAGGGTCAAGTTGCTCGTGGTACCAACCCGGCAGCCTTTCTCGTAGCCGCTCATGCAATCAACCCTAATACGCACGGTTTTTAGGAATATGTGTCCACCTCTGCACGAGATGGCGTCGTCGAGGCCCCGCCATTTCAAGAAGTCTTAACCTCCGACAGGAATTGCCTCGGTTACGCAGTAGTGTCTCTGCGAATTTGGGCAAGTCATCTCCGAAGTTTCGCTCTTCACCTTGGCTGTGGCAGATACCACTCGAAATTCACCTGACAGACAGCCTCGTGGGCACTCTCAGCAAATTCTATCTTCTGAGCCTTGAGGGTCCTGGGCCGAGAGATAGAGTTTGTCGAAGACTGTACGCGAACCATACCATCATGTAGCTCGTTTTGAGGGGTCTGTAGGCGGGCTGTGGTGACAGATATCGTGGGCATAGTCTGTGATAGTAGAGGCGAGTGGCGACTTGGTGACGATCAACACTCACAGACGCATCCAGGCGCTTCGATTACTGGACGCTCCCGGCTGGTATCGAACTTGGTGAGTTATATCGCATGTGTGGGACGAGATTTTGGGATGATGTATGGCAGACGCTCGGAGGTTCGAAGTTTGCTCTACGGCAACTTGAAGCTGAGCACGACATACAATCGGTGCAACGGTGATAGTGCCATGCTCACTCGTCCAGTTTCTTCTCGCCATCCATCCAGCTCAGGGAATTCCTCTCGTATCCAGTAGTTGAAGGATTCTGTAACAGCTAATTCCTTCATATGTCTGTCAATTCCTTGCGTGCAGTGTCGCGGCCCGCTAAGTCCTGCGCCGCGCCGGCCAGTCGGACAATGACGGGGACATCCTCTGCGCGGCTGTTGCTCACTTGCAAGAATTATTTGCCACGCATTTTTCATCTTAGTCCGACACTAGTACGGAGAATTGATCCGCTACCTTCTGACGTATAAATCAGTCGAGATATCCGAGATTCAAGGTATCAAAATCAATCCTCCTTAGCTGCCTCGTTCAGCCACTGAGTATCCCACATGGCGGAGCATACTGAGCCTTTTCGGCACGTTGATTGTTGCACAGGCTCTGGAAAAATCCTCAGTGTATAATATTCGACAGATACACGACCTGATGACAGTTCCGAACTGTCGTGGAGGTTTACAATGGCCAACTCGCGGCATGACAGCGCCCCCGCCGCACCTCTGCGAAAATGAAACTTGTGATGCCCCTTGCCTTCCGAAAACTTTCCAGACGAAGAAACAACATCTCTGAGGTTCGCATCGCCCGCCTAGCTCAATCGGATAGAGCGTCAGACTCTTAGGAAGCTTGGAGATCCTGTCAAAGGAGCTCGAGGGGCGAACTCATACTTCGACCCTCGCGGTGGGCTAATGGAAGCTTTTTTGGACACCGTGAGACCATCGGGGACATTCAGCACCTTTTTCTGTAATCTTCTGTATTATTTACAATTTTCTACGAGCTTTGGGAACGAGGACACCTCACGAAGCTCACTCGTCTGTTTACTACGGGTGTGCAGATGTCATGCCCGGTTGGTCTGTTTGGTAATTCGTAATGTGATTTGTGTGAAGAGTCAGGGAGTCGTCGATGATTTTATTTTGTGTTGTGGGAAACTACAGGACAGGCCTTTTGACGAGAAACGACTTCGTCCGTGAGAGACACTCGTTGCGCTCCTGGAAGAATTTCGAGGACGAAAATTCTCTCCAGAGTCATCTCTAGAATCTGAGAACGCGTCTGTTCTGACCCTTTTTAGAATTCTTTCTGGAAGATACGCGAGCGAACAGGCAGAAAGTCTCAGTGCAGAGGAAGTCGAAGCTGTCCAGAAAGCCGGCGAGATGGGGAACAGGTTTTTCATTGTACAACGAACTTCGGATATATAGGGAAGAAGAGACAACATAATGTCGCAAAAATGAGCAAGGAGAACATAGAAATATGAAGTGGATATGGAGAGAGAGACACGATTATAGAGCCGAGGGTTCAAGAGCAGTTGCACTGCGTGTGGCAGGAGAGAAAACTTCCTGCACAGCCAGGAATCCGGCTTGCTTACATAACAGCTATGCAGCGGATCTCCCGATCTGATAGAGACCGGAAGTAGCCGCGTTCTCAGCCACCGCTGCTCGACCCGGGACGTCACCTTCGCCAAGTTGCCCTCTGCCATCCTTGTTCTCCCCCTCCTCTCTTTCTCTACCTGGTCTCGAGTCCTCCCTTGCCTGTCTTCTCGTCACTTCTCTTTAACTTTTCTCGCATCCTTCACCGAAGGCGAAGCTGTCTTGGTGTTGGTCCACCCATGCAGTGCGGACGTGAGGGTCACACCCCTCCATTATTGTTGAGTTGGAGATCAGAAAGGGAGGAGGAGGATTGCCCGGAGTTGAGAGTGAAAGTCTATTGTGATCAAGGTGCTGACCACCATCGGGCCATGTGTCATCTTGCCAGTAATTTTCTTCTGAAGGTGAGCCGCTTTCGCTCCGTGCTCGGATGCCTCGTCTTCTTTTTTCATCGACACTCTTGCAACAGGGCCATATCATCAGCCCTTCTTCACTTTTCTCGTGAGCTCCACGACATCGTAGACTCTTTGGAGATCGTTGGTGTGTTTCTTTCTTTTCCAAGACCACGGGCCGTATATGCGCCTCGTGCCTTCCCAACCTCAACAACGCGCAATTTTCGGCGACCAACATCCATCTATACCCTATCACTACCTTCTGCATTCACCGTACTGCAACCGTCAATGTGTTAACCACAACTTGATGTTAGTGATAGATACGCTCGCTCATGTACGACATCATCGATCAGCGCGGCCATCTCGCCGACGATGAGCAGCGGACAGCTCAAAAAATTATCCCACCTTTCTTTGGGAACCTCCTCACCTCTAACCCTCGACTTCAGCTAGGTCGCGTCCTTATGGCTTCCACCATCGTGCCTATGTTGGATGCTGGTCATGAGAGGTCAGACTTATACGCGCTGCCCTCGCGGTCCAATCTATCCTCAGGGAATCCCCGCTTGTATCATCGGCGCTTTGCTATCGAAGACATCCCTGCCTAAGCCAGTCCACGGTGATGGCAGTTCGATATTGGGCACTTGAATGTATCGTACAACGTCTTTGTGAATGACCCTTCATTTTTCCGCCCATTTATGAGACTGATTATACGTCTATTCCAGATATAACAATGGCTGTGTTGTAACGTGGTGTAGTGTCATAGTAAGTGGCCAGGTTGTGGCAGCCGCGACAACCAAAGCTGATTCACCGCTTGGCTCTAGCATAGCAATTGAACAAGGACTAATTCGCGTGACTTCACACATTGAGCCTCAAGCCACGACAGACATCTGCCACACTCTAGCATATAAAGCCATCGTCTAGTCGGTTGTCGCTGTTTCCTGCAGCACTCACAGGCAGCGTTCCCAGCGCCACAGCGGGCGGGTGTTTGCATCAACCAAACAAGAACGCGCGCTTACAACGCATTGTTCCCGGCCCGACCATCGGCCAAAATTCACACGCCAGATTCTCTCCCCCGCAGCCGCCGTCGCCGCCATCGACGACTACGGCCGATTTGCCCCAAAGCCACGCCCGCCTCTTCATAATTTATCTCTCATCGCCCTTCCCCTCTTCTTCATGATATGCCCCGCGCCCACGCCCCCGGTCCCTCCACTCTCCGCAATCGCAATCGTGTCACCAACAAGACTCGCCTCCGAATTATTCAAGGCAATATCGATGCAGATCCCCTTGCATTCGATGAAGACGAGGAGAAGGCTCGGGTTGTTTCTACTGCTGGTGTCGATGCCGAAGATGCCAACGTGAGCACTGTTTTCTACCCCCTTTGTCTCGTCGCGCGCTCGTTGTTGGACTTCCGTGTGTGGCGCCCTCTGATTGGCTATTGGCGTGGGAATATTGTCCCGCGGAATGCTGACTAAGCGCGTCTCTGTAGGAACACCATTTGCAAGCTGTACTATCGGCTGCCTCTCAACGCCATCAGGGTGCGGCACACCGTGCGACCAGAACAGGTACTGACAAGGGGGACAAGCCTCAGGATGCATATATCCCAATCCCGGACAGCACTGGTGTCGTCGAGGATTATGAGCGATGGTACGCAGCCGATCGGTGGAGGGATCCTATCTCGTACATCAAGACGTCGGAGACCGTCGAAGAGGCCGTGTCGGACAGCCTCGCCAATGGGTTCACCTACTACATGGACGAACGGGATAAGGAGTGGCTCGACAAGAACAACGAAGAGGCGCGTGGAGAAGGAACGAGCGCTCAGGGAGCTCTATCCACTCCGGGCACGACTACACGGCTCTCTCAGCGTAGCTCTAAGGCCAAAGGAAAAGAACCAGATACTTTGCAACCTGTCACCTTGTCCGAGGACGAGTTCGAGCTTGTAATGGGACTGTTTGAGAAGGTGACACACGAGAAAACAGAGTTCTTGCACCATGTGCGTTTGTTATTCGATCGTCACCGTTGTCTTGCTAAACTTGTCGAAGGGCCTGGAGCAGGGCGCTCCCTTCCCGCCGTTTACCGATTACCAGGACACGTTCGCGTCTCCCCTTGGCCCTGATACGTTCGCCGCTTTCGCAGTTCCATCGTGGATTCCTTCGCCAGCGGTGATGTTACGATTTGCAAAAGTGATATACCCGTATTGGAAGGAACGTCGTATCGAGCGAGGTGGTCACCGGATCATCCCCGTTCTGAATGTAAGATCTCATCACTTCCAGCTACCATCCGTGAGCTCACGTTCACATTCAGTACGACGAGTCCGACGTCAAGAACGAGTCGTATATCTGCTTCCGAAGGCGTGACGTGAAAGCCATGCGCAAGACCAGAGCATCCCAGGCATCATCATCTGAGAAGCTTATGCGCTTGCAACAAGAGCTGCTCACGTCGTATGAGCTGGCGAAGAGCGTCTTGATTCGTGAACGGCTCAAGCGTGAATCCAATTCACATGCCAAAGCTGTCTGGGAGAAACGCGAAGATCTCGTGAACCTGAAACGCAAATTCCCCAGCCTTGGGGCCAAGGAAGACGAGGAACTCTTCTACGACAAGGAGAGGGTTGTGAAGAAGCCTAAGATCGTCGATCCGACTCCTTCGTATGTCTTTGGATATAAATTTTGGGTCTCATCGTTAATTGTCTGGTTACAGACGCATCCTCAAGCTGAGCAGGGCAAGGGAGAATGGCGATACTGGCTCTCCTATCACACATGGCGAAGCTAGCATGCGGCCCAAGGAACGTATTGCATCCATTCAAGCCTCAATGGACAAGGAGATGCTCAGGATGAAAGAGCGCGACCACTACTGGGAAGATGCTTGCGACGTTAGTTTTTCTGTCCTTCGTTGACCGCAATTATCTCTAAAAGTTGTCATCCAGCATCCGTATCAACCTTTGCCAGTCACTTTCGCTCAACGCCACTTCCAATTCGTTCCCCGTCAAAACGCAGCTACTTCTTCAAGTAGCAGCGATGACGAACATTTGCGCGAATGGCGTGCAGTGAGGAGCCGTCGGGGCCGTGGTGGGGTCATTCGCATCGATCGCAGAGTATATCCGTCGAGACATGCTCATGACGACGGAGAAATGTTCCATTACCCTCGTCGGCGGTCTGCAGATGTCGCGAACGATGAAGATTTTGCAGATGCTCAAGAGGTTTCGTGGAGGATCCGTGAGCGGTGGAAGTTCGACGATGATGATGACCCTCCGGTGGGACCGGATGGCCCTGACGAGCAGGACAGGGTTCTCGTTGATGAATTCGACCTCAAGTCAGTACCTTGATTCTTTCTTCTTTCCATGTGCTGACATCCTACTATCGCAGGTATTTGCGGAGGAGCATGTCGTTTTATAACGAGGAAGATCACCTACGCTTGGCAACGGATCCGACACTTTACGTACCCACCGCCGATGGTCGCCACAATGCCATTGTCCCATACAGGCTGGGCCTCTATCCTAGTATGCGTGCAGCAGCAAGTGCAGGCAATCGTCCTACTCCCGCTCAAGCTGCGGCTTTACAACAGCAAGCGCAGCAGGTCAATCAAGCGAATCTCGGATTGGCTATGCCTCAGACCAATGGAACACCTATCTCAATGCAGGCACAGCTGAAGAAAATGCCCTCGTCATTGAACACCCCGCAAATGCGCATCTCTTCCAACGGAGGAATGCGACCACCGACCACGCCAACAGTCACGCCCATACAGCAGATCGCGCATGTTCAGGCGTCTCCCTCACAACCTGCGACACCGTCGCAATCTAACCATAACGGTCAGCATTCCAGTCCGACTCTCCGCGCTCCTGAAGGCGCGCAACAAGATACTTCAAACGGCTCCGCAGCGATTCCCGATATCATTATCCCTTCCGACTCTTCATCAGCTGCTGGCGCAGCTACCCCTATGCCGGCCAAGCCTTCAAGTACTCATCATGCCATCACTATGCCAAATGGTTACCACCTTAATGGTTTCAATTCTTCTATGTCTAATGGCGGTTACTCGTACCCGACCTCTCAGCCGACCAACGGCCTCACTGCCCAGCAGCTGCAGAGCTTGAAGTCTGTATTCACCATGCCCAATGGACAGGAGATGTCTATGTCAGTTAATGGCGTAAACCCATCTCGACCGGCTTCGTACATCGGCCACGTCGTCGCGAACGGCGCGAACTACAGCCTTCCTCTCTCCGACAACGGCAATAGCAACGGAAATGCCGCCTTGAACATGGGTAACATGAATCTCAAGCTCCCGACGACGAGGCAGATGCAGTGGGCGGCCGCGCAGGTGACACCGAACGAAGGAGGAGGCGCACGCAGACCCCCACATCTCCTTAGCCCCCAACAGGGCAGAGCTTCTCCCGTGACAGTTGGCCATGGGATCACTATTGCTCACTCGCTGTCACCTATCCTCCATAACCCGGTGCCCGGTCAGCAGTTGTCACCTCCGAGGGCAGGGCAGACACCTGCAGCGTCGCCGTCGCTGCATCAGCAGGTGGTGGGAGGAGCTGGTCAGGGCTATTAGGGCGGCTGTTACCCATTCCGCCTGTTCTTACTCTCGGCATCTGACTTCCTTGTGTTTTGTTGCTGCTTGCGTTCCATGTATTGTTAATACGAATTCACACTTCATTGAAACGGGACTTATAAACTTATAGTTCACTTCAAGAATTCATCTCTCGCGCTCGTCTGGTCCCTGTGCTAACTTCAGCCGTGGCTGCGTGGCGGCAATGAGTCGCCCCGTGTACAGTGAATACATGGAGGGCTTCGAGCTGTTTAGTAATAACTTGTTGAGTAAAGGACAGACGGTACGCCGTATAGACTCCTCTTGCTGGTCCATGTATCCCTAAGGGCTCCACCGCATCACTACGCAGCTCGGAAAACGGATGGTTGTGTGGGCACGAATTATGGAACATAACTTGAATGCCTAGGTGGCGAGTGCGCATGCTGCACAAGCCGCATGCAGCGAGTGTCGCACCAAGTGGGAGTGCGTGATGGCCTGCGCTCCATTCCGACGAGAAACATGGACGAGCATGGCGTCTACGGAGAAGATAACTCGGATAGGGACGTCGTCCGGTTGCTGAATTGGAGGACATCGCGCGCTGTGCCAGATCACCGCCGCGGCAGCGCAGCCTTTGGCGCTGTAGCGTTTCGGTGATCTGCGCTACTAGTGTGATGGCGTGGCGTAGCCAGCTCTTGTAAGTCGGTGTTGCGGTGCGATGCGATGCGGAGTGGCTCCGAATAATCCGCTGAGAGGCTGAGGCGAGAGATACTAAGCACCGCAAAGGTGTCGTACGTCAGAGCGCTGATATTCGGACAGAAGGAAGAGGGAAAGATGGCGGCGTTGACATCCATGCAGGGCGGCGCGAAGTTGCGAATATATCTCGTCCGAACGCACGCCGGATTAGACACTACGTGGGGACCGCTTCCGCAAAAATGGAGGACGTCGAGTAAACGAGCTATTGTTTCTTGAAGTTGCGCACCATCATCGCCGTGTACCTCTGATTCGACAAACTCTAAGAAGCCACTGATGAATGCTGGGAAGCAGAAAACGTTGTGAGCCGCACCGGAAAAAAGGTGTTCCTGAATGGCAAGACCGCGCGGGTAATGCAAACGTAGGAGATAAACCATTGGAGTTTATCAGTGCTAAACGGACCTTCGGCATCTGCTGCCAAGCTCAGTGCGACTGTGTGATACCTCCGAGGTAGGTGGCGACACATCAGATCACTGCCTAGATCCCAAAGACGTTCAACGGAGACTGCGAAAGCGGTGCTCCCGAAGTGGCTCACGGGCTGGACCACTCTGAAGCATTGGATTAGGTGGCGGGGGCTCACGCATGAATACCTGGAGAGTCTCCGACAGAGTCTCCGACACGTGGACAGTAGCCGCACACGAAGGTCTCGTCAACCACAAGAGATCGCCGTACGCTTTCCGGAAGTTTTACTTCAAAGGTAAGTCGTGTAGGCAAGAACGGAACGCCGCTGAGCACGGCGCCTTAGTGGGAGGCGCTAACGCGAATACACCGCAAGATCTCGAAAACACGAGTTGCCGTGCTATGACTCCAATGTGTGGTTCGGCGAGCCACTGAAAAGGTCAGGGGTGCAGGATTGCTGACATCTACTGGACCGGACCTGGGCGCATAAATTAGTACCGAGAGGTGAGAACTGTGTGTCACAGAGAGACTTCGTATGGACACACTCCGGATCATTTGGACGCGTACTGCGCTTTGACGAGCAATAGCGGCTGGAAATGTAGACCTCTTCTAATACGTCGTGACAGGCAATGCTGGGTGAATATGGACGCATTTGCGGAAACAGTGCACGGAGGATATGCCAGAAGGCGACCGAGTAATGCTAGGGTGTGGCGGATACCTGTCGGTTCGATTCATGCTGTAAAACCAAAGATAACTCGCCACATACTGGTGGCACCTCGAAACAGGAGCGTGCTTGTACAGTAGCCCCTTCAGACTTGAGCTGATCAGAGAGATGAAGGAGATGGAGTCTGTGATTGACAACAGTAACATGACTCGATGAGTTGCGGACGAATTCCTGGCACCCGTATGATCCATGAACTTCAAATCCAGGTCTTTGGGAGCAGAAAAAAGCTATTTCCTAGTGTCTCAAGGTGGAAAGGCTGCCAAGAAAAACCGGTAAGTTACAACAAAGCACGTACCAGACGTTCCTAGGCTGGTAAACCCACAACGACGGCGAAAACTTTCAAGCACAGCATTGCCTACATTGTGAAGGACTCGGCGGTCCAAGTACTAGAACTCTCCGCATTACACCCCAGTCAGACTAGATAGATGATGGAAGAGGCAGAAGTGCGATTGGAAGGCCTGTAGTGGATCGCGACAGCGAGAAATGCCCAAGAAATGTGGAGGATATTCGAATATTTCGGGTGTGACACGCTGACGTCAGCACGTTCACCGCGCGTCGCGTGAGAGCGTTCCTCCAAGCCTGTGCGTGTGGCCGAACACTCCGTTGTCTCGTCCTTGTCCATCTCTACTCCTCATCTGCCATTGAGCAACCCGCTTGGACGCGACGACACTGTTGACCATGGACTCCCTTCAGCTCTTTCCACCATTGCATGAGCGAGGCAAGGAGAAAGCATTCGTCCAGTCTGGTCGCACGCTCTCAGCAACTCAATCGCCCAGGGATAGCTCTTTGGCCGTATTCGCCACGAATGCTGTGAGTGGAGATTATTTGAGAAGAATATCTTGTATTTTGACGCGTCCTCTAGGTAGAACCGAAAGCACTCAGTGCTTTGAAGACTGCGTATCCCACACAACAGGACGTGTACACAGCCAGTATAGACCTCGTCCCCTCATCAGAAAGGAGGCTGGTGTGTTCTCTAACTTTATAGCTGGAGTGCTACTATTTGAGCTTGTCGTTAGTTTATCACAGATACCTCTGTGATTTTTGCTGCCTTCCAAAATCTCATGAAGACCGTCTCACCTGAAGACACCTCGCTGTACGTTCGAACCGTAACACTGTGGGAAGCAAAACTGAAACAGTCTAAGCCAACGGGACGAGCGAACACTCGGAATGATGACCAAACTAGCATTGGACTACGTTAACTTCACCCGGGAGTGTTGGGTCCATGCGTCGGTAAGGACGTTTCTCTCTGATACGTAGATATCGCACTCATCCGGGCCATAGCAACCCGTGAAACGCGTGGTTCCTCTTCAATATGACGCAGCACATTATCGCAGCCTCTACACATGCCTGTCATTGTTCGTCGTGTTATATTTACCCGACAGTGGCTTCGAAGACGCACCAGTGGGAGAGGAGCTAATGGAGTGGCTTAATATCCACTTCATTGAGCCCTCTTCAGAAGAAGGAGATCTTTTAAGCTCACAAAGTCACCCCTGGGAGGACGAAAACTTCTGGCCGTACTTAACAAAGTAAATTATCTGTCGCTTATCGCATGACAAACTCTGAAACGCATCGTAGAACGGTCTTACGTGGCCTGTCCAAAGCGTCCGTGTTCTTCTTGAATACCCTCTCTCAGCATCAGTCGGAGCATCTTCAGGACCTAGCCGAGAGACTCGCCCCGATCCTTGAATCGCATCCTCGTCTAATCCAGTTTTCCACTGAGCGCGACTTCGTTGTCGCCTTTCGTCGGTGGAAAGAGAAAGTGAAGTCTTTACGGTTGGAACTCGACCGTGTTCCGGAAGATGTTCGGCACGATGACTTCGCTGACTGGTGGAATCATCTGAGCGGCATCGTTGGCATTCTAGAAGGCCGTCAAGAAGTCATACGAAACATCTGCGTCGACCTTGGATCTGACTGGAAGGAGGTTTGTTCTGCCTGGGGTGTTTTTATTGATCACCGCTTACGGAGGCAAGACCTGCCGTACGTAGCTTGCCACACTGTCTACAACCGTAGTCTCAACACATCCCATAGCGATGTCGTAAGTCAGATCATGCAAGACATGCCTCCGGATCCGACCGATATAGAAGACATGATTCATGCGGCGTTATTCTCTGGACAACTCACGGGTGCCCTGTCTCGTGCAGCGAAGCTTGATGTCTGGTTGGCCGCTCACTGGGCTGATATGATGGAACCCCTGGAGCTATTAGACGCACGGGTTGATGAAGAGTAGGTCTATGTTGCATGTGGCCTCGAAGCTTATCATGACTCCGAGCCTTCCACGCACAGATCAGAGCTTTCTGTACGTCAGCAATACGTTTTGGCGTATGCGCAATATCTGCACAGTGACCCGGCATTGTGGCGAATCACCGTCGACTACCTGTGTTCGTGCGGACCTATCGGAAGAGAGAGGGCAGACCAAGTCTTACTACGTGTCCCTTTCAATTCCAAGTTTCAAGGTGGTCATTCTCCCATCGTAGCTGAGGTCCAGAATGGCGGCCTCAGGTCGTCCGATGACGCCGTTGGTGTCTTGAACGAGGTAATCAGAACGTGTACCGAGTACGAACGGGAATCAGCAAGACGCATGGTATCGCAGGTATGCTCACTTGACGCTGCAAATTTTAGAGACTCACCGTTATCGTTCTCCAGATCGCAGCGCAGAAATTCCTTCAAGAAAAACAATATGGTCTAGCTATCTCATACGCTGCCTCTGCAGAATACTGGACGGGAGTTGGGCGGATCGTTGATTCCATCTTGACAGAATACGTTTTGCACGGTGCGTAGTCATGGTGTCCAGCGACTTCCACAACTTCACAGCTACACAGGCCCGGAAGCATTTGCCCAATCCGTCATTACCGTCGCTCCTATTTTACAAGAACTTAGGGCACACCCCGACGCATCTGGCATCTTCATCCACCGTTTGATGTTCGCCGTTCGATATGCTGAATACCATCGAAGACGTTTGAACGGTGATTTGCACGAAGCCGCTCTGGACCTGCTGGCGATGCTCCAGGAGGATATAGCCCCCAAGACATGGTGGGGTGTAATCCTATGCGACGCGGCAGAGCTGCTGAAAGCCGGTGAGTGTCATGTTTTGATCTTGACATCGTCACATCGAACAATCACCTTGCCACATAGATGGGACGATGCTGTTCTCACCATCAGGCGTTGTGCAACTACTGAAGAGACTCGAGGAAGTCCATATCAGAGCAGCCCAAGGTTCGGGAAGTGATTACCTGTCCGTCCTGATGAAGACAATGAAAGGGGCGACGGAAAAAGAGGCGTTGCAGCGTCTCAGGAGCGCGCGGCTTGCTCTGGCCAAATCCTATGCTAGATGTACAATGCTTGGCGCGGGTGGGCGCGAGATCCCTGGCCCGCTACCCGGTGTGTAGGGCTATGTAATATACCCATACAATTATAGGTCAGCGAGCTCCACCCAAGCAAGTGTGATACAATGGGAGAATGTCTACAAGCGGTGCAGGTGTTTCATTGACCCATGGCCAGGGAATTGTTACTGCTTACCCCTCCTCGGGTCTTCCTAATTTAGCGGAGCTCATTCGGCCCCGCCGACAGCGGACGCTTGTGTTTCGTGGCCTTTCAAGGCCGTGCCGGAAGTATGCAATGGCTTATATGAATGATATCAAGCTCACTGTCGCACGCCCCGGGACGTGCTCTTGTCGCCTTGTGACTAAGTGTTGTGTTCCAATATCCAGGCAGACGAATCGGTGCCCAACTCACCTCAACGGACTCATAGTCATTAACGAGACGGTGAAAAAAGCGGCACGCAGGGAAAGAAAATATGTGCGCGCGAAACATGGATCACAAAGTTATGCCGCCGCCGAACAACGGGCTTTATACCGCTCGCCATGCGGTGGTCTGTGGAGGAACCGCGGATATTGTTGTGAAGGGGAAAGCAAAGGACTCGTAGAATATCGGTCGACTCTACATAGTCTCATGACGGGCCGATTAGAGAGCTGACATGGACAGCCGTCTTGCACCGGTTGACCAAGAACCGGTATCCCGAAATGCCCAAGGTCTTCGATCTAAGTCGGTGACATTGTAGACAGAAGGTTAAATAATACATGTTTCCTTATCTCCGCGTGTGCAGGGCCGGGATATCGACCTCGAGCCCCGCAGGTGATTCATACCCGACGATAGATACATTACTCATCACTCACATGCCTTGAACGCCGACAAACTCGGGCGAGCTTCAACAATCTATGTCCGCATCGACCTCGCACGTGGAAACGCGTTTTGTGCTCGATTGATGGCACTGTGGACAGATGTTTTTATCTGTGGAGGCGATTACTGGAAACTTATCTGCATTAGAAGCAAACGAATGTTCCGGCTGTCTTCCGACCACTTGTATTGGACACCTCCGAGCGGACGAAGATATAAGACCCACCAGTCTCTGAGGCTGCGTAGCAGTGCGTACAGACTCTTGCAACCTTCCCGAGCCTAGGAACATCTGTCTGCAAACTCGTCATCAGGAAACCAAACGAAGTTGAGAGGCTCGTCACAGTCAGCGCTCAATTTGACTCTTGAGCGTTCTAAACAGCTTATCTTCATTATGCATACTTGTGTTCAAAATGCCGGCTGCTGCTATTGCCTGAGTTGAGTGCTCAGCAGGAATGACGGAAAGTAGCGATCAGATATTGCCTAACCCTACAGAGCGGCAAGAGAGGCGAACCTCATGCTCAGGTTGGAAATCGATCACTCGAAGCTTTGCTGTATATCGAGTGGTGACTAGCAGGCTGGTGCGGCCGTCGGTACCGGTGGCACGTCGATCAGTAAGTTACTAAGTACTTCAGCAGCCATCCTTATCCAGGCTTACAGGTCTTTCCGCGCGATTCCGAGTGGTCTCGATGTAAAATGGTTGGATCGCTGTCGCAAGACTCGCAACGAAGTCGTATCTTTTTGACGCGTAGTACTGTTTCCAGTGATGGCACTGGTGAAGGTTGACCCATTCACCGGACCCCGGTCATGACCCGGGTGAGGACCCCCTTCACCGGGTCATCACCGGGGTGCGTGCCAACACTGACTGTTTCGCATGCCAGTTCGCCGCCGAGCTGTCTCGAATTTCCCACGGGTCGTAAGGGTTTCCGAGTCCGCGTGACCGTTTGAACGCCGCGCGCGGGGGACCGTGGTTTGTTCACTGCTTGCCTCCGCCACCCCGGTATCGACAACTCCCTTCGTGTGGACCGACGCACAGGTTGTTTCGCTCTTACTATTGAAATTTGATCCTCGGGTCTGGATGCAAGTATGTCCGGATCATCAAGCCGTGCAATTCCCTGCGGTACGTATCGAATAGGATGCCTCAGTAACTTCTGCGGGACCGGGCTTGAAGCAAGCTCACATCCTTACCAGTTTAGCTAGGACGCATCAAGGTGCACGATATTCCGTAGGTACGTCCCTACGCGCTTTTTTCTACTTGTTGGTTTGATATGCAGGTCTACGGGCACAGCAACGCCCGCGAACTTTCACTCGCCACCGAGACTGATCGCTACTCTCTTCCTCCGTGTTACCTCTTCCTCCCTTACCCCACTTACCCACCTCTAGATGACGATGGATTACCGGACCTGTGAAGGTGCGTTCTGCCTAGATCTGAAGGCCTTGTTCTCGTCGGGCGGCATGGACGTCTATTCTTCGCCACGATTGCACACTGTCGGTGTGGCGAGGTCGCGAGGCCCGGCGCTTCTCTTGTGCGAGGATTGTTTTTGCTGTTCAGCGGCTCGAGCACTTGATGTCTCTGTTTGTGGCTCCTCGCCCACGCAATCCGCACGACTGGACAGCCAGCGGTCTTAGAGGCGACTGGCGCCTCTCAACCCAGATTTGATACTACATCATTCGCTTTCGGTGACCTGAAGCAATACACCTATAGAAAATATCTCGTCCGGGTTACGAATATGCGCTTTCGTGGCATCCGGCTCTCCACGCGTGGCGCGGAACGTTCATCCCCTCCTCCCAAGTCAGTGTCCCGGGATCAAGATGCGCAAAACAGCCTAGGAGACGAAGAGGTATAAAGCTTTCCAGGATGCCTGCTTCACTATCGCCATCTTCCGGGTTTTGTCTCCAACACAAGCTTCGCTTCACTCAAGCACAAGAATCTCGTCATTCCTCAATATGTGCCATAGTGTCCAACCCGTCTACGTTTTTCCTTGCGGCAACCGAGAGGCACCCGTGGCCCATCGCCACAAGGTGGCTCTCCCCATATTTCCCTCCCATTTTATTTCTCACCTCACGTCTCAGGTTGACTGTTACCGGATTGACTGTAGGGGAAGCGCTCAGCATGCCCAGCATCGCCCGCAGGATTGTGCAAGTTCCTGTCGTGCCGAGTGAGTACCGTGTGCAAATCGTATTACCAGAGCTGACTCGCTTATGCTACAGCATGAGCATGAACACCGTTTTGGAGCAGATCCAACACATCAACGCTCCCTGTCATACTCCTGGGTGCCCTCGCCATTGAGGCTGCCAAGCCCGCATTGTTTCATCCAAACGGACGCCAGTTTTTACATCATAAGGCGACATGGACAATCATCGTGCACACTGTATCATACCTCTGGAGTCATATCTTACTACGACAACTGAACTTTTGTAGCACCGGCTCGAATTTCGAATTTCTTGATATTAGACTTACTTACACCACATACATTTTCTTGTACATCTCACGTATTACCATTTCTGTACCTCAGCTATGATGCATATGTATCATAGCTTCCGCTCCATCAAGGACGTTTAAAGCGATGTCATAAGGTTGCGCCTGCTACGAATCAGTCGACATGAATCGCGCGCAATGATGGCGTCCATCATACTTCAAAACCAAAATCGGCGTCGTGGGGATGTGAAAAACAGTATACAGGTGTGGTGGTTTTCCGCAGCCTCTTCTCACCCAATAACTCAGATTGCAATACACAGGCGGTGTCAGATCTGTACATCGTACGCCACAAGAGCGCCTAGCTGACGTCTTCTCTCATAGCTTCGCGAGACAATCTGAGGATTTATCAATCGGATACCCAGGGCGCATCGATCATGGAGCTACAACCCGGCGGACCACTGCGATGACTACTGACGAGAAGTCTGCATCATGGTTATTCTACAGCACGAAGTGGACAGACGCAGATGCGAGCAAAAGCCATCGCAAGATAGGGCAGTAAGAGCGTAGTGGCGTGTGCAAGGCATACCCGTTGGAGCCGCAGCACTCACTGGGAACGACGAGTCAGGCAGGTCTCAGGCATGGCAACCGCTCCAGAATCTAGGCTCCTTGCCCAAAGAATGAGTCAACGGCGCCTTCTCCCAGGGTTTCGTTCCGTAGCACCGATACGTGATGGCGGTCGTGCACGAGAGAGATCTACACAGACAGGGTGCAAGCGAAGGAGACGCCTCCAACGCGCCAAGTAGTGGATGTTCATGACTCGAAACAGAGTCTATAACCTCACTTACTAGCCAAGAAGACGGCCAGAATGTCGTAAATTCCCGGAAATCTGGAGACGCCACGGTCGGCAAAGCTCGGGCGCCTTCTAAGGGCGGCTCACGCTCGGAGTACGTCGCAGATTATCGGATAGCAAGGGGAAAGATAAAGGACAAGGGGGAATGGTGAAATTTTGAAAAATGGCGACCTGATTTGCGCGACCGCGATCGATGGGGACGGAAGACACCAGGAGGGTCTTGAAAAGGCACATGACGTAGTTAGAACGGAGCTGCTGTTGAGATACGTTCGGCCACAATCCAGAAGGTCCTTGGAATCTGCGGGTTCATCACCAGTGGCACAGAATATTATTATTCAGCCCACACCTTAGCCCGACAAGGTAACGTCCGACAGTGTGATATTTGCATCGGCGAGTAGTAGTTCCAGAAGCAGGACGCGGAAGCGCGCAGAACGTGTTCGAGGGCTGTCGAGGATGATTATGTCCAAGAACAAACGTTTGGGTTGAATGAGATCCGCCGGCCAATGCTTTCGATCAGTATGAAGAACATCGCTTCGTACTGCAAAGACATGGACTTTTCGGTGATGTAACCCCATATGCACATGAACGGAGCTAAGCAAGGGCGCACGAAAGCGCACTGTCATGAAACTTGGACGTGGGGATGTCGGGGAGCCCAAACGATGTCAGTATGGGCCGCTGCGTGCCGCGTGATGCTGTGGAGGGCAGAAAAAGCCACGTAATACATGGAAGACAAACGAACGGACCTTTAACGAGTAAAAGGAGATGGAAAGACAAAGCAAGAGGCGGCAAGAGCAGGGCAAGAGGCAAGCGAGAGGGGAAACGGAGGCGCGGAGGCGGAGGCGGAGGCCACGTGGTGATCCCACGGGCGCCTGCGGAAATTAGCCACAACGGGACTCGGCTTGGGCAGCAACGACGAAGACGACCTCGACGACCGCGACGACGACAACAACTCTCATCCCCGGCGTCCGGATACGCGTTACAGATGAGCGTGGCCATGCATGAAGACTCTCCTCCGGCGGGCTTGGATCCCGCCGACGACCACGAGCTCAACTCGCCCACGGCGGCGAGCTACAGCTCTCATGCTTTCCAGCCCCCCTCGCCACCGCAACCCGCCGTGCCACCATCAACGAGCAATTCCTCAAACGCGACCATTCCATCTAGGCCATCCATCTCCTCTAAAACATCATCATCACCATCTCGCTCTGCTATAGAACTCGAGCCGACCAGCAGAGCCTCTACGTCACGATGGCGAGATAGTCTCCCTACTACCGTTCCAAAGCCGGATACTATGTCGGTTACTCCCAGCGAGTCGATTACCGTCGTCGAGCCCACCTTTGACGAGAACGTACTTCGCGCACTCTGCGACCTCGATGTGAGTTGTCCTAGGATCTCATCTTGGAGTTAACTTAATACTCGCCTGTCCAGTGCGGCGTCAACCTTTTAATGGATCGAATAAAGCAGAGTATGGTCTCATGCAGAGTAAGCAAACGTTACAGCCTTTGAGGCTCGCGCACTCAACGTCATCCAGGAGGCTTCCGTGTTCTTCAAGAAGAGAGCTGTGCTCGAGGAAGAGTACGGGCGCAACATGCAGAAACTGTCCAAGAATACATCGGAGGTGTATGCGATGAACGACGGAAAAGCTGGGTACGTTGCCATGCCTTTCGCGACTTTGCCTGTCATCTTGACATGGGCCATCACACAGCTCTTTCGTCGCCGCATGGCAGTCCACCATGAAGATTCATGAGATAATGGCGGAGAACCGAATCCGTTTTGCGCAACGATTAAACGAGATGAGCGAAGAGCTCGCAACTCTCGCCAAAGAGGTCGACAAGAATCGGAAACAAGTTTGTAGTCCCCTGTCGATATATGCATCTGGTCCTCTGACGTGGTGCGGCAGACTAAGGAACTGCACAACCGCTACGAGCGCAGTCTCACAGACTCAGAAATGTTTCTAGATAAGTGCAAGACTCGCTTCGATATGTCGGCCGAAGAACTGGAACGTATTCTGCTGCAAAAGGAAGGAGAGTCCCTTAAGGAGACTGGCTTGCAAGGCCGTACACCTGCCGGCGGCAAACGTGCTATTGGCAAGGCTGTCGCTAAGGGTGGTCTGTTGTTGAAGGGAAAGAATCCCGGGAATGTGCGTTTTTGTTCATCGTTCACCGCCTATTGCCTCCGACCTATCATGTCTGTCTAGATACAACGGCAAGAAGACGACATCCGTGCAAGAGTGTCTGTAGCGTCTGATGCTTATCGGAAAGCTGTCACGGAGACACAAAGCATTCGACAAGAATATTTCAATTTTCAGTACCCTCGGATTTTACGGGTCAGTACACAATATCTATCTCCAAGACAACACGGTTCTGACTCGGTTGTCTGAAGTCTCTTAAAGAGTGTGCAGACGAGATAGATCTTGGGACACAATATCATCTCACGCGTTACGCATTCTTGTTCGAGAGCATCATGCTTAGTGATGGTTCGACATTAGCGCCCGCTGGAATCGAAGATGGTGAGTGTTCCTCGACGTCGTGAACGAAGTCTACTGACAGCCGGAATTCAGGCCCCGGGCTCAAGGCTACTATTGAGTCAATAGATAACCGGTCGGATTTCAAGGTGTATATGCAAAATTATGCTTACGCCCATGGAGGTGTCCAACGAGGACCGAAGAGAACAGGACCAGAACACGAAGGTTTCGTAAGTCCTACAATCTACGTTCGACTCGTTGCGGTAGGCTTATCTATATTTCCTTCGAGCTTCCACCGCTCCCGCAACACGTGGATCGTACGTACGGCAACGCGCAGATGTTAACACCTGCTAGTGCCACCGTGCAACTACCCGGCAGCAAGGCAACTTTCGGCGTGGATCTGACAGAACAGATGATCCGCGACAATGTGGAAGTTCCCCGCATTATGGTCAAGTGCTGCGAGGCAATTGAGAAATACGGACTGAACTCAGTGGGCATATATCGCATCAGCGGCACCATGAGTAAGGTCAACAAACTAAAAGAGAAACTTGACAAAGGTGCGTGGGTGCCCTTTGGTGTCCGTACTGATGTTGACCGCGTCCGCCAGATTTGGACTCTGTCAACCTTGATGCCGATGAATGGTCGTCGGATATCAATAACGTTACCAGCGTTATGAAGCTGTGGCTAAGGGAGCTTCCGGAACCCCTTCTGACTGCTCAATTACATCAAGGCTTCATCGATGCTGCGAGTACGTGCTCATGCCTTCCCTTCTGTGTGCCAGGCATTCAATGCATCCACGTCAGAGATCGAAAATGATCGTTTACGACATATCCGTTTGCACGAACGCGTGAACGACTTGCCTGACGCAAATTACGCGACACTCAAGTATTTCCTGGGACATCTACACCGGTGCGCCTCTCGATTTTCTGTTGATTTCTCGGTGATTGAAGTCGTAGTGTAGGATAACGCAATTCGAATCGGAGAACTCCATGTCCATCGTGAACATGTCTATTGTGTTCGGACCGACTCTATTCAGCCAAAATATGGCGAATATAATGAATGGGCAGCCCATGACGGACGCTTCTTTGCACAACAAGGTAATTAACGTGAACAGTTCCTGCAAGTCATACTGACACGGTTCAGGCCATCGAGACGATCCTCGAGCACTACACCGACATCTTCATCGACGAGTCTGAGGGTTCATGAGCCGGCGCCATCTTCATCGCGGAAACCTACTTTCATGTCGCTTACTACGGAGAAACACCGTTGATCTTTGCTTTACTCTAAGTATACCCTCACAAGTGTAAGACCACAACCAGCGAACCATCTCTTCTAGATATTCTCTTATTATTGCCCACACCGCATCGATCATCCTCATCCGCGCAGCTTCGTTATCTTATTATGCCTGTTCTCCATACTACTGCACGCTGTATCCCATTGTACCTGTGCCAATATTTATGCGGTGGAACTGCATTGGACTTGTAGGACGGCAGCTCGAGCAGCGATAATGACTGGCCTATAGGAGCGCTTCGATGACGTTCTTAGATCACATAATATCGGCGACCTATCTCCCATGGCAAAGATAAGACGCGCTCGCTGATTTCGCCATATTTCATCCCAGGTTGACCAAGCATCAGTTGTATGTTGGAGGGTAACGTACACGCCCAGGGAAAAGCGGTGAAACCGATGCCGCCTTCTCAAGCTCGACTTCGTTGCCACAACACTTGCGATTGCCAACGTGACCGTGAATGTATGATACAAGTGCGCATGGGTAGTCTAGATACATGGGGGGTAAATTAGGTCATATTAAAACACATTTTTACGACGATGCGGGATTGCGGGATGCGGATGCGAAGCGATGTGGCCGAAGTAGCGATACACTGACACAGCAGAACGATCAGAAACAGAACAGACTGGCGAGCGCACGTCAGCGACGGTGATACGCGCACGAGCACCCGCGGGGACGCACCGAATAATCAGCGGCAGCCCGACCCTGGCTCCGCGACCCAAATGCCGTCCGCGAGGGACCACTCCGTGTGCGACGGGAAGACGATGCGGCGCAGCGACGGGCACGCGCGGACCCACGCGGCGCACAGCTGCTGCTCCTCCGCCTCGACGGCGTCGCTCGCGCCGGCGCCGACGACGGTGCTCGTCGGCGAGAGGTCGAGCAGCTGCAGGCTGTGGAACGCGCCGATCACGGTCGTGAGCGCCGCGAGCAGGCGCTGTCAGCACGTCAGCATCGGGGGAGATAGAGGGAGCGCAGCACGCACGATGCCGGAGAGCGCAAAGTGGAGGGTGTGGCGCAGCGCGAGGCGGACCTTGAGGTGCGCGACGTGCGGGAGGTGCCGCGAGACGTCGCGGAGGAGCGTCGGCGTGACGGACATGCCGGAGAGGTCGAGCGTGCGGATGGGCGTGCTCGTCGACGCGATGCGCGCGAGGTCCTCCTCCGTGACGAACTCGTAGCCGACGAGGCTGAGCCCCGTCACTGGGCGCCCTGGGAGGATGGACGCGGCAGTGACAGGGTAGCCACGGAAGGAGCTCAGACACGGGATGTCGTCGGGGGCGAGGGAGAGTGGTTTGATGTAGTCGCCAAGCTTGAAGTGCAGGAGATCAGGGTGGCTGCGTAGGATAAGCTCTGGCGACGCGCCGATCCCGTGGAGCGAGAGGCTCCGGAGCGCGGGGAGGGTGAAGGGGTTGAAGAAGTTGCGCGTGGAGGGGAAGTAGTCGGCAAGGCCGAGCGCGAGCTCGAGCGACTCGAGGTGCACGAAGGTAGGGAGGAGCGTCTTGACGATGTTCTGCGCGATGAAGAGGAGGAAGGCCGGGCTCTCGACGGACTCCGTCTGCCAGCGGATGTGAAAGCGCCGCACGGTCTCCGCGAGGTGCGGATACGTGGAGAGCGTCTCGCAGCATCGCAACGTGCGCGCAGGGATAGAGGGGGACATGGAGATGCTCTTGAAGTGCGTGGGAGACGTACGGGGAAGGATCTCGCTCACAACGATAGAGGTGTAAAGCAGGCGTTCTGCAACGGCACGCCATCGCTCGCAGACGAGGACGACGTGGGCGAGCGTCGACGGCGAAAGGTGTTCGAATATGGCGTTGAGCGTCTCGTTTGGAAGTAGAGAAGCGGACGAAGGCGGTGAGTGAGGCTTGGGGAGGTTGCCGAGGTAGGCAAGCGGTTCTGGAGGGCTTCTGGTCAACAGTTCGAGGGTCGTGCACGACATAGTCCAGCTCCTGCTTGCTGCACTGACGAGTTATGGCAGAAGCAGGCTTGAGACGCAGTGGAGACATCATGCACGGATACACCACGGCTATTTCAGAGAAATGAGCGTCAGCGGGAGCACCGGCGGATTAATCGCGGGCTTTTCGATCTTACGTTCTCAGCCCCCACTCGGAGGCTGCGCCGCAATATTGTCGCCGCCCCGCCGAGCGGAACAATGTTGCCGAACCACGGGCGAGAGTTGCAGACGATGCAGGGCGGTGGAGAGCGCAGCCGCGCCGTGCGGGGCTCATATGGCCAAGGAGTCCCGCACGCCGTCGTGGCGACTGTCATGAGGCACGGCCAATGTCAGGCTGCCTCAGGCATCGTCTATTCCTCCGAGATGTCACTTCTTGGTCAAATGATGGCGTCCTTTGCTTGCTCGCTCCCTCTCTTTCGCCCAGAACCACCCCTCTTCTCTTCTCAATCGTCGAGGCGTGCCGCATCTAGCAACGCCTTCGCAGCCTCGCGGCCGATGCGGGGTATCCTCCTCCCCATGCTACCCGACCGCGGCCTCTGCGTTCTGTTGCCCTGCTGATAAAGGCATTTCGAAGAGATGACGCCGTAAATCGACCGAGATCCGCTCACGCAGGTGCCTGGGCTTGATATCATCTTCGACACTGGCTCACCCCAGCGCCTACACCGCCGTCGCAGACAAATCGTCGCACGCAGGTCGCACGCAAGGATGCAAATGGTCACATTGCTCACTCCGTCGTGAACTCCCTCCATGTGACGGTCGCCGTGTTTCAGAGTGAGTGCTGCCGCGGGACCTTAGGCCTCAGGGGCAAGGGTCTTCCTTCGATATAGCACTCACCTTCTTCTATTCCTGGCCGCCGAAGAACGAGCAACAATACCAACCACGGACACAATTACCTCACATCCGCGTCTGGGCAGATTGTGCACCCACGACTGGACACAGTAAGTGTTTCAATTAAGAACCCTCAACACGACAGGGCAGTGCGCGCGTCCTGCTCGGACTCCGGGGTAAACCACATTTGTGGCCATGGGGCGCGGCCTTCCGTGAACAAACCGAGCGACCGGAGGCTAATTGACGTTCGGAAGGGGCAGATCGTCCTCTGAGACACGGGGCAATACATTTGACCGCCAATCGTGTGACTTCCAACGGACGAAGCCATGGCGATCTGTTTATCAACGGGAGGGAGAGTCGAGGAAAACAGCGAGGCCGGCGGCGCTTTTGATCCACTCCCTCCGGCGGAGCGAGCTAACCCATAACAGTGTGAAGTCGAGCGGTGCGGGGAAATGCCTGTCAGTGGATATTAGAGTTCGATCTCCAAATGTTCATTGCGGACCGTCTTTGCATCAAAGAGCGCATGCCGGAGGCCGCTCAGGATATAGCGGTAAGACCGTATCGCGGCGGAACTGGAAGGCGCGCCGCCCGTCGGACCACAGTCGGTATTCGGCTGTCTGGGCGGCCACACTGGGACTTGGGGAAGACGCTTGTGTCGGTGTAATCAGCTGCCGATCTCCAGCCACATCAAGCGCAGACGACGCTGGCTATGGGGGATAGTTTGCGCGCTGGAACAACCCTGAGATGCTTACTTCCCCGCAGTTCCAGAGTCCCATTAGCAAGGTGGCTCTCACCCTGCATGTCTATGCAAATGGACGTGCGGCGGAGGGTAGACGCAAACATCACCTGGTGAGGTAACGTCGGCTGAGTGAAACAAGAAACAAGGGACGAAACGACTGACCTGACTGCCACTGACTGGCGAAGGTCACCAGTGTCAGTAGCGCTCAATCACATCGAACACTTACCTCACCTACTCCAGCGTAGGTGAGTGCCACGGTTCTCGCGAGAACCGAACAGACAGTACTCAGTCCAGGACTCCGACGACATTCGCAGAGATCACTCAGCCAGAGAACCGGAAGAAATAAGAGGATAAATAGAATTACAATAGCAGTACAAGTGTACACCCGTCTCCTCCTCGGAGTCATCAGATAGATCATGCACCGAAACCATAGAGGGTCCTCCCTGACCGCTTCAATGCGTACACGACATCAAGTGCCGTCACTGTCTTGCGCTTTGCGTGCTCAGTGTATGTCACGGAATCACGAATGACCTAAAGAGAACAGCGCCCGCGTGAGGGAAATTCTGAGGAAGGAGAGTAAGTAACGTACGTTCTCGAGGAAGATCTTGAGGACACCTCGGGTCTCCTCGTAGATGAGACCGGAGATACGCTTGACACCACCACGACGCGCAAGGCGGCGGATGGCGGGCTTGGTGATACCCTGGATGTTGTCGCGGAGGATCTTGCGGTGACGCTTAGCGCCGCCCTTTCCGAGGCCCTACCATCCCAAGCGAGAATTAACAAACCGTTCTCGAAGTGAGACTGAGCAAGTCGAGCGCACCTTTCCGCCTTTTCCGCGTCCAGACATTGTGAAGTTGTTTTGAGAGGTGGTGAGAGGTGGATGAGGTGTTTGAAAAAGGTGTGGTGGTGGTGCGTGAGCAAGGGGGTGATGAGCGATTGTGGGGACGACAACGGCGCTGCGGGCTTTATAGGGGCGGGCGGTGGCTGTGCTTCGACGCGAATAAGGTTTGTTGACTCGCCAAAAGCGCGTTTGTTGACCGCACGTGATCTCGCCGCGACGCGTCGGGCTCGCCAATAAATACCCTCCGAGCTTATCCCTGTCCCTTCCAACCCTACGCTACCCATCCTCGTCGCTGCCAAACAACCCTTCATCACTTTGTCGCATCTCATCAATGGCCCGCACCAAGCAAACCGCCCGCAAGTCCACCGGTGGTGAGTAGTCTTTTGTCTTCTCGTCGCACTCGACTCTAAGGTGCTTCGTCTTCAGGCAAGGCGCCCCGTAAGCAGCTCGCTGCCAAGTCCTCCGCCCGCAAAACCGCAGCAGCTGTACGTGAGCGAGTTTATTCCAATGGGCTGCCCTCTGACATTGGTTCTTCTAGGCTGCTACTGGCGGTGTGAAGAAGCCCCATCGCTTCCGCCCCGGAACTGTCGCTCTTCGTGAAATCCGTCGCTACCAGAAGTCGACTGAGCTCCTTATCCGCAAGCTACCCTTCCAGCGTCTTGTCCGTGAAATTGCTCAGGACTTCAAGGTGCGTTTCTCATGTCCACCGTTACTACATGGGATCTGACCACGTCCTCTGCAGACCGACCTGCGCTTCCAATCCTCCGCCGTCATGGCACTGCAGGAGGCCGCTGAGGCCTACCTTGTCTCCCTCTTTGAGGACACCAATCTTGCCGCCATCCACGCTAAGCGTGTCACTATCCAGCCGAAGGACTTGGCCCTCGCCAGGCGGTTGCGGGGCGAGCGGTCATAAAGGACATCCTTCGATTGTTTATTCCGTCTGCTGTATTATTATTGTACCACACCGGTTCTGTTATATCCTGAGTCTTTACTATCTGTGATAATGGAGCGGCTTTCGTTCCTCCAATATTTGCGTTTGTTCCGGCTGCGAACTTGAAGGAATTTCTTGCCTGAGTCCGGCATTCTCGGGATTTCTCTTGGAAGCCGATTCTGACCCTCATCACGTGAGGTAGATGGGGTTGGATGACCGGTCGGCGTCCTTTGCACTTGAGCTCGTCAGACCACGTCGACTACGAAGCATTCTGTTCAGTGACAGCCCAGCATGTTCTGACTTTCACATTGTCGTAACGTCGATAAGCAGTGAACGATGCATACCTATTCGTCTGGTGAGAATCACCTTGACTTCGTCGTATTTTCAACTGACCTTTCTCATCTGTATGTTTGATGTACATGTCCTCTACTCCACCCCCGATTTGACGGCCTACTGACTATCTGCTTTCGCTAGAGTCAGTCGATCACCGCGTCTGCATAATCTCCACAGACGCTTTAACGCACGCGAGTCAACCATTTCGACAGAAGTCATTCCGATGAATTAAGATTCGTGTTCACAACAATCAGACTTCCATCGCAGCCTCCCCTACGCCTTCGTTGTCTCGGCCTCGAACGTCTTATAGTCAATGTACCCAATCGGTCCAGGCGTGTAGAACGTGGCCCGATTGTACTTCGTCAAAGGCTTTTCGGTCTTCAGTCTTGTTGGAAGGTCAGGCTGGGCGCGTGTAGTCAGACCTCAGGTTTCCAGCATGCGAAGAGGGCCCGACTTACGTTGGCGAGGAAGTATCGTCCGAAGGCGATGAGGCCGCCATCCTTCTCCACCGTCGCCGCCGCCGTGTCGGCGTGGAATCCACCGGCCGCGATGTATGGACGCTTTCCCCAGATTTCGCGCAGGAATTGGTTTGAGTCGGTGTGGTGGTTGTATTTCTCGTCATCCTCATTACCCGTGATGCGACCCTCGACAACGTGAATGTACGCAAATTCAGGATAAGTATCACGGATCTTCGTCACGAGCGCGCTGAACGTCGGGATAGGGTCTTCCATGCGCATGCCTATGAAATGCACAGTCAAATCTTAATCATCAAGATCCCAAGGAAGGACTACGTACCCTGGTAGCGAGACCAAGGGCTAAACCGGATACCTGTCCTCTTCGCCCCGACCTTATCAACTACGGCTGCGATGATCTCCTCGGCGAACCGCATCCTATTCTCGATCGATCCTCCATATTCGTCGTTGCGCTTGTTCGCCGTGTCCTGCAGGAACTGGTCCGGCAGGTAGCCGTTCGCGCAGTGGATCTCCACCGCGTCGAAGCCGGCTTTGTGCACCGCGTTCTCCGCAGCGGTGGCGTACAGCCCGACGTACTCTTTGATCTCAGGGATCGTGAGGGCGCGGGGGGCGGGCGCACCGGCCTCCATGGGAATGTCGGAAGCCGACACGAGCGGGAAGCCGCCTTCGGCCTGGAGCACGGCGGGGTACGCCGCGCGCCCGAGCGCCCACAGCTGCAGGACGATGAAGGAGCCCTTTGCGTGCACGGCGTCGGTAATCTACATGTAATCAAGACCACCTCCGTCAGCTGATTGACTCTTCTGTAGAACATGTCGACGCACCTTTTTCCATGCGGCGATCTGCTTGTCGGACCACACGCCAGGGGCATTGGGGTACCCAGTCGCACGCTGGGCGATGAAGGTCGCCTCAGTGATCAGGAGGGTGCCCGGGACACTCGCACGCTGCGCATAGTATTCGATCCCGAGGTCCGTATGTTCGTGCGCATCGTTTGCGCGGAAGCGGGTGAGAGGCGCCAGCACGACGCGGTGCTGCAGCTTGAGGTCGCCGAGCTTGATCGGGTGGAATAGGGCGTCGAAGGACATGGTTGTTTTTCTAGGAGAGGGTGGAGAGGTGCTGGGGAGTGTGTATGCTGAGCAGACCGCGCAGCCAATCCTTAAATACTTAGCCCGATCGACTTCTGTCTCGCGAATCCCCCTCTCTCGCTCCATCCCCCCCTTCATCATGCCGCTGGCCCCCCACCGACGTGCTTCTCCCCTTCTATGACCGCTGCGTCCTCTAGGTGCGCCGACTGTTGTCCCGATCTATCCCGCCCTCGATCATACCCCTCTGCGCAATCACTCGTATCAAGATTCATCTCGGGCACCGACGGCCTTTGGTGCAGGGCACCCCCTGTGTGGCACTGGTCAAGATCCAGATATAGTCATAGCCAAACCGCCTCACCCTTTCATGCATCCTCCGTCCGCGTCCGTCCTCGCGGCGCTGTTTCGACGAGACGTTTTCTTGCACAAGGCAGCTTGACAACGCACGGAGGTCTGCTTATGCAGCCTAAGTGCGGGTCATTTCAAAACCTCTCTATCTACTGCCGGCTCCTCTCGTACTCTGTGTCAGTGTACGGCATCTGAACCACGTCGCGCATCGGATTTCGAATCGGTACGTCTCTTGGTTCAGAACAATATTGGTGTGTTTCTTCCGATCTGAGCGGGGCCATCCAGTGCGCAGGGGTATGCAGAAACATTATGAGAAGCCCGAGTCATTCGAGCGTCTATGCCGATCAGACCAAAAACGTTACAAATACAGGCTGGTGACATCGCAGAACAAGACGAGGTAAGTATACCGAGCGTACTGAGCTAGCGTCCGCCAAAAAATTGAGAAGACGGGAAATTCGTAAGACAGAAAATATTTCAAAAGTAAGAAGTCCGCCTGCTCAGATGTTGCTTAGAAGTATCCGAGCTGACTACAAAGTTGTACAGTTTTTCTGAAGGTCGAAGAACCGATCGTTAGTAAGAGTCGTCTGATTAACAATCGGGCAGGGCTCACCGTTTGTGATTCATCATGCGATGTGCGAGCGCTTCCTTGCTCTCCCCTCCTCAAAGTGCACGCGTCCCTCGCGTATCGGCGGAGGAACGTACGCAGGCCGATTCGTCAAATCCCGGCCAACGAGCCTCCGCTGAGTCCGCTCCGTCTCCTCGAACCCAGCCGACGAGAACACCCTCTTCCGTCTCCGCTCCTCGACGCGCACGCCCTGCTTGCGCTCCATCTCCGCCTCCACATCGACCTGGGAGACCGCGGCGTCGTATATCCATCCCTCCCCGTGCGGCGCGAGCCCCGGCCCGCTGACAGACCGGCGGCGATTGACGATGCGCTTCTTCAGCGCGCGGGGGGCGGCAGGCGCCGCACCCAGCCCGAGCTGCGCGTACTCCTTCGCCTTGCCCTTCGCCGTGGATAGCGAACGCTGGCGCGTGCGTGCGGGGGGCGACTCCAGGGGCTGGAAGACGCCGCCGGAGGGTGTTGGGGGCGCAGGCGGCGCGCTCTCGAGCGAGCGGTACTGCTCTTGGCTCGCGGCGAGGATTTCGCGGACCTTGTTGCCCCAGGTGTCGATGTCGTACAGCCTGTGCATGAGCATCTTGAAGGTGAACTGGTAGCGCTTCGCGTCCAGCGGGAAGCGCGCCGTGCGAGGAGTCATGGTCTGCGTC
The DNA here is from genome assembly GCA_022160305.1 of Artomyces pyxidatus. Taxonomy (NCBI): domain Eukaryota; kingdom Fungi; phylum Basidiomycota; class Agaricomycetes; order Russulales; family Auriscalpiaceae; genus Artomyces; species Artomyces pyxidatus. The sequence continues at coordinate 6,801 of MU277250.1, read as the reverse complement.
GAGACCGTGTTGCGGCGGCGAGAACTTGGTGGGGGGGCTGGCTCGTTCGTGATCGGGGCGATGTTCATGGGGAAGCGTGATGTGGTGGGGGCGTCAGGAACATCGAGGAACTCAGTGTCGGTGTCGTCCGTGTCTGCTGGTACGGGTTTCGCCAAGATAGAGGAGAGGTTCTTGAGGAGAGGCGCGATGTCTGTGGGCACGAAGGCGTCGGTGGCATCTTCGGCCGTGATGCGGGTGGGGGATATCCTCCCGGTGCGGGGTTGGGTGAGCTTCTCGAAGAAGTAGAAGAGCCGCGCGAACTCGGCCGTTTTCTCGCTCTGGGACTTCTCAATGGCAGAGAGCGGTGCGGCAGTGGCGCGGGCAGTTGAAGTGTGAGTGCTGTCCATGGTGCTGAAGGTAATCGCTGACTAGGTGTAAAAGAGGTGAAGGGGAGATCGGGTATGCCAAAGGCAGATATCTGAAATTGCTTGGAGGGCAAGTTGGTGAGGATCTCCTTGCGCTTTCCGGGCATTTAATAGTTCTGTTCATTGCAGGTGGACTGGACACACAGGGTCCATTGTGCGGACAGTTCGCTGAAATGCCACGCGAGAGTGTGGCCGCGGAAGCAAAACGCACGCCCTCGAGCCGGAGCTCCGCGTGAGGTCAATAAGCGTTGCGTTGGAAACGACGGACGGATGTTCAACACGGTTGCATCTGCACTACGCTTTGTCTCTCGGCTGTTGGCGGTGTGTGGTGGTTGCATTTATTGCAAGTTCCAGTGTGGTCAAAGCGCCGTCTCTCTTCTCTTCTCAGTGCCTTATCTCGGCTGCCAGTCTTCCGAGATGCTATTCTATCTGGTCTTGGCCATCAATGGAACTCGACCATTGTCTTGTATCAAGGTCGCCGACAAAGGCCGATCTTGCTCTGAGGTACGCCTGGCTGCTTTCTTCCCCGTACCTAGACCCTAACCCCGCACTAGGTTTGTTATCACGACTGGTGTGAACGTCCCATGGAAGTACTGGAGGCAATCCTCCCATTCAATGCGATGCTACGGTGTCCTGGTCACTCTACATACATGCAAGTATCACGACAAACCGACGGACGGACAACTTCGTCTAAGGTTCAAAGTCCAACTGGTCTAGCCTCACCACGGCGTCCTCCTCACCCTGATCCTCCCAGCCTTCCTCAAAATCCATACTTGCGTCCAACCAGGCCCTTGGACATCTTCCTCCCCTTCTGGATGCACCACGACCCCGGCTGCCTTGCCATATTCAGCCTCTCCATCCACCTTCGCTCGAGAAGCGCTGAACCACGAGCTCCATCTGACGCTCTCCAGGTTTTTGAGAACCTGCGCCAGCTTGATGGAGGCTGTGAGTTCGTCTTCCCGGGCCTGGGTACTGTATGTCTCGAAGCATCTCGTGCACTCCGCCGGCGTGTACAACGGACAGCCGATCCCCGAAACCTGGAGTTCGGAATCGGTAGGAACAGTCATGCTTAGCGTCGGGAGATGCGATCTTGCACTGTCGCCATACATAGCGGGTGTATGCGGCGCGGACGAGCTGTCGGCTGATGGTGAGCCCGTCAGCTGATACATTTGCTTCATGGACGAATGCTTGCGGATGTGGGTTAACAAGAGGTCTTCGTGCGAGAGGAAGATGCCAAGCGAGAGTCGACGCAGGCGCTCGAGAGGCCTCAGCAGGCACGCGTAATATGCCTATCGAATTGTGATTACTCAAGCCTTCGCGGTGCGTAATGTGACGGGACTTACTGCGAGATCTCCTGCGCTGTCGTGCAGATCCCCCACGGGAGAATGCATGACACAGCTCTCTGATTCTTCGTAACAATCCCAGCAGCAGTCCGCGTCCAGCCTTTCGAAGACGCTCAGTTCGAGCTCACGCAGATCCGGGCACCTCTCCGCTATGGCTTGCAAGAGGCTCTTGCTGATAAACGGGAGCGAGGAGAGTTTCAGCTTGGTAAGGGTGCGTGGCAGCTGCTCTTTGAGGATCTGCATCTGCGATACGAAGGAGGCTCTTCCTTCTAATTCACAGCAGATTTGCAGCGATGTGATGTGCGTCAGAGCCTGCATGGGGAAGATCTTGGTTGCGATGATGTGCGTCGTGGTCGAGAGCTCCCTGAAACCGTCATTAGCCTGAATATATGCGCCTATATGCGCGCCCACACGCACCTAATCCAGTATGTCGCCCCAGGGACCCCAAGAATTCTGTTTGCCTTGGTGTTCCACTTCAGCTTCAGGCTCATGAAGTACATTCTAAGCGCGATCTGTCGGAACTGGCGCGACGCGAGGGTGAACTCCGCGATGGAGGCGAACTCGCGGCGATTGTACGCGAGGATGTCTTGCACGATAAACTCTAGGATTTCCACAGGGAATTGCCGCTTCTCGGCATGTTGTCAACGATAAGTCGTCGTCAGTTAATTCCTCCTGTGCTCACCTGTTTTAGAGGTAGGTCAAGCGTGAAGAAGGCTTGAAAGGATCCGTGTCGCGAGTGGATAGGCATCGTCTAGTTCGAACGGATTGATTGCGAAGTATAACAGTGTATGGAATGCAGGATATGTTGTACAGAGTATGGATGATGAAAGAAGGAAGCTAAGAGCTACTCTAAAGTCACAACGCGACGAAACGCGACGCGAATAAGTGATCACGTGCACATCCTGAGACGGCACGTGGAATCAAAATATACAAATAACCGCCCCATTCCCCAGTCTCGACCGACCCACAACGGAATGCCAATACCGACAGACCTTGATTCCGACGGTGACAGCGTCCATAAATAAGCATAGAGCAGATGGAGGCACGATCTCAGACAGCCACCATGAGCGATGTTGGGGGCTTGTGCCGCAGCTTGCTCTCCTCGACGCCAACGGGTAGCTCCGAGACAGCGCCTTCGCCCTCCTCGAGCCATGACTCGCCACGCAAGAACATGTCGCGGTCGGGGAACACCTCAGTGATATCGCACTCGAAGCCCTCGGTCGCGAGGATATAGCGACGCCAGAGCTTGCGCTTCCCGTTCTCGATGCTTGCACCACAGTCGAGGAGCGCAAATTCCGGCGCGGTCCCCATCTTACGGAACATCTGCCCGATGGCGTACTTCTCGTCGAGGAAGAGGCGCTCGCAGAGCGGCGAGGTGATGGTGACGGTGCTCGTTGCGACACAGACAGTCTTGCGCGAGCACAGCAGGTGCACCTCGCGGTTCTGCGTGAGCGGGGCCTCGGGCGAGGCCACGTGTGTGCGGGGGGAGGTGTGGGCGTAGATGCGGTTGATCTCAATGGGGCGCGCGAAGAACGAGCTATGACAGGTTACATCAGATGACGACATCGAACAGCGGGAGTCCGAGGCGAACAAACCTGAGCAGCCGTTGCAAGTCGCCGTGTGCGGAGAGCATGATGCGCTCGAGCCCGATTACATCTGCAGGCCAGGTGAACTGTGGAGTGCGTCGACATCAGCCACAGGCGTGCAGCGCGAAAAACATTACTCACCTCAACGCTGGTGGCATTGGCCTTGAAAGAGTCAATGATAGTCATGGTGTTGGACAGGGATAGAAGTAGGGAGGGATGTGAAGTGATAGAGGTGGGCGAGGCAATGTGACAGCTATTTAAGTGTGAGGAGGCGTCTACTTGTAGGATGAGGAGGTTGAAGCTGTCCTCGACCATGTTTGCTGTCTTATATCTGCCACCGTTATCTGCCGATGGAGTTCCCCCTGATCGCGATACGAATATTCGCAGGCCATGTTGCAACGATGAGGCAGGCACATTATTCACGCAAGGCAATCTCACAGCCTTCTAGCCCCACGCGGCCAATGAGGATGGAAAGAGAAGCCTTCGCTTCGAAAGGATTTGTCGTGTTGTCGGCAGATCTGAGCCAACATGGGCCAACGCATGTACCCCCGCATAGACTGGATTACGCCTGGCATGAGAAGTGAGCTAACCAACAAACCTAGAAGGGGTAATTACAGGGACCGACCGATACGAATACGTGCAGATGCATATCCGCTGAGTCCGTCGATGGAAACCATGACACACCTGCGTTTCATGACGCAGAGAGCGGAGAGACGGACGAGACGCAGTCTCCATAGATTTCGCCATCACTGTTTCCCTCTTGTATAAGCGGGTCCGAGCCTGACCGGTGATGAGAATACGACAGAGTCGCATGCGCGTGCAATTGGACCCAAGTTGAACGATGGACACTGTAGTCCTTAGCCGACCCTTTGGATCTACGCGAGTCGCACCGTCTTGAGCGTGTCCCTGCGCTTATCACCAAGCGTGATACTTACCCTTACTTCAGTCGGTCACCAATTCATATGTATACCATGTGCAGGAAACCAGCCTCCGGAAATGCAGCGCAGCTGATGAAGGTTCATTGATTTGAAGGTCGAGACGCCCAGATGTTACGATGCTAAGGGATCGGACATTACGCACTGCACGACCAACCTAGACATGATCACTGACCACAATGAATTGTGACAACACGGAGGCGCTTGAATCCCGGTTTGAAGGTAATGCACTGTAAGTCAGACCGTCAATATTTGAATTAGACGTTTGACACTTACCCACGTCGCCCGCAGCCAGCATCAATGCGCTCACTCGAGCATGCTGGCGCTCGCCTGCGTCTACTCGTATGTATGCACCGCGATGACAGGGATCTCCACTATGGCGCTCAACGTTATCGTCTGCATGGTAGATCCGGCCGTGTCAGCATCAGGAAGCCTGAAGGGTTGGCAGAAACGGGAACAGCATCAGTTGGTACGAACTCCTTCTTGGTCGGTGTCGATTCATTCTTTCGCGTGTGAACCACTCGAGTCTGAATCAGCAGCCGGCCAGGCTTACCGTCCAAAAGTCGTCCGAAAGTCTGCTCGGAAACACAACAGCGTACCTCCTCATTATACGGGGTCTGAAGTTAGCCCCGCATTGTTCTCCTATCGTGGTGCGCGATAGAAGGCTGTCAGCGGGAGCTATGAAGCTGGTGGTGATCCGTAACGTCAGACCATGGCTTCGGGCTTGCCAAGATGGCCAGCAACTCACATGTATAACGAACCCTCTCCACAAAAGATGTACCCTTCACGGCAGCACCCTCCATGTCATTGACGGGCGATTGTCAGGAAAAGCCGAAGGCTGTCGAACAAGGATTGGAAGCACAGCAAAGTCCGCGGAAGTTTGGCCAGGGTTCGTTGACGCGGCGCAAATAGAGAGCGCCGATAAATTCAGGCGAATGCGTACTGTTACAATTGACCCGGCAGAATGAACACAACCGACTAGACAGCAGAGAGATGAGATAAGGAATGAGGATGATATGATGCTATGAGTGAAAATGAAGAAACATAAGAGAGTGATCAGGATATGCAGAAAATGCAGGAAATGATTAAAAATTTGTCCGGAAAAGATACAGAGAGCGCACGGAAATCAGACACTGCACGGGAAGATCGGAGTAGATGACGCGCCGCACGAGAACGACGGTGTCTACAAGCGAGTAACGGCTTTCGCATCGAGTGGCATGCCTGCATAACATGTAAGCCTCGCAAGTGGCGACGTGTCATGATGCCTCACCGGACGGATCGATGCCGTTCGCTGCAAGATACCGGTTGTGCCGAATGAGCCTGGCTTGGTCAAATCTGCGCGCGCAAGCAAACAACGTCCGATGCATGGGTCAGAGGTACAGTTGAGATCGACAGGGAGCCGACTCACCCCACACTCTCTCTTCTCATGATCTCCATGACCTCCCGCGTACCCTGATCGTCAAGACCGACCCTTACGTCGCCCTCGCGAATGTTGTCCGCTTCGATGTCGAAGGTGGTACTGGTCATCCCCGCGGCAGCCTGATCGGCGAAGGTCGCGAGAGGTGCATAGTTGTTCGCGGACGGGTGAGAAAGAAAAGAGCGCAAGCGCTCGGGAAGAGGAATGGGAAGAACAGCCCGGTAACGATACAGCACTGCGTGGCATCGTTAATAATGTTAAGAGGAACCTTCAGGAGGATAATAAAGGATACGCACGCATTACCAGTAACGCTGTAAGGGCAAGAAGAGAAATGTAGAACAACATTTCGAGTGTGCGTTCTTTAGTGTCGACGGTCGCTAAGTACAAGGTCTGAGGCGGTCTTCTGTCGCGTGGGTGTCGGCCCTGGTTGTCCCGGCAGGCTGACAGATCGCGCTTCAACTGCGGCAGTAAGAACGGTTCGTGAGGGTTTGTGAGACGAGCTGGACAGTGGTTTTCAAAGGTATCTGAAGTGTTTGACAGCTTTCAGATGGATTGAGGACTCAATGAGGAGGGCGCGGATGAAGCGCAGTAATCAAGCAGTGCGATTTGATTCCGGCAACGGAGGCCGGCACTGGCCGCTCAGACTTCCGTTCCGGCTCCGAGACCTCTGTGAACACAACGTAAAACCGACATAAAATACAGATAATCTAGCTGCAGGTGTAGAACAGATAACAAGACTCGGTAGCAGGGAAAGCTAGACGAGGAAATGAGGCAGCAATCGTGATTCACAGCCGTGGCGAGGACGTACGCGTGCGTTGCCACTGCTGCAGATGCATTCAATCCGAGACAAATTGTGGGAAACGAAGGGGGAACTCCCTGAATCTGAAGGTAGCATGGTGCCATAGAATTCCTTAATCCAACTTCCGAGGCCGTTGGGCATGGTTTGCGATTCAAAGTTCGCATGCGCAGCGCCTCGAAGCGAGAAAGGTGGCCACAGGTGGCTACAACACATCACCTCCCGCGATACTGCCGGACATTGTGGTCCATGGATCGTCTTTCGGGTAGATAGCTGAAGGATTTCTGATGATCGATGTGAGTCGAACGTTGTGTTACCGT